>CAJGYO010000004.1:16213031-16584184 GCA_904845875.1 Miscanthus lutarioriparius
CTCTTAACACATATGTAGGGGGAGCAATTGCTACCGTTTGGGGTTCATGAAACTTGTCCATATCCTTTTACACAAGGTAAATATGCTTAGGCAAGCAACATGGATTCAATTAAATTTCAATTCATATCTTTGTGTAAGAGTTGTCATCAATTACCAAAAAGGGGGAGATTGAAAGCTCTAGTTTGGTTTTGGTGAATTAATAAAACCCTAAGTGCTAACCTAGTTTATCAAAGTGATTATGAGATAGGTAGCACTACTCCAAGTGGCGAAGCAAATGAAGATCATGACATGATGATGGTGATGCCATGGTGATGATCAAGTGCTTAGACTTGAAAAACAAGAAAGAGAAAAACAAAAAGCTCAAGGCAAAGGTGAAATTGATAGGAGCTTTTCGGTTTAAGTGATCGAGACACTTAGCGAGTATGATCACATTTAGGATCAATAGCCGTACTATTAAGAGGGGTGAAACTCGTATCGAAATGTGGTTATCAAAGTGCCACTAGATGCTCTAACTCATTGCATATGCATTTAGGATCTAGTGGAGTGCTAACACCCTTGAAAACATTTGAGAAAATATGCTAACACATGTGCACAAGGTGATACACTTGGTGGTTGGCACATTTGATCAAGGGTGGTGAAGTTTGGGGTCAAAAGGAGCTATTTCGTATTGACCGAACTCTGCCTTGGGCAGTGACTGGACTCTGACCCTACGTTCGGTCAGTGGTGCGCAGTGAAGGCCACCCTCGGTCCTTTGACCGGACACTGAGAAGAAATAGGACCGGACACGCTGGGGGTGCATCGGGTCAGGTGATGACGTACGCTGACAAAAGCATCTAAACAGGCCAAAAACGACCGGACTCTAGTCCGCGTACGGTCGCCTATGATCGGACGCGTCCGGTCAAGAAAAACTGGTTCTGGAACCTTACTGGAAATGACCGGACTCTAGTGATGGAGCGTCCGGTTACTTTGAGCAGTGCGTCCGGTCACAACTTAACATGTGGTGTGAAGCTGACTAGCCATTAAGATCGGGCGCTCAGAATTTGAGGCTGATGACACGTGGCGAGCATCGGGCGACCGGACACTGGGGTCCTACGTCCGGTCAACCTGACCAGTGCATCTGGTCAGCCCATGTTTCAGAGGACTGAGGAGCCAACATCTCTATTTCATTGGGGGCTCTATTTAAAGGCGTGTGGCTGGCTCGAGCTCACACGCTTGGCCATTTGCATTGACATAGCAACCTTGTGAGCTTAGCAAAAGCCCTCCCACTCATCTCCATCATTGATTCATCATCTTTGTGAGATTGGGAGAGAATCCAAGTGCATTGCTTGAGTAATTGCATCTAGAGGCACTTGGTGTTTTTGTTTCACTGCGGGATTCGCTTGTTACTCTTAGTGGTTGCCGTCACCTAGACGGCTTGGAGCAGCGAGGATCATCGAGCAGAGGTTGGTGATTGTCTCCGGCTTCGATTGTGGTGATTGTGAGGGGTTCTTGACCTTTCCCCAGCGGAGAGCCAAAAGATACTCTAGTAAATTGCTTATGGCTTGTGTGATCCTCATCTTGTGTTGGTTGTGCGGCACCCTATTGAGGGTTTGGCGTGTGATGCCAATTAGCGCGTGAACCTCCAAGTGAGTGAATCACCACAACAAGGACTAGCTTACCACAAGCAAGTGAACCTCGATAAAAATTATTGTGTCATTATTTGATTCTGAGGTGATTGGTCTTCATTGGTTTTCATTCTTGTGATTAATTGGTTAATACCTCGACTCGGCGGTATAACCAACTTGCTCTCTCTCTTTATATTACTGTAAACTAGTTGTCAAGCTCTTTAGTGTAGCTAGTCATGAGAACTTGTTAGTTTGGTTAGTGTGGCTCTTTAGTTAGCTTTTGAGAGTACACTAACTTAGTGTAGTCAAATAGCCATTGTGTGGATAGAGACTATACAAACTAGAATTATGGTAAGTGGCTTGCTTCTTAGTAGGCTAGCGCAACACTCGCTTCACCTTATATTTGTCTAACCGGTTTACTAAGTGTTATTGTAGAAATTTTTAATAGGCTATTCACCCCCCTCTAGCCATTAGGACCTTTCAACAGGTCATAACTTGGTTACACTGTTTTCCCTGTCCGTGTCAGTTAAGGACCGGCCGTTGCATTGAATTCTAGTCAGGTCATAGACTTATTATCCTGAGCAGATACTTGCTTATGGGAGCAGGAAGGATCATTGCTCTCTTGTCATGGGTTTTGGCTCTTTTCGGACCGACTGATTGGAGGCGGGGATGGTGGAGGTCTAAGCACCACACTGAGTCCGGGACTCAGGTGTGGGGGCTTGGAGTCCAAGTTTGGACGGGGACCTAGAACCCTCAAGAGGAGAGTGGTGGGTTGGTCCTACTTGTGCCTAGGGTATAAGCGGGGCCTATGTTTCAGAGTACCTAGCTGGGCTATATTGATTCGCAAATCACCGTGTAATACGATACGACTTGCCAACGATCTAGCACCATAGGAAGAACTAGAAGATGAAACGGAATGAATGGATCTGATTGCTCAACTCTTGCTTGAAAGTAGAATAGGTGCTTACCTAGAATGGTTAGCTAATAAATTAATCATGACTGTTAATAAAATACATACATAAGGATTCACTACTAGTATTGCTTTTTGCAAAAAGGAAACCTAGCAAACCATAAAGCTTGTCATATCCTTTGAAGTCGGGAAATTATTTCCACTAGTCGGGTAAGTCTTGTGAGTACATTGTGTACTCAGGGTTTATTTACCCCTATTGTAGGTGCAGCTTGAGGAGTAGCTGTTGTGTGGAGGATTCTTTTGGTGGGCACAGACGGATCCTTGTATCTTATCATTAGATGTTTATTTTAAATTCCGCTATTTAAATTCCGCACTCTAAACTTGGTTTTGTAATAATGTATTTTTGAGAACTCTTGATGTATGAAATAGACTAAGTATTGTAAACTCGTTCTCATTATTGGATCATGGAGGAAAAACGTGGATTGTTCGAGTTCTCCCTTGGGGTGTGCTCGACGGAACCGTCCGATGTAGCTTACTTTCGAGGTGCTTAGTATCTGGTGGAAGACGAGTACCTCCAGAAACGTGCTATTTTGGGTGGTTCTGCCATAGCAATCCCCTTACACAAGCTTGTAATTACTTTCATATACATTGTGCTTGTGTAGTTGCTCTTGTAATTAGTTGTCTTGTGTAGTTTGTTAGTTACCTTCTTGCTTGTATAGCATAGAAGTAGCTCCCTTGCGTAACTAATTTGGTTTTAGTAACCTTGTTAGTTACATTGCTTAGTTTGTGTAGCTAAGTGATTTGCGCTATCTAATTTGGTCTATGTAGCCTTGTTATTGAGCATTGCTAGTGAGTTTAGGAGCTTTGTGCTTTTGCTCACTAGATTGTGTAGGAGCTCCCCCGATTGCTTGAGTACTAGTTGCATAGGTTTGTGTGACCTTGCTTGTAGAATTGATTAGGTGAGCTCTAGCTAGCCTGGCACCTTAGTTGCTTAGTTAGGATCTTTTATAAGGTGCTTGAGAACTTAGATAGAGAGGTGTAACCTTGGCTAGACCGTTAGTTTTAATTCCGCACTTATCTCGGTTAGCTGGTGTGATTAATTTTTAGAAAGGACTATTCACCCCCCTCTAGTCCGACATCTCGACCCTACAAGTGGTATTAGAGCTTGATCTCTCATTTGTGGTCTTCATCGACCTGAGAGACGATTAGTGGGCTAGATGATTATGACTCACACATTTTTTATGGCACAAACTTTGCACGTTGGAAAAATCACATGCTTGATCATTTTTGTGCAAAGGGACCTAAGTTTTGATGGATTGTCACTAGTGGTCTCACTCAAGTCTTGGACCATAGAAATCTAACCAAAGCTCAAAAGGTTCTCTTTGAACTCGATGCTCATGCCTATTGCTTTCTAATGGATGCTTTGAGTTTGGAGATTTATTATAGGGTGGATTGCAAAGGAACCGCCCATGAGTTGTGGAAAGCAATCAACCGCCTCTATGGTGACTCCTCCACAAGTGATGATGACAAAGTCAAGGAGGATGATCCCAAGGAGGAGGTGCATGGGAGTGTTGAGAATGACCACGATTTGGTGATTGTGGAAGATTGCTCCACCTCATGGTCAAGTGATGATGATGATAGATCAACCACAAGTTTACTTGATAAGATGGAGGATGATGACTCAAGTGATGCCAATGATGATGCTAATCCATGCCCACTTGATGGTGATGATGATGGATCATGCCCGGATGACATGCTACTACAAGCTCTCCAACTACATCACATTGCGAATGCAAATGTGATTGATCTTGATTCATATGAGGAGCTTCTAGATAGATTTGGTAGCATGATCAATGCTTTAGAAAAAGAGATGGCTAAAACCTACAAATTTGAAAATGAAAACTCTTTTCTAAAGAAAACATGTGAACAACAAAAGCATCTACTTTATGTTACTACTTATTCACATAAGGAGCTAAAATTGGCTCATGAGGAACTTAGTGTTACTCATGATAACTTGGTACAAGACCATGCTTTTCTCACTAAAGAGTTTTCAAATGAAAAATCTAAAACTAGTGAGAGCTCATCACATGGGTCAATTGATCAATCACATATTGTTGCTAACTCTTGTGATATAGGCAAGAAGCATGTATCCACCTCTTGTGATGAATTATTAGCTATGCCATGTTCTTTAATTATAGATGCTTGTTCTACTTCTATGTCTTGTGAGACTAACATTTTGAACAAGAACAATGAGCTTAAAATAAAGTAAAGAATTTGAGCAACAAGTTAGAGAGGTGCTACAACACCAAAATCACCTTCGAGCACATGTTGAGCAACAAAAGAAGCTATAGTGATATGTATGGGGGGTACGACCCTGGATACCTACGGCAAACTACATGGGCTGCACTTCTAGGGGTGGTCTAGCCCACAAGACGAAGCCTTGTGGAGCACGACGCTGCTCGGCGTGCCCCGCATGACATCGGGAAGATATCCTAAAGATAATACGAGATATGTTAGGACATGTTCGATCCCATAATTCCTATAATCTGTTATTACTTTTTGGTTATCTCCTAGATCTAACCGACTTATAACCCTGCCCTCGACTATATAAGGCGGGCAGGGACCCCCTCCAAACACACGTAATATCATACAAAGCCAATACAATCCAAAATGCCAAAGGAGTAGGGTATTACGTCGCGCTGACGGCCCAAACCTGTCTAACTCTTGTGTCTCTGTTGCCTTCTTGTTCTTGATTACGCGCACCTGTGCCGATCAATCTACCTTCGTGGGATACCCCTCGGAGGACTGCCAATGATATTTTGCCGATAGTTGGCGTGCCAGGTAGGGGTGTGCGTGTTGTTTCCATGTCAAACAAGATGGTATGTTTTACAGGCTCTTTGTCCCTCCCATAGCTTGGCCAGATCTTCAGGGTCGGATTGATCTCCTAGGTCATCAACGCTGACAGAGACAGAGAGCTCATTGAGCTGGTGCAGATCGATTCTGCGCCATTCACCCCAACACCTGTGATTGCAGATCCGATCTCAGAACCGCCTCCGAGGTCGTCTTCACCAACAATTCACCACCTGCTCCCTAGCTACCCGAGAAGGTGGATCAACAACGATGATCTAATCGCATCCATCGATTAGGTTGGCCAGAAGATCGCCGATTGCCCCTCCATCGCAGAATCGGCTCTGACCACTCTAGTTCAGCGCCAACCACCCTCCGATTTAGATCTATCAGAGGCTGATCAAGAAACTCCAGGGGCTATGGCCCTACCCTTTGGGCTCACCAGCGTCGTCGCCACCTATCAAGATGCCCTAAGGGGCAAACTCGCCGACCAGGTAGGAGACATCTATCCTCTTGCCGACGAGATCACCGATCAGCTCCCACCGACTGTCAACATGCTGCACATCGGCCAATGCCCCAAAGCATCCCTCTAGACCATATTGGAGGAAAACCTAGACTCTAAGTCCTAGGGCTCTACGAAGACTATCGCCGAAACCACCGCCGTTCAACCTCTTTTCCCACCCTTCCAACGAGGTGGGATTTTTAACGTCAGCGTCGACAGCCCTCCATGGGATGGAGAAACCAACAAGGACCGCGCCACTCATGTCAACAGGAATGCCAACCGTGCATAGCGCTGAGCAAATGAGGCCGCCATTGTGCTACCCGAAGCTGCTCGCAACGAATAGCTCTACTTGTAAGGGATGCCATGCCCACTCCAACGCAACCTCGATGATGAATTTGTCCATGTTGACGACCATGATGTCTACAAGACCCCAAGCGCCAACTTAGCCATGGCCGCCAATGAGCTCGCTCGGCTCGAGCAAACACTAGAGGTCGCCAAGGTCGCTGCCATGCTCAAAGCGGCACACTACCAGGTCAACGAGATCCACCTGGATTAGAGACCTTCTTACTCGACGAGCTCGATTCGCCGATCCGCCATGCCAAGATCTAATCGCCGCCCCAGCCAAAGTTGTTTTGTCGACCAACACCACGATCAGGGCAGAGCTCGGGGGAACCACATCGACTACCCTCGCCAACACGACCAAGAAGTCGACCAAGACATCCATGCGCACATCAACAATCTTCGGGATGCGTGACGTCGTATTGACGGGCGTTGTTTCTCTTACCATGAAGAAGAAGTACTCCGGCGTCAAGAATACAAGCAAGTGTTCGGTAATCCAGCTCAGCCCTCCAGCCACTCAACGCCGGCAATGCCGCAGATCACGACGGCGACGATCCCGAACCCAAGCATTCACGAGGGCACTCCAAACACTCCAGTGGCCCTGTGGTTTCAAAATCACTGGGGTCGAGCCCTATGAGGGATGGATGAACCCCACATAGTGGCTACAAGCTTATGCCACTGCTGTGAGCACAGCCGGAGGAGATACCAGTGTCATGGCAAACTATCTTCCCATTATGCTCACACCAACTGCGATGAACTGGTTCACAAGCCTCGCCCTAGACTCCATCAGATCCTGGGAAGAGCTAAAGAAGGTCTTCACCGACAACTACATGTCTATGAGTACTCGACCGGGCACCAAGCATGATCTGAATTGCAACTATTAGAAATCGTCCAAGCTCCTCCGTAGCTACATCAGACGCTTTTCCAAGATGAGAAATTATATTCCCAACATCATGGAAGCTAAGGTCATCACTGCCTTCGTCCGAGGACTCCATCACCGCGACCTCCGCTCCAAGTTCAATCGCAAGCCACCAAAGGGGATTGGTGAGATGATTACGACCGTCGATCAATACGTCGACGCCAAAGAGGCCGAAGTGCGCTTCAACGAGGATACGGGCACTCACTGCCTAACTCGCCGTAGCGACGAGCGTCCCAATGATCGATGCCACAGCAGCCGCCGCTACGATGACCGTAGTCACCATCGTGACAGTGGCAGTGATCGGCCAGAAGGGTCCAAATCTTGTCAATATCGCTGTCACCGACCAGACCACATCGTCGTCGCCATTGATGAACCTCGCGCCAAGCACAACTATGACGAGCAAAACAAGAAGATCCTCGAAGGCCCGTGCCCCCTCCATAAGAACAACAAGCACAAGATGAAGGACTGCCTCAGCTTAGCTAAGGAGTTCCAAGCAAAAAAGTGAGACGACGATAACAACGACGGACCCAGAGGCCACGAACCACCTGGGGACAACAACAACGCCTTCCAGGATCATGACAACATAGTCACCACTATCTTTGGGGGCCTCACCGCCACCGAGAGCAAAAGAGATAGGAAGCTCACCCCCCGTCGGGTGCTCGCCATCAACGCAGAAGACGTCATCACCAACCCTAGCTATTGCCCCTAGTTTGAGGTCCCCATCACCTTCAGCAGGGCTGACTAGTGGGTGGACATCCCTTATACAGGGTGTTTCCCCCTCGTTCTTGATGCAACCATCAGGAAACTGCTTTTTAGGAAAGTACTCATCGACGGTGGAAGTGCTCTAAACCTCCTCTTCGTTGGAGCCCTAAAGGAGTTGGGCCTTGGAATAGGGGACCTCACACCCTCCGACTCCTCCTTCTGGGGTGTGGTACCAGGTAGGGCATCCAAACTGCTTGGAGTGATCACCCTCCTAGTACAGTTCAGCATGGCTAGCAACTACCGTGTTGAGCACATTAACTTCTATGTCGCCGACTTCAACACCGCCTACCACACCATACTTGGTCGGCTAGCTCTAGCCAAGTTCATGGCCATACCACACTACGCCTATCTGGGGTTGAAGATGCCTTTGCCTGTAGGAGTTCTGGCCCTACGGGCCAACCTCTCCATCGCCTACGCCTACGAGACAGAGAGTCTCGCCCTCACCAAAGCCACTGGCCTCTCCATTCAGATGGCTAGCGTGGTCACCAACGCCAAGACGGTGCCCGCCGATGACCTGGACATCCCAGTGCTGGAGCCTCCACGTGCCTCTGCCAAGTCCAAGGAAACAAAGGAGGTCAGCCTCGGCCTCGATGACCCCGCCAAGACCGTGAAGATTGGGGCTCACCTCGACCCCAAACAGGAAAGCACGCTCGTCTCCTTCTTACATGCCAATACCGACGTGTTTGCTTGGAAACCTACAGACATGCCGGGGTACCACGGGAGAAGATTGAGCACTCCTTGAATGTCTCGCCGACCACCAAACCGATCAAGCAGAAACTCCGATGATTCACGCCAGACAAGAAGGAAGCTATTAGGGTAGAAATAAAATGGCTCCTAGCTGCCGGATTTATTAAAGAAGTGTATCATCCTGAGTGGTTGGCAAACCCTGTTCTTGTTAAAAAAGAATAAAGAATGGAGAATGTACATTGATTACACTGATCTCAACAAACACTACCCTAAAGACCCCTTTGGTCTGCCTCGGATAGATGAGGTTGTAGACTCCACCGCCAGCTGCGAACTGCTCTCCTTCCTCGACTGTTACTCCGGCTATCACCAGATATCCCTGAAAGAGGACGACTAGATCAAGACATCGTTCATCACGCCTTTTGGTGCGTATTGCTATACCACCATGTCCTTCGGACTCAAGAACACCCAAAGGGCCATCCAGATGTGCCTCGATCAATAGATAGGCCACAACGTCGAAGCTTACATCGATGATGTGGTCGTCAAGTTCAAGACCGCACAATCTTATCATCGACCTCGAAGAAACATTCGCCAACCTGAAAAGATACAGATGGAAGTTGAACCCTTCAAAGTGCATCTTTGGAGTTTCATCCGGCATACTCCTGGGCTACATTGTCAGCGTCCGTGGCATCAAACCCAACCCCGACAAGGTCTCCACCATCACCAATATAAAACGGCCAACCTACATAAAGGATATATAGAAGCTCACATGTTACATGGCTACTCTCAGCCACTTTATATCGCATCTCAGCAAAAAGGGACTACCATTCTTCAAACTCCTCAAGGCCTCCGAGCAATTCTTCTGATTAGAGGAGGCACATACAGCTTTCGAGCAGCTCAAGTTGTTTCTAACGAAGCCTCTGATCATGACGGCGCATCGACCAGACACATCGCCACCACTTCTCACGTCGTTAGCACAGCTATCATCATCGAGCGTGAGGAAGCCGGACATGCCTACAAGGTACAATGTTCAGTCTACTTCATCAGCGAGGTCCTTAATGAGTCTAAAACTCGTTATCCTCAAGTTCAGAAACTGCTATACGCCATTCTGATCACGTCACGCAAGCTCTGCCATTACTTCAAGTACTACAAGATCGCCATGGTCACCAAGTTCCCTCTAGGGGACATCCTTTGTAACAAAGAGGCCAATGGCCGCATCATCAAGTGAGCTGTCGAGCTCGACACGTACTCCATCGAATTCAGAAGTAGGCCTACCATCAAGTCATAGGCGCTCGCTGACTTCGTTGCTGAGTGGACTGAGATCCAAGAGCCCATCCCCGCTACTTGCCCCGAGCACTGGGTGATGTACTTCGACGACGCCCTCAACATCAACGGTGCTGGTGCTGGCATTTTATTCATTACGCTGAGCAAGGACAAGCTCCGCTACGTTCTCCGAATTCATTTTCTAGCCTCCAATAACGCCGCTGAATATGAAGCGTGTCTCCACGGACTCTGTGTAGCCATCGAGCTCGGCGTCAAACGCCTCATGGTATACGAAGACTCCGTGCTGGTCATCAACCAGCTCAACAAAGATTGGTCCTACTCCAGTGAGAAGATAGACGCATATTGCGCAAAAATCAGAAAACTCGAGGGGAAGTTCTACGGTATTGAGTACCACCACATGGTATGAGATCAAAATCAGCTCGCCGACCACCTATCTAAGATAGGATCTTCTCACGCGCGTGATTCCGCCTGGAGTCTTCGTTCAAGACCTCTTTATGCCGTCCATTAAGGAAGAGAAAGAAGTTCAAGAAGTCCCCCCCCCCGCCAAGCAGCTGGTACTTACAGTACCTTCGTCGGCCGTCGATTGGAGGGAACAGTTCATCAAGTACCTCACCAGTGCCGACGTACCAGCCGACAAAACTGAAAGTGAACGCCTAATCCGTCGCAGCAAGCATTACGTGCTGGTAGACGGGAACTTGATGAGGAAAAGTGCCAAGGAAGGGATACTGCGCCAATTGGAGAAATGTATTAGAATCTATATGACTATCCTCTTCTCCAACATAGCAAATGTATCATTGTAATGTGCATGATCATTTCATCCCTTACTAGTATGTGGTTAGTGCATATAGTACATGCTTATAGGATCATACGTGACAAATGAAAATCTTTAAAATTCATAGCCTACCACTATTGCTTGAATGATTATTTGAATCTAGTGGTAGTGTATGAGTTTGTTCATGAGCTAGTGAACCCAAGTACTTGATCTAATTTGGATTGATAACAAGTGATAAGTACAACCTCGATAAGATAACCGCTTAATGTGTGTGAAGAAGCTTAGAGAGGGTTCAAACCAGACTTGGAAGCTTAGGCAAATCAACCTAGCTCAAGTAAACAAAAGAAGCTCATGATAAGTGACAAGTGTTCAAGGAATGATTATAATTGACAAATCCTACAAGTGGTTCCATGATTATTCCTACACGTGGTATATCTAGATTATCACATTGTTACAAGTGGTATTCATACAAGTGATACCTAGCACATCAAATGGTGGTTCCACAAGTAATACTCAACTTTAAGTGATCATTAAGTGAAGAAAGTTTCCTCACTAACAAGAACTCAAGTTTATCAAATGGATGACCCATGCTATGACATAGAGGGAGGTGCCCCACCGATTGGTATCAAGGTCAAAGATCCTACATGAGTGATCACAAGGGCTACAAGTGGTGCCATTCCAATATATTTAGAAGTATCCATAAAAATGCAAGATTCAAGTGTCAACCATCTTCCCCAATGCAATCCTTTGTATCAATAAGAAGCACATCTTTTATGGAAATTGATGACAAAGGGGGAGAAGTTGGAACAAAGATATGATATGTAATTGCATCATGGGGAGAGGTAGAAGTTGGACATGGACAAAGAGGGAGCAACATTGAAGAAAGGAGAAGGATAAAAATTTTGGACAAGAAAATCACACAAGTATGTCGAGGAGGACGCGGCCATCGCGCACGACCCAGGCGAGCGAGACGGCCCATGCCACGGGGGTGGATGCGTGGGGCGGGAGCGCCAGGTGGAAGTCGTTGTGGTCGTGGAAGCCAAGGAGTGGCGCGGGGTGGAGCGAGCGGAATCGGTGGAGGAACGCGCGGTCGGCGACGAGGCGGCGAAAGGGGACGTAGGCGGCCACGGTGCGAACGAGGTCGGCCGGCACCGGGAGACGGAGGAAGATGTCCGACAGGAGGTCATCGGTGAGCAGCGCTGGCGAGGCCATGTCACAGCCGGCGAGAGAGAGGGGACTTAGGGTTGGGGGTTGCTGGGAATTGGGATCGCCGGTCAAATTTATGTGCTGGTCCGTTGGTCCGAATAGTTAATAGTTCAACGATGGCGCGGTTGGTGGTAGTGAATTGTCGAAAGGGATTGAGAGGACTATTTGAGCCAGGTCAAATCTCAGCCCACCTGATCTCACTCGACTCGACCTGCCCTCTTCTTCTGGACTGAATGGGCCCAATGGATTTTGGTCCATATCTTACGAGGGTCTATCCCTGATTGAAAGCACTTTTGGGCCTTTTTCTGATCTGGTTTTAGCCTAAAAATGCTCAAGACTTGACTAGCACTTTGAGTGAAGACTAGCTCTAAGAATTATGTAACAATCGTGCTATGTGTTCTAATACGTCTTGGAAATAGACCTTGTATCTTGGTTAAACGTGTTGGTCAAACTATGGTCTTATGTTGGAGTTAGATTGGGAACATGATCGCATGTTGAATTTGGATTAGAAACATGTGGACATTAATAGTGATATGTAGACCAGGAGAGTAGTGATGTGCATGGAATCAAGAAATGACTCGAATGAGAGGTGCATTAAATTTTTCATTAATATAGACAATACTCAAAAGCAACATTATTCATACGAGCAAAAAGGTATTATTATTTGGATACTACTATATTATATCTTCTCGTATTGTACATGGGCTACAATGCTTAGTACAAGTTATTAGTTGTATGACTAGACTAGAGTTTGTGTGTATCTACAGAGTTAGGGTGACGTGGATAGTAGTGGCATCAGATAGCAGACTATTGTTAATGCGTGTTAGTGGGGGTTCACACTACTTTATATTTGTGCTTGCAGGCTGCAAATGATTTGCTTGAACGCCCCTGTGATGCGTCACGCATGTGTACGTGTAAGATTATACAGCCTATTCGCTTGTTGATTTGAGCCAGAATTTATCAGTCAGTGTTCTTCTCTCGTCGATCAGACTTATAAATCTAGAAACCGATCAGCGAACGGGCTGAACAAAAGAAAACCCCGCAACGGATGGCAATAATGCACACAGGCAGAGGCAGCACCACGGACGGTGCACGGGTGGGATTGCCGTCCCTTTCCGCCCGCACTTGCTTGGGGAGGCACGACACCCCTTGCTTCGTGTATTATATACTCACTTGCCCACCATTACCGTGTGAAAGCAAACAACGTCACGAGTTAAAAGAAAACGCGAGCAACAGCACCGTGACTGCTTGATTGTTTTTAACCATTGCTACGGGTACTTGTAGCTACACATCTTGCCACTCAAAATGCAGGCACTAAGTTAATCAGGCTATTAAAAAAATGCTAGTCCCTCTATTCTACTAATTTTTGTCCATGACGTCAGGAAAATATATTCCACAATGCATGCCCATTGACAATATCAAGAGTGTAGCTATTGATGCTTCCACTCTGTCCCTGATTAAATGATTTGAAATAAGAGAAGAAAGAGAACAAGAGAAGTGGCGGTATCTATTAAAGGTATAGATGACCATTTCACTTTAATCTTTTTTTTGGGAAAATATGTTCTTGGTTAGGTTGATCATGTGTTAGACAAACATTGCAAAACCAATGGAATATCATTTTGCAATAAAGTTTCACTCTGAATTAGTATGAAGTCACTTTATATTCATCGTAAGTCAAAATTTCTAACTTGGATTCAAAATAGTAAAAGTATATCAAATCTACATGTTCAAAAGGCGCATTATCTGATCTCATTGAAAATTTAGTTAACTGATTTGATGTTACAAGCTTGGTAAAAAAAGGGACTTGGATCACGTTTAAAGTGTAGTAAAAGTAAAATCTGAAAAAGGACCTCCGTGCTGTACATTCTATTATGGGCATCCAGTTTGGCATTGCTAATTTTTATTTTTTTCTGCTTGCCTAAAATGCAAAGCATGAGCGCCGGCCGAATATAGCGTCACCACAGAAACCAAAACCGGCCGAATTTTAGCTGATGCAAGTTTTCAGGTACACGTTTGGTGCCCCCGAAGCGACGGCTGGTCGGCTGCCGCCTCCGCCTGTCCGTCGTGGGGCGTGGGCCGTGGAGGCGTGTCCGCAGCAGTGGATAGGAACGCAGCCACCTACTCCTGCTGACACATGGCCCCCACCGACCCGCCCACCAGTCTGGCGGCCCGTCCCAACCACCTCTAAACTACTCCGATCACGCGCGCGCGCGCGTTATTATTGCCACCGGCGTTCCCACGGGTAATCGCCCGTTAACCAGCACCTCCGTCCCTTTTACCTGTTTTTCCAATACATAACTGATAGATGGGCCCGGCAAACAAACCGCGTACCTGGTCCTCGCCATGGACCCACCCGTCGGTGGGTGAGGTCGTTTGGAAGCTGGTGCGTCTTGTATGTCGAAGCGCCCCCCAAGATTTACCGACCCAAATGTGCGCTTCCCTCCCTCTCGTAATTGAAGGCGATTTATTAGACGTTAAAAAGCCGACGCGATACGGAACCCCGCAACTAAGCGGAAAGCTTCAAAGGGAGGGAGGGGGAGCCTGAGCAAGAGAGGAGGTGGAGGAAATGGCCGCGGCGGCGGCGGCGGAGGAGGTGTCGACGGCGGCGAGGACTAGTAGCAGCCTGGCGGCGGAGGAGGGGGAGCGGCGGGGCGAGAGCGAGAGCGAGGGGGAGGAGCTGGGGGTGGCGGCTGTGCTGGACTTCGACATGCTGTGCGCGTCCGTCGCGCTGTCGGCGGAGAGGAGGAAGGCCGCCGCGGCGCCGGCGGGTGCGGCCGGCGACTGCAGCGGCGGCGGAGGCGGAGGGGTGCAGAGGATGTGGGAGGGCGACGTCGTGCTGGATTGCCTGGAGGACCGGCGAATCGCGCTCGAGGCGTCCTGGTAGGTGGAACTAACCTCTTCTTCCCCGTCGTTTCATGCAGCTGTAACGGTAATGGTTCTGGTTGTGGTTGGGTGTGTGGTTGAGAGGATCTTGTCGTGTTGGTTGAGGGGGCAGAGCTCGGGCGTTTCATTGGAGGTGGATTCCTCTTTTCCTAACGGATGCACTGATTTCGGTGCGGATTTGGGAACAAAGGAGGCTGTTCTTCATCCGGAGTTTTAGAAATGGAGAAATACTGTTTGAAATGGCAACTTTGCTTAGTAGTAATTTGGGCGAGGCTTTCATGCAGAGGAGGCAGCTCCTCCACTGAGATTTGTCAGAATTATTTGCTCAAACTTTAAGCTTTCTCTTCAAATGGCATCCGCCAGAATTTAGTGACGAATTGGACTTATGACAATTCTATAGCTGAGTCGTCAATGCAAAATCTTCATATTTTAAAATGAATTGTTACCATTACCAACAGGGAACATTCCCCAAAATGATGTCGTAGCCTCTGCTTTTATGCTATTCTAGTGTTTCTGCAAAAATATTCCACCTTTCTTTGTTATAGAACATTTTTCTTCGTCAACTATGATTAAACTTTGCTGTGATTCGTTTTAAAGTTGTTTGCTTGCAACTGTTTGCAGCTGCCCATGCTATCGGTTTGGTAAGAACATGCGGAGAGCCAATCTCGGATCTTGCTTCCTTCAGGTACAGATAACCCATTCACCAGAGAATGAGCATATTTCATCCATTTTCTGCTGTTACTTTGGTGTCCAAAAAAGTATAGTCTGTAATTTTGTATAGGTATGTTATATGTAAGCTGCAAGTGATTATGTTTATTGTCGTGTTCTTGATAAGGCGTGAAATGCAAGCCGCCACCATGCTATTTGGACAACAATAGGAAAGCAACCATTTTCTCAGCCTTGTGCTTATACTATTATACAATGTAGTGGCTGATGCGCAGCTCGTTTGAATTGACTTGGCGATGTGAACAGCATTTTGGATAATCCCTTATTCCTGTGGCATGTCTTAGACCTGGTCTAGCTGAATGGCCTGTCTTTTTTATTTCCTGCTGCATAAAATGTGCGCCTGTCATTCTAAATATTCTATGTTGGAGGGAATCAGACTGCACGTTGGACTGACAGATTGCTGCCAGTATATTTTACTCATTTTAACCACTCTGTCAGCCTTGAAAGACCAACTTGTTTTTATCTTTAGCTCAGTCAGTGCTTTCACAAACGTGTTGTTGGGTTTTCTCATCTCATATTATTTAGCATCAATTATGTGCAATATTATATTGAATTATATGGTCAGTTTGTTATCCTTAACAAAGTGATGAAAGGAGATTATACTCTTCTTCAACATATCTACTTTCATATATATTAAGGGTGCTGATGATTCTCGCCTAAATTGGATGGCTCTAACCTCTCTGTCTGCTATATACATCCATAGTTGTGGTGTTGTGACAATCTCGTTGCCATTGATTTTAAGTTTTCCTTTTTATTACAAGTTTATTTGAGTGTAGCTTCATCTTATGTTGTTAATTTTAATGTCTTACTCTTATTCACCTTGCTGATACTAGATGAAATTTCTTTCAGGGAATGGTTTACTGCATTCTGTTAGCTGCTGTCCTGATCAGCCTAATTGCCTTTTCTGTAACAAGGCATCATATATATTTATATGTGGGACTTGGCTCTGTCCTCTTGATAGCGATCTATACTGGTTATTTCCGGAGAAGAATAAGGAAGCAATTCAACATTCGGGCAAGTATTTCTTGGGATAGCTATTTTCAGATATAGTATTCAGAAAGCTTCCTGTTTACTGCAAGAGCCAAGATGTAGCAATTATTGCAGTTGCTTCAGTGCTCATCTTTTCTAGAATTGTACCATCCTTGATGTCCTTGTGCAATTGCTGTACCATTTTGCAAAGCTAAAAGCCTAAAATGAAAGTAACTGAAACTTGGAGGTATATCGATGGCCACGTATAATCAAGGTCATACCTATCAACCCAAGTATGATGTCAACGCCGGAGAAATATTAGTACATGTACTTTAATTCTAGAACTGCAAACATAAATTTTTTAGGGAGATGCCAATCTTCATTCTGAAGAAGCTTACTATTCACCCTTTTTGCACTTATTACAGGGTACTGAGAGCAATCTTGACGATTGTGTTCTCCATCTCATATGTCCTTGCTGCACGCTGTGCCAGGTTATATCTACAAAAGCCCATCTGCATCCCAATATTACTATCTTATTTTTGACTATTGTAAACTCACATGTAATGTCTTCTGAATTCAGGAGGCTAGAACTTTGGAGATGAACAATGTCCAGTGTGGTGTCTGGCATGGACGAGGTGATACCATTTGCTTAGGGAGCAACGGTGAAGGAAACAAGGCTTTCGCTGCCCTGAACAAGGCCTCTCTTGTGCCCATAAAGTCCCCAGGGTTGTGTGGCATGGATAGAACGTCAAATGCTGCTGACGAGCATGAGCCACTTGTTCCACCAGACCAACTGGAGCATGTTTAAGTATTCTGTATCGCTACAACCTCTGCACTTTCCCAGAAGGGCTTGGACAGCGCTGAGAAAAAAAAAATCATGGGTACTTCAATTGCCTGCCGGCTTATTAGGTGCCTGCATCCATTGATCCCAAGAACTGGACTTTGCAGCAACCATACATGGGTGATGATGGGCGGAATCGGCCTGCTGCCGCTGTTGTAAAATTCAGTGATAGCTTTTTTCGTGCAGTCCAATTATTTTAGGTCCAAGACCGTATCTGCATAATGTCACGGCACGTGCTCAGGCCTTTTGCCTGAATCCAACTGTCAATTTCAGATTCAACTTAGGCCGCGTTTAGTTGCGCCCGGAATCGGCGCCGCCGGAATACCGAAGATACTGTAACATTTCGTTTGTATTTGGTAATAATTGTCTCATCGTTGACTAATTAGGCTCAAAACGTTCGTCTCGCAAAGTACAATCAAAATGTGCAATTAGTTTTTGATTTCGTCGACATTTAGTACTTCATGCATGTACCGCAAGCTTGACGGGGAATCTTCTTTTTGCATAGTGCCAAATTTTAGATTTCGGTGGAACTAAACGTGGCCTTAGCAGTTCCAATGATACATAGACACGAATGAAATGGTAATGTTCTCTTCACCGGCCGTGCTTGTTCCCTAATCTTTCTTAGGCTGTCCCCTGTCATACTTGTTTCCAGGAGCTTGATCAACACTGTTTTTCTTTACGAAATGTCATTTTCTATCACAAATCTGTGCACAAGAACATTTGTCATTTTCTATCACAAATTTGTGCACAAGAACATTCTAAGAGGAATTGCCTGCGTAGAAATATTACAGAGCTAACACTGAACTTCACACCAGCACAATTTGATTCCCATTCAGAAGGCATTTGCGGGAGATCTCAGAAGCATGTGGATTTGTTTTTTTTTTGTCAGGATAAGCAGAAGCCTAAGTACAATTATTGAAAGGGATTATCCTGACAAAAGCCTTGCAGAGTTGCAGGCCAGCTGCTTGGTGGGTGTCTTTCTCTGCCTTTCTTTTTTCTCAGTGTGGGATGGCCTTTTGAGTTGTTAATAATTCTGCGGGATGTGGAAGGTGGGCTGTGGGCGTGGGTCAGCTTCAGCTCAGTCACTGTGTGGGGGATCCGGGCTCTGGATCTGAAGTGTGGTTTCCCTTTTGCTAACCAAACCATTATAGCGTCTCACGCCAGAAAGAATGCGTTTGCGTGTGCTTCTCTGCGTGTGTCCACGGATTATCGACATCTTTAGTTCATGAGGGGTGCTTTTTTGAATCATCTTTTGTCTCCAGATCAATCATCATGTCTACTTTGTCATGACCAACCTATTTTGGAATTTTCCACTCTAGCTTTTCCTTTACTTGACTGACACCGATGATTTGAATAAACTAGTGCCACTCCGAGGTAGAACATCGTGAGCGGTTACCTTGCCAAGTTCAAAAAGAAAATGAAAAACATAGATATTAAAATTCAGTCAAACAGTTATCTTGCCAAATTCAAAAGAAAATATACAAAAGAGTACTGTAGATCGATATTAAGATTCACCGTGTGATCCTCCTTTGGAATGCAGATAAAACGTACTGGTTGCTGATAAACTGGTGATTTGCTTCAGACAATGAGACGACGGAGTTAGGACAAAACTGACCCAGGCCATCCGTTTGCGTTTCGTATATATTCTGACGCACAAGGCAAGGTCTTCACTGATGAACCAAAAGTCCACCTGATGCTTCGTTCATGGCTCCACGCTTATATTCTGATGCAAAGCGACCCTTACGTTCAGGTGTATGTTGACTTTGAACACGCATGCATGTGAAGATCGTGCCCCTAGAATCTTTCGAATACAAAAATTCAATCATGCATGTGTTCTTATTAAGCCACGTTTAGCGCGTCCCGTGTGCATGCATGCACTCCACGAGGCCACACATAATCATGTTAGTTGATTAGGCTAATCAATCAATCATGCCTTCCCGCCAGATTGTCGATCTTAGTGGACGGATGATAGTAGAAAGGAGAAAAGACGTACTTTTTCAGCCAACGAACAATATTTTTCTCTCACAATAAATCAACCAACAGTATTTTCAGACATGGCTTATCAGCCAAATGATCAGAGCAGGATTCCCCAAGATCGGCCCCTGCCCAGACCCGGTTCCATTTCTTAGCAACGAAGCTAGCTATGCATTGTTGGAAGCAAGCTGCGGCGTATATAGGCCTCGCTCTTGCATCACTAGAGAGCTTCCAAATAAAGCGCCTTTTGTAAATGTGCACTGGAAGGCGATAGATGCACACTGCTGTCTCTGAACCGTACCCCACGCATATTCATAACTCATGGACAACAACGAGCCAGGAATTATGCATAAGAGGGACTGGTGGAAGATTTTCAAAATATAAGAATTGAGTATAGCTTATTTGTTTAGGCTCTTATTCTTCTGGATTTATTCTAGTATTTGACGATTTAACCATGCTCGCTATTCTTCACGTAGTAAACGACCGTGTCTATTGACAATGGGGAGCATATGATGACTCATGAATATTGAAATCTACTGGCTTAGTATTTCCGAAGTGCTCATACCCATGGTGGGGCACATGTGATTACTAATGAATATTAAAATCTAATAGCTTAGTATTTTGAGCTCATAATGAAGTAGGATGTGTGTTTGATCATAGGAGTGTGTGCATACGTGCATGTACGTGAGCATCTACATTTAGACCGCGATTCACAATAAAAAGGGATGGGTCACCGAATTGCTATTGCTAGTTAAATACATGTTCAATTCCCATAAAAAAATATACGTTCAATAAAATATGGAGTATAATGAAGCATAAGTATTTTAGTAAACCAAAAAATTTAATAGATACTCCCTATGTCCCTGAATAAATAGATTTCTAGAGTTGTCTTAAGTCAAAAATTTTAAACTTTGACCGAATTTGTAGAAAAAAATATCAAGATTTATGATATCAAACTAGATGCTACAATGATAACGAGCTATTCTTATTTCCCAGAGGTGTAGTTGGTAGCAGTTACACAGGTGTTCCTGTTGGGCACAAACGTGGATCCAAGTACAATACATGCCATTGTTATGGCAACTCTGCCACTCTTTCTCTCATGTAAAGAGTTAAGCCAAGAGGCAACAACAAGCTCCTTGGTGGTAAAGCCCGAGTTCCAGGTAAAAGCCGGAAAAGCAATGATGTCCATGGAAAGCAAAGACATTTGCTAGGCTATGTTGTTAGTTGAAGAAAATCTTTCTCCTCAATTTCATCAAATATTCTGTCTGCATAACAAGACAGCACACAAAGTCATCGCGGCAGAAATATTTCGGAATTTATGCTTCCACCATACTACTTAGTGGCAGTCTCCTTCCTTTCTATGTATCTTTGATAGCTTATAGTATGTGAATTGGTCTATCTAGCATCTGGTTTGTTAGTTGTTACTTAATTTGTACAGAATTTGTACAGATATCTAGTTTTTAGAATACTCAGTCTAGATGTTTTGTTAATTGGTCCACCTCTTTTTCTCTAACTTGTAACCCTGGGTTGCGGTTTAGGAGGTCAAGATCCATATTTAATTCTACAATTCTTTTTGTTATTATCTTCTAGTGCATTGTGGATTGCTATTCATCTGCATCACATTAAACAATTCAGTAATGTTTCTAGCTATGGAGCCCCTTGTTTGGACTTCAGTTTTTAAGTTTTGATTTGTGATGTAGGTGAAGTTAACAAATCTGCATCGTTATCTTTTTTGAGAACATCAAGTGAACCTTAATTTAGAGTATATGTGAAATTTGGCATATATGGAGAGTATTAAGAATACATTACTAGTTAGCTGCATCATACCTAGCAGCAGAAATCTGTACGTAGGCTTCTAAAACTTTCATTATTAGGCTTCTAGCTAGCTGCTACGTGTAGGAGCAGGCTCCCATCGACCTTCAACTTCAATTTGGACAGGTCTGTGTGTCACTCAGCCACTCCACTCTATCTAGTGTGCCGAGACAAGCACGAAAAGCAACGCATGTCAATATGTGATGAAGCTGTTTACATACGGACTTTATACAGGACAGTGGACGCCCCATTAACATATGGACTTTATTTTTATTTTTAATAGTGAGAGTGTGCTTTATCAGTCGGTCGTTTCACTTGTACTCTATGCACCAATGATGGTTGGACACCACGTCCTAAGTTCCTGGCTACGATTTATACAGGCGTTATCATAATTAAGAGGCTTTTCAAGCAATAATTGTAGTGATATTTTTTTTGGCACGGACTGCATTTCACAAGTTCAACATAGTAAATTACCTTATAAATAAAACATAGTAAATTAGACTAGAAAACATAAGGTTGTTATCACTTCTCGAAGAGTCAAACGCTTTTAACTTTGATCAAATATATACAGAAAATATTAATATTTACAGTACATAATCAGTAGTATCATAGGATAGATCGTTGAATCTATTTTTACAATGAACTTATTTGAAGACACAAATGTTGCTAATATTTTTTATAAATCTAGTCAAACTTAAAAATTATTAACGGACACGAATACCATAGCGACATTATTTTGGGACAGAGGTATTAACTACTAACCTATTTTAATTTTTGAATGGAGATTGTTCCCCAAATACGAAACAGGTCTATTGTTATTTACCCAGACAAGGGTGGCATGCTCCTCGAGCGGGAGCACCGTCCACGTTGCCCAAAATATTTTTGGCCATTGGATTTTCGATTGGACGGTCTAGATTTATTAAAGCGGCTTCCCAGCGAAGTAGCTTCTCGTCCTGCTTCTCACCTTATTTTCGGCTTCTCTTCCGCTTCTTTAACTTCTGATCCGAAAACGGTGAAACGAATATATACACGGCTTCTACTTCTCTATCTAGATTATTCTTTACTCTTCCTCTCTCTCACGGTCCGTTTCTCCCTCTCCACGGACGCGGTCACGGACGACGGCGCCGACAGCGCAGGGCGGTGGCGGTGGCAGCGGCCTCCTCCTCTCCACCCACGCCATCCTCTTCCTCCCTTCTCCCACGTCGTGCCCTCCTCCTCCTCTCTCCCTGTCTCTTTGCTCGCTGCCTCTCCCACCGCGGTCACGCCAACGGCCGCCGCTGCAAGCGAGCGGGGCGGCGCCTCTCCCACCTCCATCCCGCCTGCGTAGCTGCTTCCTGGTGGCGCCTCTCCCATCTCCATCCCGCCGGCGTTGCTGCTTCCTAGCGCCGCCGCCTCCTCCCTCTCCTCCGCGTGTCTTGTTGTGCTACAGGAAACCCTAGGTATGTTTTGATTTGTTAATCTGTATAGTTGAGTTGTGCTACTTTTTTACATGGGAGGCCTACGACGCGAACTAGGTGAAGCTACATTGTCTCTCTTTACCGTAGAGATCCTTGCAGAAACACACATCCACGTCACCCTAAATGTTTTCGGCTATGGGATCTTTGATTGGATGGATGCGGTGTGTTTTATTCAATGAATCCCTAGCAGCCATTTTTGTGTACTATTTGTTTAGGTTGACTACATGTTTTATGTAGGTTGGATTCATGTAGGTTGGATTCATGATTCGATTACTATTTCAAACTATTTTATTCAGGTTGGATTCGTGATTCCTCCACTATTTGAGAGGTCTGTTTGTTTACTTAACAATTTAACTTATTGTGCCTATTTATTATTGTTTATGCAGCTCACATGTAGATAAATTGTGATGTGTCGTGTAGGCACAATATGAATACTTTATGTGCGGTATCTTTCTTGCATGCCTCCTCCTTCTGTTGTTATTTGTTTTCTTTTCCTTTTTCACAATGCTATTTATGGTTACGTGCTACACAATGTTATTATTTCTATATATTTCCTTCAGATTTCAACTAGGCTCATATTTCTTTTAGATTTCAGCTAGGCTCCTTAAAGAGGTGTATTTTCCTTCCTTTGTTTTCCAGTGTTAAAGAGATGTATATTCCTTCCTTTGTTTTCCAGGGTACACTTCATCTAACTCAGACTATAAGCTCTTTTTTACATTTTAGCTACTCTGCTCAAACAAGGTATATGTATATATAGTGGTTCTTTGAAGTTCGAATATATGGTACCATCTACAATTCTAAAATATTTGAGTCTAAGTACATTTCACACTATGAGAATGAGAAGCAATTTCAAGGCCAGAAAATTCCAATAATTACTGGTCCTACACACAAAAAAGAGGTTCAACTCCAATCGATCAGCTATTTAGTCCATTGCATTTGCTTAAAAAAGTTGGGACTCTTATCTACGATTGTCTCCATGTTACTGCTTTTTATTATTGGACCACAAACATTATTTCTATAGTTCTTTTCATACACATCAGTTCATTATGTTAATGAAGGTCAATGTCGTCCTGTCCATATTTTTAGGTTCATCAAGTGCCTGGGCAGCACAGGTAAAAAAGATTCAGCACATATTTTCAGGTTCATTCCTATCATATTGTCTCAATTTGGTTAGTTCATGGTTTCATCTGTGATTCGTATTTATTTTGGTGGGTTCAAGTTTGATTTTATACATGTTCAATATTGAGAATAGTGCTTTGCCATTTGTACAGTTTTGCAGTGCACAGAGTTTTCCTTAGAGAGTCAAGATTCATAGTTTTGGAGTGAGTTCGTAACAAATCTTTTTGCAGGATTGGCACTGCAGACAAAGTCAAAGGCACTACCTGTTGCCTTGCCACGCTTTGGTCTGGTATATTTTTCCCTACCTGCAAATGCTATTCGAATTCATATATAATCAGCGTATCTTTTTAGCTAGCAATAATGCATTCCGTTTAGTATCAAATGTTTAAAACTCACAACTACCGATGGATTGGTTGCAGTTCATTTGAAGATTGGTTGTTCCTTTACAATGGCAAGGCCAATATAGATTAAGCTATTGTCATTACTGCAGGTCCTCTGGTAGAAACCTTGCTTGGAGATTTTTTTAGATGCTCAGATTATTAGCTCATTTTGTTGTTCCTCCAAATTAACTAGATCTGCAATAAAAACACTTGCTTACATGATGCTGCTGTGAATGAAAAATTGGATCATCAAGCAATTAGCTTCCATCTTCTTGAGAAGCAGTCTATTCCAATTGGACCGTTTCAATGGTTCACTACGGTGCCAACAATGACCATGCACAGCCGTGTTGGTTTAAACTATGAATCTATATAAAAAGTTCATAGTTTATATGATCTGATAAACTGTTGACATTCTCCCAAATGATCTGATAAGTTTCGAAGCGCAATGCACGTATAATTTCGATATTGATTGCTAGACTGCTATATTGCTTAAGTATTGACGAGCGAGATCATTGTTTGTATTTAGCCTTGTTTCATGCTTTTGCAGGCTGATTTGTACGTCCTCTACTATAGTTTATCTAGATGATACTTTGGGTGAGGCGATCCATCGTTGTCGTTGACTACCGCAAAAGGACTTGCTTTCTACAACAAATTACAGCCAAATTCAGGTTAGATCATGCTCAAACAATAATATTGAATTGTTACAGTCCAGCATCAGCTAGGTCTCACAAAATGATTCAGATTGATCATGATTATCTTATTTTTTACCTACCTGAAGCGAAATAATACACTCAAATAATGAAGCTTCAGATTTGGCTCCATGCTCCAGTAATATACCTCATTCAGACATACATAAAGCAATTTGTTATGTGTGTCACATAATTACACTTCACAACTTATGGCCATGAATTGTTGGCCCTTTCCTGTATGATCTGATATGTTTTAATGTATGATCTGATATGTTTTAAAGCATAATACACAAATTATTTCGTTATCAATTATTTGACTGCTACACCGCTTAGGTAATGACAAGCAAGATTGTCGTTTAGATTTGGCCTTGTTTCATTCCTTTGCGTGTGATTTGTACATCCTACTATAGTTTTTTCAAGATAGTAATTTGGGTGAACTGATCCATCATCGTCATTGACTAATGACTAACACAGAAGGACGTGCCAGCTCCAGCTAGGTCTCACAAAGTGATTTAAGTTGACCATGACGATCTTATTTTTATAAACCTACCTGGAGCGAAATGGTATGCTCAAATAATGAAGCTTCACATTTTGATCTGTGCTCCGGTAGTATACCTCATTCAGACATAGAACAAGAATTTTGTTATGTGTATCATGCCTGCCATTTTTCACTTTCAAGACTCTAATCTTATTAACTAGGAAAAGATAATGCATGTACTTCAATTGAACCTTTTAAAGTCTTGGTTCTGGCTCTTGGCATGTCCAATCATTTTTATATGTACAATAATGTTTGCCAGAGGTGTTTGGAGTTAATTAGGAAACAGATAAATTTGCTCGGTTACTAAGTATCAATATGCAATTTTTAACAATAGGACCCAAAGCTTCACATTTATTTTTCTGGTCAGCGTGCTTTGATTTCATAAGCTTTGTAGAGTGACACTAATGAATTAGGACTGAAATAACCATTTCTATGCTAGGTTTCCTATGCTAGCAGATTTTGGTTCGGTAGCTACCGATAACAACTACAAGTGTACCGATGCGTTTTGAATGGTTACATATAGTGTTAAGCTGTGATCTCCTTAAAAAGGCATCGTTTTAGTATGAACTAACCTTCAACAACGGCTCGAGAGGTGGCCTAAAGATGCCTAAAGTTCATGCATCAGGTGGTTTCTGTTTAGTCGAGTATACTTTTAGGCGTCAAATCTCTCAGCTTATATGATCGAGTTAAATAGGTATTAGGCCTTTGCCATTAGAATGTGAAGGCCACCTATCACTCACATTCCCTATGATGATGTATAGTTACATGTGTTTGTTTTTATTAGAAAAAAACAGGTTCTATTCCCCTACGTGTTTAAAGAAAGGCTATGACAAATGGGAACTTGACAATTTTTATACTGATACAGACCTGCTACTATATCTTCAGAGGTTTCTTTCAGTGCTCTGGATTCTATAGAACGAGTTCCCATTCATACAGCTAGCCACCTCAATTTACATCTTACAATGTCTATCATCTCTGCTTTCATAAATGTTGGGGCCAAACCTCAATCTGAGAAATTGTCGACGTCTAACTTTTTGACTGGATTTAAATTCAATTACTATGGTCTAGGTGCTGCAATTTCTTTTCATTGGTTTCAGACTTATCTACATAGCCCATTTCAGAAATCCACTAGTGATATACAGCGACAGTTGAACAGTTGGAGAAAGAGTATCTGATCTAACGGATCTCGTTTCTGGTTCACATATAATTTGATTGGCAGTTTATTTGTAAGGTATGGCTGCCTGCTTCTTCATATCTATTTCATGATGACTTTCGTATATTCAAGTCTGATTGAATAAATTGGCTTGGCTGCATGTGTCCTCCTGAACACAACCTGTTATTACACACTGAACAAAACCTGCATAAACTGGCACAATCTCTCTTGCTCCCTCATTTTTACTTCTTAGATATTCAGTTATGAATGGCCACAGCACAGTGAGTGAAAAAAGGCACTACTATTAATTGTGCTGCATGTAGTGACTTGCTTTGCTTAATTTTGCACGCCATTTTTTTTTACCAAAATGCGTTGCTGTTTATCAATTATTTAAGAAAGCACCAAGAAATACCTTAGTTTGTAGGAAATTGTCCCCTTTATCCGCTATAGCTGCTCAATGACTAGATGTTAAGTGTACAACACTTTATCTTGCCTTCTATTATTTACATCTAGCACTTCTATTTTGCTTCCAAGCCAAATTCTTTTTCTTTTTTTTTGCCACACAATACCCTTCTTCTATGGATGAATGCTTCCCGTTTATTTTAACACCCAGAGGCCTATCCATGGCCTATGTCCACTGCATTTGCTACATTTGGTTGACTTAGAACAATTTATGTATCCTCTGCTCATAATACAACTGTTTGATTGTGGTTCCTGCAGGTTGATACATATGGTTCCAATTCTAGCTACGCCAAAACCATGCCGTCTGCCGCTACTACTGCCAACCTATTTGGCTTACATATCCGATCGTATCTATTTCTACATGTTTTCCTACGCTCAATTCCATGGAGTGTCTCAGTTTACACGGGCCTCCATGTTCCATTCCAACATTTGCCTTTTTAGTTTTCGCAAGATGACTCAACATTGGCGCGCGACTTTACATACCTAACTTCTGAGTCTTGTGTGTTTAGTGCTAAAGACAATTGTGTAATCCCTATGTACATTGCAACCTGTAGTGAACTTCTGAGTCTTGTGTGTTTAGTACTAAACAGAACTGTGTAATATTCAATATATGATCCACCATGCTATTTATGTGAACCTTCCTTGTATAATGCTCTGATGCCCTACCATGCTGGTTATAGGCATGCCTTTCGGTAATCTATATAAATAGACCAAACCACATTATCCCGCTGCTTCATGGCACATTCTGCACCCACACTTATCCCCGAGCGCGTGCATCACATTCTGCACCCACACTTATCCCGGGCGCGCGCCCTGACACTAGTTGTTTACATTTCAGGCAAAACTGCCTAAGGCGTGAGCTCTCCTTCGCGCGCCCCTAACGTCTGATTTTGGACTCCTGGGACTGTGATATATCTATTTGGAGCTGCTGTTGCCTAGGAATCTTAATTAAAGCAAACGGTCCCTACTATAGTACTATGTGACACAACTAGCCAGAACCATGTATGTGTACCATGTCTCGGTATGTGGCAAACTGGCAATGCAAAAAAATCACAAATCTATAAAAGCCTATAAATTTGAGGGGGTCACGTCGCGGTTACTGTTCATCCGACGAACAGTAACGGATCACGATGAACAGTATCCGACGCGCTAAGGAACAGTACCAACCTTTTTCCGCATTTTTTTTTGCGTTCCATTTTTTCCCTTTCCTCTCCTTCCCACGCGAATCGTGGGGGCGCACGCTAGTAAAAGACTATAAGTTTGAGGCAGGTCACGTCGAATTACTGGTCATCCGGCGCGCTTTACAGACTCAGGTCATTGTAGACGAACATTACCCGAGCCGATAAGGATCAGTACTACTTTTTTTTTCTTTCTCCTCACCATTTTTTCCCCTTTCCTCTCCTTCCCACGCGAAGCGTGGGGGCGCACGCTAGTGTTATATATATATATATATATATATAACGTCGTAGAAAATAGATTGGTAGGTTATTGTGAGATTACAAAGTTTTGGCTTTCCAGATTTTTTATCTGCTGGTTTGTATTAGTGTGGTCGATGGACTTTCAACTGAATTTCAGGGCGATTTCCTTCGTTCAACATCACATATACTTTCACTCAACATTTCCATGTAAAGCAAACGCAATAGGAATAGGAGTGCAAAGCACCAATAATCATTCATGAGTTCCTCGAAAGTAGCTCGTTCTCGAGAGCAGATATACTTTTCATATTGCAAAGCTCACCAAAGTTTCATTGCCACTAGTAGCTTTTCATGCTGGCTGCTGGATGCTACACGTATACTCGAGTACATAATTATGCATCATGGGATTTGTTGGCGCCCGCCATTGTTCTTACATATTATAATCGCGCTTATAGCCTTTCGAAGCTAAGTTTCATTGCAGTAATTGGATGGGAGTAAATAAAGTTAACACGTGACTTTTACTTAATTTTCAACCTTTTTTTGGCATTAGCGCAAATATCATGCTATAAACTATCTTTGCATATCTATAATTACATAAACAAAGAGAAATACTAAATTATACTTTGTTGTTTTAGAGCAATCTAACACTCGATTTTTTCTGCCCAATCCCTCCGACGTTGGTAAGATCAAGGTGTGAGGTTAGGGGGGCTTAGTCGTGTTTGTCGGGTTGGGTTTAGAGGGATCACCGTACCGAGAAGGCCACCTACCCCGTGCTGGTGGTAGGCATGGGGGTCAAAGGTGAGGCAGGTGGTGCCGCCAACCGGGAGGAGGAGGATGGCTGAGGTGTCACCATGATAATCCAGTAGAGCCGATTGACGTGGGAGCGGTCATAGGCAGCGGTGCCAAGGAGGCGGGGCGGCAAGGGCGAGGGGTACGATAGGGGTTCGGCGGGTGAGGATTGAGGAAAGAAGGGAAATAAGATAAGGTAAAGTGGGATTTGATCTAAGTCCTTCATTTCGGATCTAAGGGTTGAAAATTCAAGCGATAATTTCGGTTTGATCATTCAGTTGTTCCATAGACAGCAAAATACCATACTATACATACTATAGCATCTTTGTACATAACAAGTTTGGTCACTTTTGTCATTGATTTACAATTACATAAACCCTTGGGCAAAAAATAATTACTGAGTACTGCAAAACTATTCCTTCTCAATTCTCATCCAAACAAAAAGAATCAGTGATTCCTCAAAAAAAAAAAAAAGATTAGCAGGGGAAAAACGAAACGACGGTATCATCCCTTCACTTGTTGCGGTTCCTCACGATGGACCCCTCCATAACCACCTTCCTCTTCGCCGTCGCCTCTTCCTCGGCCTCGCTTGCCGACGCGGCGTCGCACTCCAGCGAGTCGACGGCGCCCCTCTTCTCCTTACGCGTCGTCCTCGCGGGCCACCGCCCCGGGAAGAGGTAGAGCGCCGTGGACGTGAGCAGCGTGGCCCCGACCCGGCCGCAGAACACCACCATAAGGAGGCACAGCACCACGGCCGCCGCGCCCGCCGCCGGGGACGACGACGCGGGCCTCTTATTGTTACTCGCCTGCCGCTTGACTGGCGGCGGATAAAGCACCCCGAGACCGACGGCGACGACGAGGCGGTGGAGGAGCGAGACGACGCCGATGTGTCCGAGTCCAGCGACGACGCGGAGCTCAGCAGCGCCGAGGACGCCACCGACGACGCCCTGGACGCGCCGTAGACGACGTCGTCGTCTGCGTCCATCCCCCGCTTCTTTGGCTGGTCCAGCGGTGGCGCCGCCGACGGTTTCTTCTCGTTGCCGCCCTTGTAACCGGACAAGAACGACTTGCCCCGGAACGACAGGCTCCGGCGGCCACGACGCTGGCCCTGCAGGTGTCTGGCCGCCGCCACCTCGGCCGCTTCGTCGTCGACCACGGCCGCCGCCGCCGCCGCCGCACCGCCGAAGCACATGAAGAGCTTCATGGCGCGCTCACGGGAGAGGAGACGAATGGATCGGAAGGTCTCGATCGGTCGGCGTGGTGGAGTAACTCACTGCAGGGGTTTCCGATCCGACCGTGGGTGGATGTCTGGATGATATGGATCGACGGATGTATAGCAGGATCGATCGCGGTCGCGGCGTGTCGAGACTCGAGACACTCGAGCGTCCGCCCGGCCGTGTGTCTGCTTCAGATCGGAGCGAAAGCGGCGCGCCGCTGGATATATAGGCGCGCGTCAGCGCGTGTTTTGGTGTGGTCGTGTGGACACTGTTTTTGTGTTTGATGCGGGAATAGGAATGGAAAGCCGAGAGGGGCCACACGGTACTGACTGACTTTGACTCAGGTCTTGTACACAATCACAGAATAGCTGCTGATCTCGATTTCTCGAAGAGTTATTTTCGTCAAATATTTTCTAATATAATTGTTATAAAAATGTATTCAAATATTAATCTAATGATACTTAATATGTACCATTAATACTGTAATTTATATATATTTATTCGATTTTAAAATGTCTAACTCTTCGAAAAGCGATATGTACAGTTATTTGGGAAGGGGAGTATTTGCCAACTGCTCTAATGATGCACTGTCAAATGATAAACCATCTGAAAAACTTTTCTTTTGCATCGGAGGGAGTAGAAGTACAATGGACGGTTTATTAGTATGGTTTCATCCGGTTCTTTGCCACAGTAGTGTACGAAGGGGAAAAAAACTGGCGCTAACAGCTCATAGTTCATTCTAAGAATAAGAAGATAAAACATCTCTTTCCTACATTATGGCTACAATATAATGCACAAATAAATCAGAGTAGAAGACTGGAAGGCACCAAAGCTGTACCGAACGTGTGTCATGTGAGTGAGAGCCTGCAGCAGTTTGTAGAGGAACTGACGTAATCGAAGTCTATATGAGCTACCCCGGCCCTGTGTCCAAAAAAGAATTTATTAAATTTAACTAAACTTATAAAATAATAATAAATTATATTTACACCTACAGACAAGGTTACTATATAAAAATATATTTCATAATTAGTACTCTAATAGTACTTATTCGGTTTTTACCAATGCTTATATAGATTTGATTTGATTAAAATTAAAGTCGTCGTTTGACTCCTTGAACGAGAATTATACGACGGAAAGCAATAAAACTAACCCGGCCGGCGGGCAAACTGCACGTCCCACACGGCCACACCTGGTATCGCAGTCTCACTCTCCCATGATGATCGCTTCGCTTTGTTAGCTACTCGGTTTCGTTTAGCTCGCGAGTCGCGACTTAGGTCTTGTCAGTATCACCAATATCACGTGGTCGAACGAATCCACTGGGTCTGGGGACAGTGGCAGGCTCACTCTCAGCAGTCAACACCCTAAAAATAATTCAAAAGCAGCATAAAGCATCTATAATCCAAGGTCATGTTCGCTTTGCTGAAAAGTCATGTCTGAAAGCATTGTTCGTTGATTTATTACGAGAGAAAAACACTATTTATTCACTAAAATAGTACGGTTCATAAGACACAGCGAATAGGGCCCAAGCTTTTCAGACTTCGTTTACTTGTTCAATTCTATAAAGCAACAGCTGCCGCGCAACGTATTCGGCAGCACCGCGGTAATAACAATATATAAATGCATCTTTTCTTTTAGAAAATGTTGAGGTGAAGATTATGCATGCGGTAAAATTGTATATACAGTACCTCAAGATTCTGGAAGGGAACCGAACGCGCGGTCGTGTAGCAGTTTCGTGTTCCTCAAGATTTGGGAAGGGAAAACTGGGTTGCGACTCCACTACTAGTCTACTATTCTGAAGAACATATAAATAGTACTTGTCTCTAGTCCGTGTGTTCACTTGTCTCATGAGCCATATTATTCCAGCGAACAAATAATGTTTTTCTCTTATAACAAATCAACGAACAGTACTTTCAGTCGTGGTTTTTTTTTAAAAAAAACAGGGCTAAGATTCCGACGCCTTTGAAATCTCTACGTAATTAACACTCGCTTTGCATGTAGAAAGGCGGCGTGAACCAGTTTGGATAGGCCCAGGACTAAAAAAAAACAGGGCTAAGATTCCGACGTGAAGACTTTGAAATCTTCAAAATAATACGTAATTAACACTCGCTTAAAGTTTGTTGGATGTACCCGCAACCCTATTTAATAAGGCGGCTAATTAATCACTCCTTGGCGCTCAATTCCAACATTTAAATGTATTATCATAATTTGGTTAATTTATAGTAAAGTCACTTTTGTTTGGATTTTATAGACGTAGGACTACCATGTATGATCCTGGTCCGCCACTGGCGCTCAATCATTAGCTAGTCACGGACGTGCACCATGCATGCGGCCGCTTTTACTACCTGCAGGTTAGGTTAATTAGCTAGCTAGGAAAACGATCGATCGATCGAGCAACGACGACACAAGGCAAGGCAAGGATCACCCGATGAGTAGTATTGACGCTCGTGTGAATTGAAGTCTCGTCCGTGTGTTTTTCTATTTCTAAGCCACGCTTAGCGTGTCGTGCGTGATGCACTCACGAGCTAACCACATAATAACAATAATAACAACCATAGTTTCTTTTATTTCAATAGAGTTTTAGGACCGGCCAAACCCTAGTCTTTCGATTGGACAAAAGAGCAGTCATAAAGTTCTTTTCTTTAATTTCCTTCTTTTGCATTGTCCCCGGCTGCTGCTAGTCGTCCTATAATAAACTTTGGGATCTGGCTGATACAACACTCGGGTGTTTTACCGGCTCCGAGCACTCGATTTTTTTCTTCACACTTTTTTCCTCCTCCTGACACCCGCCCACCGGGGCCGCGGCGCGGTAGGGTCTCGTCAGAGCTTCGCGGCCGTGGAGCTCCGACGAGACCGTATCATGCCCGCAACGACCTCCATCTTCCCTCTCCCCCTCCCGCCGCCGTCATGGTCATGGGCACCCCTGCGCCCGACTTAGTCCGTCCGTCTCCTACGTCGCTGACCGCCACCCTCTCGCCGTCCCCACCGCCTGGCCGGCGTGCCTCCCCCGAGCCTCTTCTAGGCCTGCCGAAGTTGGAGAAGAAGAGAGAGAGAGAGAGAGAAGAGAGAGAGAGAGAGAGAGAGAGAAGAGGAAAAAATGAGTGTTCCAATTCTTGAGTGTTGTATAGTATTCTTCATACTTTGTGCTTCTCTTCTCGATTAAATGCATGCTGAGAAACGGTTGTGACAGAAAGATAATAACCATACGTTCATGAACGATGTTTTATATATATATATATATATATATATATATATATAGAATAATTCGCTATGTAGTATAAATTATATAACCAATCATATATTGTGGACAGTGAGACGGACGGATAGCTAGCTCAGAAAGCTAGAAAATGTCAGGCGTCTTTTTCAATATAGCTTAGAGTACTCCCTAGAGGAGATAATGCCCAGGGCTTTTACGTTTTTTTTTTTGGGTTGAAATCATGCTTTTTTAATTATGGTGTGCCAAGATTGGCCCCAGCTCCATTTCTTAGTACCGAAGCTATGCATGGTTAGAAGCTGCGTAGAGGCCTCTTGCCTCTTGGGCCTTGGCATCATTACCCGAGCTTCTAAAGCGCCTTTTCTTTTCCAGTGCTGGATGGCGATGCTCAAATGTCTCTCCGAATCCCCACAGATTCATGGCATGCCAGGCTGCCAGTAGGAAACGACGGCCCTTGTAGGCTTGTACACTTTTCTTTGGGCTAGGCGGCTAGCTTCGACCTTTGGACAGGTTGTGTCAAGACAAGAGCCTCTTCTGCAGACGTGTTGCATGCAGATAGGATCAATGCATATGCATCTGAGTGAAATGGTCGTGTGTGCCGAAACCACCACCTGAAGGCTGAAGCTAAGCCAAATCATGTCCATGAGGCTGTTTACATCACATTAGGACAGTGGACGCCCCATTAATTAAAAGGTTGAGATTAAGTTATTAATGAGCACTGCTTTTATCAGCCGGTCGTTTTACTACTTTTCCTGAGCGCAAGACTTATCATACAGACATAGACCAATGTTTGGGTATGAAGATACTCAATCATCAAGCGCAAACATTGTGACGGAATAGTAAGGGCCTCTTTGGCACGGCTTATACCGGCTTCGGCTTCATCTATTTTGCGCAAATCGAGGTACTGTAGCGTGAAGCCGTTTTGTAAGCCGGGGTTAAATGAACTAGAAGCCGGGAAAAGCCAGTTTTTCTGGCTTCACCGGCTTTTGCTTCACCGGTGAAGCCGTTTTGAATGAGCCGTGCCAAATGGGGCTTAAGTTGTATTGCATAAAGATTTTATGTCCGTCGTTGTACATCACTGACCTATTTATAGGATCTTCGACACTTCTACTAGATTCCCTTCTTTACCCCTAGTCTTTGAATTACATAAGTAATCACTCTCCAGACCTGAGAAGGGCACTTCGGTCATTTCTATATATAAAATTAACTTCGCCCTCCGAAGCAGCCATGGCAATGACAACCTTCGTTTGAGGGAGGATCTTCGCCAGTGGAGCCTTCGCAACTCGAATCTTCGTAAGCTTTGTGTGGGCAAAGCTGTTGGATGAAGGTGATCGTCCATCTTTGGCCTCATGCTCTAGTTGTCTCTCAAATTGTCGTCATTCCCATCGTCTTCACAATTATTCTGGTGTCATCTTCGTATCCATCCTCTGAAGGTTCCATCCTTCATGACCTTGCACCAAAGCCATCCTAAGAGCAAAAAGAACTGTTCGCATTCAAAGCCGACTAGGATATGATTTTTAGGAGACTATGTTATCTAAGATTGAATCCCCAACAATCGATAATGCCTAGACACCACGTGCTAACCACTCCCATCCATTCCAAGCTTACAAATAGTTTTATAGAATTAAATTCCACTTACATTCTTAATAACAACACCGACTTAATATATTTCGATGATTCACATTATTTCTAATCAGCAAGCATAGGTGTTACTATCCATTCTACTAATCTACATGCTGGATTTACAAGAAGAAACACTATTGGGTGATTGGTCACATCGTATTGCACGATCCCATTGCGCCAGTGCCAAAGAAGATGATGTCGCAAGATTAGGGTTAGGAGTGAGGGTTTTGCCACCGGGGCTCAACACCTCCCCGGCCCCTCGGTTTAATTAGTGCAGACTAAGGGTGGCAGTGGGTGGAGTAGGGAGGGGCCTTGTTACATGGTGCTGAGGTTGAGGGGCGGTGGAAAAAAAAATTCACCGTCGGTTTCCCCCACTGCATCCCATTGGCCTTTGAACCGGCAATAAAATTCGTGCTATGAAAATGGCGTTGTTTGTAATAGTGTAAGTTGATGGTGGTCAATGGGATGAGGGAGGGCGGGTGACGGAGGATAGTGGCGATGTCGCCGAATACAAAGAAAGAGATGATGCACGGTAACTTTTGCTTTTTATAAATGTTGGGCAATCTAATATTTACAAACATGGCGGATTTACCTAATTTTTTACTATTTAACCCTTTTTAAAGAAAATTTACGTTTAGCCCCCTGGAAGACTTAAACTCATCTTTGGACCCTGGGGGTTGGCGCCATGAGTCCTGACGCCGAGGTAATACGTCTCGGCGCCACAAATCTTGGCGCCGAGGTGCCGGCCGTGCACAGCAGAAAATCCTAGGTGGCGTTGACGTGGCCGGTACCTCGGCGCTAGAATATATGGCGCTGAGCTCGGCACCGCAGATCTTGGCGCCGAGCTCGGCGCCATGTATTCTGGCGCCGAGCATGGATATCCAACAGGAATTTCTCGTCGTCTACGGCGCTGCGGGCAACCATGGCCAGTGGCCACTCATACATCCGACAGTGACAGAGCAACATCGATAATGTGCGGTATTAATAAAAACCATTGCTCAGTGCCGGCCCGTGACCCCCCTGTCACTGCAGGAGCAGCACCATCATACGGTGCCAGACGGCGTGCGCGTCATATCACCTGCGCGGCACACGTCTCCTATGCGGCCTACTCCAACCGTAGCCCCTCCTAGCGCGGCGCACGTCTCCCCTGGCGCGTCACCAGTGCGGACCATGCCTCAGCCCCAGAATAGTGCGCCGCTTGACTGGCAAATAAGTGTAACTCGAGAACATGTTTCCTAGCATTTTGGTGACCAGAAAAGGAGAGATTACATGGAGCTTAGTTTCCTGCACACAGACAATGGAGGCAAACGCATCGTTCACAACCGTGCGCAACGTGTCTCTGAGGCTTCGCGCGTTCAATCCCCGCACCTTCCATACTAGATATTATAGTTGTGGCTATCAATGGACGTGGTCGACCTTGGGGTATCGCACCGTGCTCCTCAAGTTCGTGTGCGCGCTCGGCATCAATCAAGTTCCTGTCGCATTCCGTGCGCACGCGACACCTGTAGGTGCGGATGGCGGGTGTGGGCGCCTCTGTACCATCCGGTGGAGCGACAGATGGGCACGGTGACGCATGCATCGTTGACTCCAGGCGCATGAGGTCCACCAAAAGCTCGACGTGACCGGACCTGTATGGCAGTAGCTCCTCCACGGGCAGCTCGAGCGGCGCACTGTTCCGGGGCTAAGGCATGGTCCGCACTTGTGACGCGCCAGGGAAGACGTGCACCGCGCTAGGAGGGGCTACGGTTGGAGTAGGCCGCATAGGAGACGTGCGCCGCGCAGGTGATACGACGCGCACGCCGTCTGGCGCCATATGATGGCGTTGCTCCTGCAATGGGGGGTCACGGGCCGGCACAGAGCAATGGTTTTTATTAATACCGCACATTACCGACATTGCTATATCACTGTCGGCATGTATGAGTGGCCACTGGCCATGGTTGCCCTGCAGCCGCAGACGACGAGAAGTTCCTGTTGGTTATCCATGCTCAACGCCTGAATACATGGCGCCGAGCTCGACGCCAAGATCTACGGCGCCGAGCTCGGCGCCATATATTCTAGCGCCGAGGTAGCGGCCACGTCAACATCACCTAGGATTTCCTGCTGTGCACGGCCGGCACCTCGGCGCCAAGATCTGTGGCGCCGAGACGTATTACCTCGACGCTAGGACTCATGGCGCCGACCCCCAGAGTCCAAAGATAAGTTTAAACCTCTCGGGGGCCAAACATAAATTTTCTTTAGAAAAAAGATCAAATAGTAAAAAATTGGGGCGGATTTACCCCTGTCGGCCAGGGCTTGGTCTCGTATAGTCGCTAGAATTATGGAGCCCCTCATAAGGTCTCCCTGTAAGTTATTGAAGTTTAGCTCGGAGGGTTGTTGTAGAAAATAAAGAGGAACCTTTTTCTAATATATATTTCTAGATGCACCATGTTTATGAAATAAGAGTATTTTATTATAATTAGCGTGCATGTAAAAGTAAGACGCACAAGAAATAGGAGCGCGAAGTGTCAATCATCATTCAAGAGTTTGTCAAAAAGTTATGGTTATGGAGTGCAGATATACTTTCATATTTGCAAAGGTCCGCCACCTTTTCATTTCCTCTACCTATTCGCGTGGATGGAACACGTAAACATTTTAGAATTTGTTAGGCCACAGAGGGCCATCGGTGTGCAAGTGCAACCGTGGACCCATTTTGTTTTCAGCACCTTTTCATTTCCATCGCGGTAATTGGGCGGTGGAAATAAAGTTACAAGTATGCAACACACATGAATTTAGCCTTTGACCTTTACCTTACAAAAAATGTCACAAACAAACTAGTACTGACATCCTTTGCTTAAATTTGGTTACACTTAACACCACGATTTGTTTAAATAAACAAATAGCTAGCATTCTACAAAACTATCTATCTTATCATCTCGTTTTTAATTTTAATTACACTATGTACGTCCGCGACTTGTAATTACATAACTCTTGGACCAAAAAAAAAATCAAATAGTGCAATTAGAGCATCTCCAAGAGTTTGCTATCTCAACTTGGCATCCATATAATTTTGGCAAAACAAAAAAAATAGCCTCCAACAATTTGGCAAAACAACTTGACATCAATAGCAACTTGACAAATCTTCCCTCCGCGCGCGCAAATATACGCGCGCTTATACGGCTTGGCATCCGGGGCTCTTCGTTCGCTTAGTGGGCCTCTTCGTTTTGTTAACGGTTTTTTTTTATTTTACCAAGTCAAAAATGCCAAACTCTTAGAGATTGATTGTTTTTTTACTTGACATATAATTTTGGAATTTGACAAATCACAAGATTTGCCAAATAAAATTTGACAAACTCTCGGAGATGGTCTAAGCTTCCCCTCTTCAACCTCGGAACGAAAAAAAATGGGAAGAAAAAACGAAGGCGATCAGTTGCTGTTGTGGTTTCTCCTCAGCGAGAACTACCCCACAGACACCTTCCTCTTGGGCCCGGCGTCTCCTCCTCTGCGTCGCACTGGACACTGGAGCGAGTCCAGGGCTTCTTTGTCCCTATGAGCTTTCGCCGGCCACCGCAGCGGGAAGAGGTAGAGCGCCGTGGGCGTGAGCAGCGTGGCCCCGACCCGGCCGCAGAACACCATCAAGAGGAGGCACAGCACCACGGCCGCCGCACCTGCCGCCGGCGACGTCGACGACGACGAGCCTTTCGCGTGCCGCCTCGCCGGTGGCGCCGGAGATAGCGCCCCCGAGGCTGTCGGCGAGCACGAGACGGCGGAGGAGCGATGAGCGGGCGTGGAGGGGGAGGAAGAGTAGTACGAGTACAAGGACGACGACGCGGAGCTCAGCCGCGACGAGGACGAGGACGACGCCGTGAACGCGCCGCCGCCGCCCGAGTCGTCCATGTCCACCCCCCGCTTCTTGGCCTCGGCCGCCGGCGGTGGCGACGACGGCCTCTTCTTCTTCTTGCCCTGCAGCTTCCCGGGAAAGAAGCACTTCCACCGGAACGACGACGACGACGGCCTCCGGCCGGCACGCTTGCCCCGGCGACGAGCAGCCGCCTCCTCCTCCGCAGCTGCCTCGTCATCGGCCACGGGCGCCGCGCCGCCGAAGCACATGAAGAGCTTCATGGTTGGCGGCCCCGTGTCCTGGGACCGGATCGGAGTGATGCGGCCCTGCTGCTGTGGCGTGGGCTGCAGTTTTAAGGAGAGTTGACTGGCTTTATGTCGTCTTGACTGGCTTTATTTGACTCGGCCGCGGCAAAACCACACCTGTGCACTTGCGTTCGGAATTCGGACCCCGTGTTGCCCCTGTCGCTACGGGCATTGTGCTTGTGGAATGTGGACTCGCACTCTCGCTTTCCCTACTCGGTTTCCGGTACGGCTACCACACGCCCTTGTCCGAGATTCCACAACAGGGGACGGGGACGGGGACGGGGACGGGGACGGGGACGGGGACAGGCCCCCATTTTGTTTCGAAAGCACATATGCACAGCATCTGGCCAAGCTTTTGGACTTGCGTGGGAGACCACTTCTTTTAAATTCAAAAGACGCGTATATGATTTGCACTCTTCCTGCACTTCAGGTGCCTGAAAATTGCTGAGATTTCAGGCGACGGGAATTTCAGATTGGGGAAGGGGCTCCTGGATGATTTTGAGGGTATTTCTATGCTTGGCATTTCTTGCAACCATGGGAAAACTTTGTAATATAGACTGACACAGGCACTTCTGGGCTTCATTTTTTATTGACGGCCTCTGAAATAGCAACTCTCCTAGACAGGTAGCAGTAGGCAAGGGCGCAGAAAATTACCGTTGATTTGCCATCAAATGTTTGACGTTGGTCACCTGAGATGAGACCAAATTTCAGGCACCTGATTAATAGCGTGTCCCTATGATGAGAGAGAGAGAGAGAGACGCCTTGGCCCTATTTGTTTTTGAAATTATCAGCGCGTATTTTTTTAGTAAAATAATAGTGTTTTTCTCTCACAACAAATTATCATTAACATCAACTATTTTTCTAGCCAGCCGAACAAGGCCTTCTTCAGCATCTGAAGTCTAAACAACGTTATGGGAAGACTTGTGTGGTCAAAATTTAACATGCTAGGGACTACATGAAGGATTCAAAAGGACTTCTTTTTTTAAAAAAATGATACTCCTCGCGTGTTCGTTTCGTGTTTGATAGTTGCGACAGGGCAAGGACGAGAGGAACGAACTATGGGGTGTTTAGATTCACCTTCTAAACTTTAGTCGTTGTTCAATCGGATGTTTGATACATGCATGAAGTATTAAATATAGACTAATTACGAAACTAAATGCACATATTGAGACTATTTTGTGAGATGAATTTTTTAAGTTTAATTAGTCCATGATTTGACAATGTGTTGCTACAGTAAACATGTGCTAATGACGGATTAATTAGGCTTAATAAATTCGTCTCGCGGATTACTGATGGATTCTGTAATTTATTTTATTAGTATCCAAACACCTCATACGACACCCCTACGTGACACCTCCTAAACTTTAGTCACTGGATCCAAACACCCCCTAACATGGTCGTTTCATGTTTGACGGTTGCGACTACGCGCAACGAGTCGATTCGAAAGAACAAGCAGCGCCAATATAGTATGTATAGCTAGCTACTCGATCCATCCCTACTGGTTTGGTGGCTTCTAAGGGCACCCACAATGGTATAAGCCACTTACTAGCTTTAAAGCTAACCTCTCCAATAATGCTAAGGACATGTTTGGAACAGAGGAATGCAAAACATAGAAATGAGTGAAAACACAGGAATATGAATGGAATAGAGATGTAAACAGAGGATTGGAAAATATAGAAATTTTGTAGAAAAGAGTATTTGGAACATAGAAATACTAATAGCATCAAAGTCTATTGGTTTTGCTAAACACAATTGTTTAGATTAAATAGGCGCTAAATACTTCTTTACAAAGCGACATATAACAGTTAATTTTTTTTTGACGTGTCTTGGACGAGCCCACATGTCTGTGCATGCAGGTAGGGACTAGGGAGTAGCACATCTTTTCATGCAGGTAGGGAGGGAGTATACATATTAGTGCATGAGTGTGCATGAGCCACGGGAAATATTCCATGAGGTCAGTAAAACTGCTGGTTTCATTACATTTCCTCTGGAACGGTCCGTGTCTCTTCCTTTATTCCAAACACTGCTATAGTGAAAATTCCTGTAGAAACTTGATTCCTCTTATCTTCCTACGTTTTCCCATAAACCAAACAGGGCCTAACTTTTAGCAATAGCTTATAATATGATTAGTCTCACGTGATACTTTCACATGATCTTAGAATATGTGTATGAGCTAGCTCTTGATTAAGAGCTAGCTTTTCTCTCTCTTCTATTGAAATATGAAAAAAATGCTTAGAGCTAGCTTATGAGTTAGCCATTGCAGGTTCCCTAAGTTTTCGCTCATGGCTTTTCCTTTCGCTCTCTATTAAAATAATTAAGACAAAGTTGCTTTTAAGGTCCCGTTTAGAGCTTTTCTCTAGCGGCTTGGGAGTTTGGAGTCTACCGCCATTGCGGCTCTCCCTAAGTTTTCTAAAAACATGCTTTCACAGAGCTTTTGGGAAGGAGCCAAAAATAGTGGCTTCTCCGGCTTACTTCATTCTACGTGGCATTCTCGAGAGCATATTTTAAGACCTCACGATTTATTAAAACACATCACTTTGTAGTTGCTTTTTAAGAGTGTTTTTGGTAATGCTTCTCCCAACCAAACGGGTCGGGAGGCCCCAGCTCTGCGTGGATCTCGGTGAATCGCGCTGTTGAGAAGAGACGGAGGTGGCATGAGGAACTGAAGATCGTGGCATCCTCCAACTTCGCCATCACATCCGTGGGCCTAAGGTGAAATTGCGACGTTGGCGGTTAGAGAGAGCCGAAGGCTGATGCGTTGTCGGACGGAGCCGAGCCGTGGGAGCGAGCGTGGAGTTGCCGGGGAGCCAGGGCACCAAGGCATGGACGTGCGAGGTAGCTGGGAGCCGAGGCGGGGCCACAAGGGCGTGGACGTGGGGCACCAGGGTGGTGGGAGGAAGCCGTTCAGAGAGGCTTCGCGCATGGATAAAGAGAGAAGACAAGAGAGGAGGGGGAACAAAGAAAAAAGAAAAAGGATATGGGTATTATGGACATTTTTATTTTATTTTTAAATCTATTATGGGAAATGTTTTACCTAATAACGTTCCACCAAAACATCTAAGCTACTCAGAAAGCGGAATCCATAGAAAATTGCCTCCATTACTGAGACAAAACAGTATCAAACAAACTTTAAATTATACTCCCTCTATTAGGAATAGACATCTCGTATAATGAGAAGTCAAACTTTTAATTTTAATTAGATTTATAGAAAGTAGTTTCAATATATATATATATATATATATATATATATATATATATATATATATTTCAAAACTCCTTTAATAATATATATTACATATCATAAATATTAATATTATTTTTTATATATACCTGATTAAACTTAAAAAGATTTAACTCATAAAAAACGAGGCGTGCATTCTCGAGGTCAAAAGGCTTTCTTTATTCCCTCACTCATGGGCGTGGCTGTCACTATCGCATCAAGCTTGTACGTACTTTGCTCCACACAATGACCAACACACACCGTTGTTCTTCCCTTTCAGAAAAGAAACACACACACACACACCGAGGAAAGATGGCAACCAGCCGCCGAATTGTTCGTTGGCATTCCGCACTGGATCGGACGGCATGAACGCGGTAGCTAACCATGCGGTCCGCCCGTGACGCGGTGTACGTAGCAGGTCGCGTCGCGTGAGGTGTGACACGCATTCAGTCAGGCTTAGTGGCTCAGACAAGACAGGTTGCCCCGCGCGCGTTCGGGTGGCGTGGAGCCGGGGAGAATCGAAGAAAATAAGGGAGGCCAAGCGGCGGCGGGCATGCGTTTTCCTCGTGTCGCCGGGAGGGCATCATCAGACGAGCCAACTTGAAAGTCGAAACACAAAGCTCTGTACTCGCCTGCCTGAACTGAAAATTGGCATGTACTACTCCACCACCTGCCTCCTATCGCTGCAGGAGGTTGGACTTGGAGCCAAACAGCCACACTAGTATAAACAGCAATGGAACAAACTTGGATACAGATTTCGGGCTGTATGCATCATCGTTGTCTGAAACCATCAACCCTCGTGTCCTGTCCTCTCAGGTCACCATTACTCCGTAGCCGATATGAGTACGTGACGATTGAATGGCACCACCAAGGCCGCACTCACTAGCAAGTGCAAAGAAAAAAAAACAGACACAAGCTACTCGTGGATGGCAAATGACACTCGTAGGTCTAAAGCTAATGTTCTACATTATCCACAAGACATAAAAAAAAAACGCTCGCCTGCATTGATCAGGCCATCAGGGACTTACTTTCCATATGTATATGTACTCTCTTTTTTATTTAATAAAGCAAAAAAAAAAACTAGCTTATGCATGTTCATGACAAAAAGGACTAGCTCCAGATGGAAAATGGACAGAGATGAATCACGATGTGTTGCAAGAGTTGGCTTAGCAGAAATAACCAAGTGTTCCAAAATGTGGATTGGCTGAACAGCATGTAAAAAAATAGAGCGCTCATAGCATTATTTCTTGTATCTGCGTGATGTGTATGAAAGATTACTGTTGTTCCTTCCTACTACCTTCTTGGTTGAAATTTTGCACCGTTCATGAATGCAAAGGGAACAGGGAAATAAGGAACGGGTTCCTATCTTGGATAAAATGGCATCTAAAATCCACAATGAAATTGGCACTAACTCCAATCTGTATGGTCCTCCCCTCAATCGATCATTCTTGTTTGTCGTCATCATCCTTCGCGCAATGCAGCGCATCCGTCATCATCCTTCAAGCGACGCGGCGGTTTCCTTCTCATCAGAAAAGTAGTCTTGCCTGCAAAGGCAGCCAACATGAATCATTGCTTATCTTACTCGTCATGAGTTCAAACAGTAAAAGAGGAGACACGGCTTGGTTTCATAGCAAACCTTATTTTGCGTGAAAGCTGATACAAGCCTGTACCGGCCATTGCAACATTAACACTGAACAGGTTCCAGTTTTTCTGCAATTTCATAACATTATGAAGCAAGATGACTGCTCATAAAGTCAATGATGGCTAACTGATTATCAAATGAGGCAGACAAAGAATTAGTATAATGCAGCTATTTTCAACTTTCTGTTCATAACTGTAAAGCTATTTGTCCTTTTCTGACATGAAGACTGCATAATTAGGGGGAACAGGAGAGCTGGAGAGTAGTGAAAGTAGATACAATTAGCAACTTTGCATCAACAGAACAGTTCACTGATGATTAGAGAAGTACTATATGATTACATTACTAAAAGAAAGATATAACTAAATCGACATCACTGCAGTAAGAAAGATGTAAGTTTAAAAGTTGAATTTTCCAAAGAAGATATAATTTACATTGCTTTACAGGTTTCAGAGCAAAACAGTGACAAAGGATTGTGCATTTACACAAGAGGGCTTACTGGTGTGATAACCATGCTGTAGCGTGACCAAATGATCCCAGTGCAAGCCACAGCTGCAAGCAATACAACAGAATAAGAATAACATCTCATGAGGAAACAAATCAAAGTAGTGGTCTTGTAATTCGATTATCCGAAAGTCAAGAAAAAAGATGAATTAATAGGAAAGCTTATACATACCAACTTGCTGAGGATAGGATATCTTTTCAGGTGGTTTTGCAAAGTCTGCAACATTGGCGATGCTGATACCCCATTTAAATGTAGGAGCCCAGAAATGAACTGCAGTAGGGAAGATTTGATTGTAAGTCACAGGTGATGCAATAGCTAGTCAAATGCAGCATCTGATATATGCATCCCGTTCCTAGCAAGGAACTGCAAATTAATATAGGCTGCATAAATTGTTCCATGGTTTACATCACATGCTCACTTTCTTCAGTCCAGACTAGTATAAGGATAAATTCAAGATTCGATGACTAATAATGCATCTAAGGAATGCCAAGAAATAAGTATAAGCTAGTTTGAAGTCTAGAACAATCATTATATAGTCTGCAAGTGTGTGTAATGAGAGCAAAGCGGAAGGTCACAATCATAAATGACAAAACAAGATTAAAGAAATAGAAATGCAATTGATCATGGATACAAAAAAAAAAGCAAAAGATGAGAAGATAATTAACTGGTTTTGGGGCCAGCAGGATGGTTCCAAAGGGCCTGGAGCTTCGAAGCCATTTAAACTAGCTCACACTTTTCTGTCCTTTTGAACGATCTGTTTACACTAGCTCCTAGTGTACCCCTACACGCATAAAAAGAAAACCATCATTGTCTTCAGAAATGCGATAACTATTGTTGGGGGGGCGGGGGGGGGGGGTGCTCAGGAAGAAAGAATATGGTGGCACAACAACTTGAACATCATATCATATATGGACAAACCATCAGGGCAAGGTGATCAAGAGTCCATAACACAGCCCATGAAAAAATAGCATATTCAACCACAAACTCAGGACACAATGAACTCTAGTTTATAATGTTTTTCCTTTGAGTCACTGATAAGTGATAGACTGATAACTATATTGGTTTATGTAAACTGGAATAGGAACAAAGACAATAGATTGATTATGGAGGATATGGTACACACATATAGGCAAGGATGACCTAGGGTTTATAGAAATAGAACCAATCAACGGTGATCCTTGCCTATTAGAGATCAATCTATCTATCCAAGCCATATAGGGTGTACAGGCCCAACAGGGGCACATAGGCCCAGAGGGAGAGTACCAGGCGTCCAGGGGATGCCGCACCCTTATCTCTAACAGTTTAGATTCATTTTGATATAGGTTTGCAAATAAATTCGATTGAGAAAACGAAGTAAGTGCTGCCAAAATGTAATTGGAGAGCTCAACATAACTTGTATAAATGGGACTGGTAAATGAACTTTATTATTTCTGGCAACACCAACATCAGTAAAATGGCATACAAGATCAGAATTCTAGGAAGAAAACATTAAAAGGCTGATTCCAAGACTACGGATCAAATATATCCTGCAGGTTGAGCATTGTTATTGTTTCTTTCCTCAATAAAGGTGACCTTCTTGCTTGCCATTCTAATTGAAATACCATAAAAACAGGTATATATATTTCTGAAGAGGCCATTTAAGTACAGGGCTTAAACAAACTAGAGCAGAATATGCTAGCAGTACTGCAAACACAACAAATTGGATAAACAATTAGGACAACTGGACAAGGAGATGAAATTCGTGCACAACAGAGTATGGATATACTACCAGGAATTTAGGATACAGGAACCTATATAATTTTTGCAGTACAAAAGCCCTATATCAGAATAAAATATACCAAAATTCTTTTTTCATGAGGAAACAGTATACTCATCAATCACCATGAACATCAAATACAATCAACTCTAATTTATACATAACTGGAACCCCCTCAAATGGATGGTAGCTATGTGATTGAGAATCATTCTTATATAGGAGTATGTTATGTAAATACAATTTAATTGCTGAAATAGAAAACACGATATACATTGCCAACACGTAGTTGGAGTATTCCAGCTAGAAGAGACAGCTAAATGAGTTCTCACTGCCACAGCAACATGAAAATATCAGGACTATTGACATACAATCAAAATTCTGCAGGAAGGGGGAAAATGACAAGATTTGTTCCATGTACGTAACTCAACAAGGTGCATCAGATATATTCGAGCCTTGGTACTATTGTTGTTTCTTTCTTAACAGGAGGGACGTTTTACCGTTTCAATCGAAATAGCCCAAAAACAATTCAGACACAATCCAAACGTTCCAAGCACCACGCAGATTGCAAAATGGGAACGTGCACAAATGGGAAGATTAGAACGCGCGGGCGACAAAGGAGATACCAGCGACGGGCTGAGAGGAGGCGGGTGATGCCGGCGACGAGCTGAGCCTGAGCGGGAGTGACAACTACAGAGGAGGGCTTGAGGGGGGGTGGGGAGTAGTCGATCGCGAACCGTGACAGACACACGACGAGGGCAGGAGACGGGTGGCTGCCGGCGAGTCCGGGAGCGGCGGCAGGATACGCCGGAGACGACCAGGGGCACGGGAGGAGGAAGGGCAGGTAGGTAAAACTGGGGGAGGAGAATAGACCAACGGGTTGGGCCGGGGACCATGAAAAAATTGAAAAAAATGCACTCGAAAGAATGACTTCTTAATTATCATGATACGTGAGTGGATGATAAGTGGTTTTATTTATATCTATGAATATAAATTCAGTGTTAAATCTGCAAACGATCGATCGATGTTTCGAATCTTATTTTTACAAATCGCCCGAGGACCATAGACTCGTGACAACACTTTCAGCATCAGTCGTATTCAAGCCTGCTTGGCACGGCTCCGCCTCTGGCTCTGCCAGCAGTTTCTCTCGAGGAACCGAAACCATGCTAAATACTTTGTCTTATTTGGACATTCTCATATTTATCTTAATCCATATATATATATATATATATATGGATTGGAATATAAATTAGTTTAAATTTTATTTTAACCTATCTTAATATATGCAGATTGAGTTGAAGATGAGGATCCAACAAAATCTTAGGAGCCAAAACAGCTCCTGAAATGATATAGAAATGAGCCCTACCGAAACGGGCTCATTATGTACGCCCCGGCCCACAGGACTATATGATTTCCTTTACAATTCACGGCAACCGTGAAATGCATATTTTTTCCCATCCACAGTATGCGTGCAAGACGCTTATTTTATACATATGTACATACTCACTTTTACGAAACACACATAAATACTTTATCTGTACGAGTATCTCTGAAATACTACCCAATAAATCTCGTTAATTAAGAATGTTACCATAGATGTCTCAATGACAATGGATATATAGCCCACCACTGAAATAATAGCGTTGTTGAAATAAATCAGGAAAATAGAGTACCCGTCGTTGTGTTAAGTTAAAAATTTTGAACCCAATTAGATAGATTTCACCACAAGAAACTAGTTCAGCTATACTTTATTGGATTAAATCCACTTTTGGCCCATCAATTATTGTGTTGGTCTAATTTTAACCCTCAACTACGAAACCGTCTAGTACCGGTACCCTAGCTGTCAAAACCGTTCACTTTTAGCACCTGGCCGGGGGCAAGGCTGTTTTGACCGACGTTGAGCGGTTTTGACCACACCACGTTGGCGTTGACCGCCACGTAGGACGTTGGCCTGCATCTCAGCGACATGTGGGGCCCGTGCGTCACCCACTCATTCCCTCCCTCTCCTTCCTCCGGCTCCAGCAGCATTCAGACATGCAAGCTTGGCCCCATTGCAGACGCGGGAGGTTCGCCCCAGCAACGGATGAGGCGACCGGAGCTAGGGGGCGACGGCGGATGCGGTGACCGGGCCACGGGGGCCATAGGTGCCGACGGGGATGAGACAGTGAGGCACAGCTCTAGTCGAGCCGTCGTCGGGCTCGCACGTGCGCGCTGCTCCGCCACCGGACGAGCAAGCGGCTGCGCCATGGCCGGCGAGCGTAGCTGCTGCACTGCTGCCAGGCGGGCGAGCACGCCACCACTACTTTGCGCCCGCGCCGCTATCGCTGCTGGGCTTGCCGGCCCCCGGCAACTCCCACGCCTCGATGCTCGGCGGTGAAGGCACCACGACCCCGTGGGGCTCATGAGCGGGGGCCACCGGACGAGCAGGTGACCGCGCCATAGCCGGCGAGCGCGCCCGAGCTGTCGGGCAAGCGCGAGCAAGCTGCCGCGTCGGGCCAGCCGAGTAGCTGCCGGGCTCGCGCATGGGGCTGTTGTGGCTTCACCGGGACGCGTCTGTGCCGAGACGCGGTACGACGGGCATGTCGCCGCCGCCCACAGGCTCATGAGCTGCTCCTCGAGCCAAACGTGTCCGTGGATCTGGTCGAGGCGCCACCACAGCTCCGCGCACCCGCGGCGCTAGCCCCACGTCCGCGCGCGAGGGGCTGATGCCAAGTCGCAGCGGCGGCACGCGAGCGGGGCGACGACGCTCGAGCAGGCTACGGCGGTGCGCGAGCAGGGCGACGGCGCAAGCAGGCTGCGGCAGCGGTGCGCGAGCAAGGCGGTGGTGCTCGAGCAGCACGACGCACGTGACGCGCGAATAGGGCGACGGCGCGAGCAACACAGCTGGCTGGTTGCCGGCGAGCCATGGCCATGCGGGCCTGCCGGCCCTACCCCACCACACGGCGCTCCACCTCATCCTCACCCACCAGTCCGTGCGGAGCCCGTCCTGGCTCTCACCGTCGATGGCGTGAGAGCGCTGCCGTGGGGATGGAGAGGGAGGCGTGGTCAAAACCCCTCAACGTCGGTCAAACAGCCTTGCCCCGCCCAGGTGCTAAAAGTGAACGGTTTTGACAGTTAGGGTACCGTTACAAGACGGTTTTATAGTTAAGAGTTAAAATTAGACCAACACAATAGTTGAGGGGCCAAAAATAGACTTAATACTACTTTATTTGCAAAGGAACATGATTGTGGACTACCACTTGCCAAGGAACCAAGGAATCTCTTGGCCTTAACTAAAGCCCATGTGCGGTGCTAGTCTGCCAGCCCAAAGCCACAGCCCACAAGGCCCAATGTGAAAGTAACAGTTCGTCTCCCTGCACCAGGCCCATCTGGAGAAGACGACGGCCCAGAACCAGGCCGGTCCTTAACAATTCAGGTTCCTTTCCTTGTGGAATGCACATAGACTTGGAGCTGTTTCCTACGGCTTATAAGCTGCTTATGATCAAAATAAGCTGAAATTAACAGCTAAACGCTATAATTTTTAGTAGCTTATTTTGGTCATACTTATTCCCACAGCTCCCATTTGTACAAAAAACAGAAGCTGAATCAGATCAACTTATTTTGATCGCCGCTTTTACTCTATTTGTGCAGTTTATCTATGAAGCGTTTCCCAAATAAGCTACACCACCTTGGTCACCTCTTCAATTCTTCAGCCTCCATGAATGCCTGATTGCAAAGGGTCAGGGCAGACCTGTCCAGCTGTCTTCATCCCCTGTGGATTTCAGTGATTAAGTACATACATCTACCTCCAGTTAATGCTACCCAATGCCGGGTCTCCCCTGGTTCTTGTTTCTAGAATTGAATGCACGAAAAGACCCCTCCCACCTCCCAGAGAACATGCTTTTGACAGACGAATTAAGGAGGATTGACTCGCCAAACTCGTTTGGCCCGCGAAACCATCTCATCTCCGTACATGTATTCCTACCACCAAAATATCTCCTCGGTTGAAGGGCAAAAGAGACCAGACCACGGCCAAAAACTAGAACGTAACACATTCGCCAGCGCCTCAGTGCTACAAACAGCATCTCTTAATCGATCACGATGAACGACACCGCTATTCACGTGACAAATGACAGCATTAGCATTGCACAGAGACAGGCATCCAAAGCCCTGGTGCTGGTACTCACCGTGTTCTTTGGGCTTGTCCGACCGTGTCATTCTAGAAGACCTCATCAGAGAAAGCAGGAAGACCATTACACCAAGATTGTTCAACAATAAGGAGGTGACCAGATCAAAGATTGAATAATCAGCAGTGAACACCTGACCTAACAAAGTATTAGCAGGACACGATGATGAAGTCCTGAATGATTGCCCGCTAACTAATCCAAGTCAACCCTGCGCTCTGGCTCTTTAGCCGCCCACCACCGCAACAAATCAGCAGCACTTTGTCTGGCTTCACACCATTCGCTCTCTTCTTTCCTAAAAAATAATTTCCACCAACGGTCAGCATCACATAAACAGATATTAGCGATTCTGTTCACAGGTATGAATCAAGAAAAATACTATCATAAAAATAATGTGTGCCGTGTTCTACCGTACAACAAACCAGCTGAATAGGCTGCAAAAATCAATTAAAATGACCGGCGAGTTTTCAGCAGACATAAAAATCGAAGAACACCTTTCTTACCTAGAATTCATCTTCTTGTGTAATCATCTTTCCACACCAGAAGGGCATTGGGTGTGTACCTATCAAAAAGCATAGCACCAGGTCAAATACGGCACCTTTTGTCATTAGTCCATGAAGTGGAGCGTTGCTGTCCATCAAAACCTCTGTATCCAACTACCACGGCAACCAATTACTCCAGAAGTCCAAACTCCTCTCCTCCCAGTCCCAGCCCTGGCTGCTCCACCGAGCTCCCATCCATGGCTCCTGTCTTCTTCCTTCTACCGCTCCTACTCGGCCAGATCCTTCTCTGTGCAGCCGTCGACACCATCAACTCCTCCACACCCTTGTCCGGCGCGCAGAAGATTGTGTCCAAGGGCAACAAGTTCACCTTGGGCTTCTACACCCCACCCCAAGGTACCACCACCTCCTCCAATCCCAGCAACTACTACATCGCCATATGGTACAGCAACATACCACTGCAGACGACGGTGTGGATGGCCAACCCCGATGTGCCGGTGGCTGACCCAACCACAGCCGCCTTGACCATCAGCAGCGACGGCAATCTCGTCCTCCAATCCCAGAATCGGCTGCTGTGGTCGACGAACATAAGTATTAGCTCCAATTCCACCATAGCTGTCCTCCAGGACAGCGGTAGCCTCGACCTCACAGATGCCACCAATTCATCCATGGTTTACTGGCGAAGCATCGATCATCCCACAAACACCTGGCTTCCTGGGGGGAAGCTTGGGCTGAACAAGACCACTGGTGTGAGCCAGCGGCTTGTTCCATGGAGTAACACTGCCAACCCCTTTCCCGGGCCGTTCTCACTGGAGTTGGATCCAAGAGGCACGACGCAATACTTCATTCAGTGGAATGATTCCATAACATACTGGACAAGTGGTCCTTGGAATGGAAACATCTTTAGCCTTGTGCCCGAGATGACCTCTGGTTACAACTATGACTTCCAGTTCATCAACAATGCGACCGAGAGCTACTTCATCTACTCAATGAAGGACAACAACATCATCTCGAGGTTCATCATCGATGTGGATGGGCAGATCAAGCAGCTGACATGGGTGTCTGCCTCCCAGTCATGGATCTTGTTCTGGTCCCAGCCAAGGGCACAGTGTGAGGTTTACGCGCTTTGCGGGGCCTATGGTAGCTGCAACCTCAATGCACTGCCATTCTGCAACTGCATCAGGGGGTTCAGCCAGAAGGTTCAGAGTGATTGGGATCTCCAGGATTACAGTGGCGGGTGCAAAAGGAGAGTACCACTGCAGTGCCAGACCAATTCGAGCTCTGCACAGGCTCAGCCTGATAAGTTCTATACCATGGAAAATGTGAGGCTACCTGATAATGCTCAGACTGCTGTGGCGGCGAGCTCAAAAGACTGTCAAGTGGCTTGTCTGAACAATTGCTCTTGTAATGCATATACTTATAACAGTAGTGGCTGCTTTGTTTGGCATGGGGATCTGATTAACCTTCAGGATCAATACAGCGGAAATGGAGGAGGCACACTCTTCCTCAGGCTTGCAGCTTCTGAGCTGCCAGACTCCAAAAAGAGCAAGACAGTGATCATTGGTGCAGTTGTTGGTGGAGTTGCTGCAGTTTTAATAGTCCTTTCTATTGTGTCATACTTCCTATTTCAGAAATACCGCCGAGAAAGGACTCTCAGGATATCCAAGACTGCTGGGGGCACAATGATTGCCTTTAGGTATAGTGATCTGCAGCATGTCACTAACAACTTCTCAGAGAGGCTGGGTGGAGGTGCCTTTGGCTCAGTGTTCAAAGGGAAGCTCCCAGATTCAACAGCCATTGCTGTGAAGAGGCTCGATGGAGTTCAGCAAGGGGAGAAGCAATTTCGTGCTGAGGTGAGCACCATTGGCACAACACAGCATGTTAATTTGGTACGCCTCCTTGGATTTTGCTCAGAAGGATCACGAAGGCTGCTTGTGTATGAGTTCATGCCAAAGGGCTCCCTGGACCTGCAGCTATTCTCTGGTGAGACAACAGCACTGAGCTGGGCTACCAGGTACCAAATAGCACTTGGAACAGCAAGGGGCTTAAATTACCTGCATGAAAAATGTAGGGATTGCATTATACACTGTGATGTCAAGCCAGAAAACATACTCTTGGATGAGTCCTTTGTGCCTAAAGTGGCTGATTTTGGTCTAGCAAAGCTCTTAGGCAGAGACTTCAGCCGTGTATTGACAACAATGAGAGGAACAAGGGGTTACCTTGCACCTGAATGGATCAGTGGTGTGGCAATAACACCAAAGGCAGATGTCTTTAGCTATGGCATGATGCTCCTCGAACTCATATCAGGCAGAAGAAATGCTGATCACGGAGAACAGCATGGATCCACCTTTTTCCCAAGCTTGGCTGCAAGCAAGCTTCATGAAGGAGATGTGCGGACCTTGTTGGACCCCAAGCTGAATGGACATGCAAATGTTGATGAACTCACAAGAGCTTGTAAGGTTGCCTGTTGGTGCATCCAAGATGACGAAACTGCTAGACCTACGACTGGTCAGATTGTTCAAATCCTCGAGGGATTCCTTGACGTTAACATGCCTCCTGTTCCAAGGTCATTGAAAGTTCTTGGCGAAAGCCCTGATGTTATAAACTTCTTTTCAGATATATCTTCAAGTCAGACATCCCAGACACAGAACAGCATGACAACTTCCCAGACGCGCAGTGCTACTTCAGGCAGTTCACATCTCCAAAGGCCATAAATCAAATAACCTGGAATTTGTCAGGGCAATACTTGAGGAGTATGAGTAAAGCTGTACATGATTAGAACCTAATATGCTCAGCTTTTGTATCGCGCTATGCTTCAGTACTGTAAATTTAGTGCAGAATGTCATAACCAATACAAGAAAGGTGCTACTGTTGCATTTACATTACACATGCAAGATTCCCCATTTTCTCTTACTAAATGTAAAATATCAAGTTGCGTTCACTTTTCACCGTCTACTGGAATCTGAATATAGTGCTTTTGTTATGTTTGGAAGCTACACTTATGTTTTTGACTAATTGCTCCTAAAAAAAGTTAGGGTGCACATCCTTCTTTAGTGAGTGAGGCTGAGATTGCTTTCAAAAAAAAAAAATACAATACAAAAAAAAAAGCAAGTAACACCCAAAAATTTATGTGCACATCAATTTGTGTTACTGTTTCCTTGCACATAAGAAAACTTAAGCATCTCAATCAATCAACTTCGATGAGGTAGCCAGCTAAGTGAGGGCAAAAAAAAGACTACATCTGTAACTTGGACATGTGTCTGTTAACTGAAGATTTTCTATTTCCAACAGTGGCTGAATAGTCATAGCCTGTCATCATTATAAGGGTGGTGTCCATAAATGACAAAATCACTCTTGCACTACTCACAATGGTTCCGGTGTTACTATGCTAATGCTTTAAAGTATTGCTCATCGAGTAGTTTCAAGATGTATGTAGAGTCATGGGATCATTCAGAGAGAGATGAAGATTTGGTCAAGTTATTCTGGACTTCAGATCAAGAGCTAGTAGGTTGCAGGCATGGAACAATGAGAGAAACACCCAAAACCCTTTTCTGAATACAGCGGTGGACACAACAAATCACTGCTTCCAAGATCTCTTAGACATTGGTAAAGAACATACTCAAAGAAAACTTCCTTGAGTTTGACAGACAATGGTTTCCCACTATCTCTAACTATCGATACCATGGGGAACAGGACTAAAAATATTAGGAGATATGGAAAAAAAATGCAGTCTAAACCAGAGCACGGTACAAAGCAATTTCTACTCAACTAAATAAACAAGGAACTAGTTACTGATTAATTATCTTATCCATGATTATGGTTATGCACACTTCAGATTTTTAGCTTTTCCACTAACTAATTAGATGGAGTACCCAAAGATATGATACGTAATTAGAAGTTTAATGCATTAAGAATCCCATGTGACTCCATCCAATAAAGTCGTAGTAGCATAATAAGTGAAAGACCATCATTGAAATGACAGTCCCATGTATCTATAACATTAACAGGCTCCTTGTTTATACTAATCACGTTGGTACTATTAACTGCTGATCTTCTAGCTTATTGGAGGCATAGAAAATATTGCAACTTAAAGGAAGATATAGTGATATACTACTATCTGATCAGGTATGGCAGTCACAGTCAGATTACAAAAACATACTTTTTTGATTAAAAAAAGGTGAACTCGTCACTTTTACCAATGTGCATAAGACATCATAGTTGGAAAGGAAATGCTATTTTCACCAAAATAAAATAACTATGCTGCGAGTGACATCAAAGCACACTTTGCTTCTCCAGCATATAACTTCCTGGTGCATAAACCTCTTGAACACCAGACATCCACCACTTTCGTACAAAGTGATGGCTTTCCCCAGAAAGACACATCCTTCCTTTGCTTTTTCCCATTTTCTTCTCCATCTCTGCGCAATTACATTTGGTGCGACTGATACAATCTCCAGGACCCAACCTCTTTCGGATGTTATAACTGTAGTGTCAAAATAAGAGAGTTTGAGCTGGGATTCTTTTCTCCAGGTAATAATGGAAACTTTTATGCTGCTATCTGGTTCAGAACTATTTCAAAGATGACTATAGTTTGGGTGGCCAATTGGGATATAGCTGTCTCAAATGCTTCATTTCCAGAACTTACAATATCTATGGATGGAAATCTAGTTCTCAACTCTCTAGGAGCACCCATATGGTCATGAAATAGCACAAGGAAGCTCAGCAGATCTACCATTGCAGTTTCCTTGATACTGGAAGTCTTATCCTGAGAGATCAATACAACTCTTCTGATATTTTCTGGCAAAGCTTTGATCATCCAGTAGACACGGCAGTGAGCGGAGAGGCCCTTTCTCCTTTCATGCAGATCTAATCACAATGAGCCAATATGTCTCAATATGGAACCACTCAGAAGTTTACTGGCAATCTGGGAACTGGACAGGCATTCTCCATCCCGGGAATGCCAGTAAGAGTGACTACAGATATGATTTCATTAACAACAGTCGTGAGCTTAAGTTTAGGTGGGCCATGAAGAATGTGTCAATAATCACAATAATAATTCTAAGCATTGATGGTCAACTACAACGTCAAACATGGTCCAATGATTAAGAGGAATGGGTATTAGAATGGTATTTTCCTGCAGCCCTATGTGATGTATATTCTGTATGTGGGCCTTGTGGAGTCTGCAGGACAGGTTCTGATAAACAATGCTTCTGCTTGCCAGGTTTTAAAGCTTCCTCAAGAAGTTGGGATCTTCGAGCATGGAGTCAGCACATTGATTCAGTGTTCAAAGGATTGCTCCCAGACTCCAAACTAATAGCTGTCAAGAAGCTTAAAGGCATGAAAAAACGGAGAAAACAATTTTCACACTGAGATGAGGGCTTTAGGGAAAATCTACCATAATAATCTAGTCCACCTCAGTGGGTTCTGCTTGAGAGGAGACGAAAGTCTGTTGGTGTATGACTTTATGGTGAATGAATCTATAGATGCTCATCTTTTCAACGATAAGAAGATATTGTATTGGAACACAAGATTCCTAGTTTAGGTGTTGCAAAGGGATTACGTTATCACCATGATGAATGCCAGGAGTGCATTATACATTTGTGGCATAAAGCCTGAAAATGTACTTCTTGATGCAGACTTCAGTCCAAAACTGGCTGACTTTGGTTTCGCAAAGCTTATGGATCGGCAATTTAGCAGGGCCTTGACAACTATGAGAGGTAACAAGCGTGTATGTCTACCTAGTTTCTTGGTTGTGTGGGTGTGGTGTGTTTTGTAAGGGTTCTTGCCCATTTTTTCTTCTTAATATAACAATACACGGCTCTCCTGCGTGTACGAGAGGAAAAAAAACAATATGGTATCTTGCACCAGAATGGATTGGAGGTCTTCCCATAACACAAGAAGCAGATGTGTACAGCTATGGATGATGCTATTTGAGATAATTCCTGGCAGAACGAATTCAGACTTGATGGAGAATGGAACCAGAAGGTACTTTCCAGTGTGAGCCACAATAGGGATAAGTGAAGGTGACATTTATAGAATTTTGGATCACAGACTAAATAACGTGAATTTTCAAGAGCTAGAGAGACCATGCAAGGTTGCATGCTGGTGCATTCAGGACAATGAGGCTCACAGGCCAACCATGCGGCAAATACTTCAATCTTGCAGGGCATTCAAGATGCCAGCGTAGCCCCAGACTGGTATTTCTAAAACAACTTCTAGAGGGAGAATTCATTAACTCATAATCCTGCAAATTAGCTATAGCATTCATAGTAAAACTCCATTACAATGTTTCAAAGTTCAAGCTGGGTGAGTACAGACTGCAGAGCAAGGCTCAGCAATCATTATGCTCGATTGCTGATCTACCGCTGTGTAATTAACTACAAACTTCTATTATTTGACTTTTACAATTTTGCCTTGATAGAAATTACAATCCTATAACAGACAGTTAAGCCACTGCAATTTCATTATTTCATCACAGAAAAGTGCCATGAGAATAGCAGCGGAACCTGGAACAATATTTCAGACGAACAGGATACATCCGGTGGAGATCCATCCTAGTTCCAATGTGTGAAGCCATAGACTCGCAAAAGGGGTGGATTAAGTGTGTAAGTTACCCTACCGTATCTGTCCAATACCTCTTTGCAACGAAATTATCTCTGGTTTCTATGGCAGCGCAACAAACAATGCGCCACCTGTTGGATGCCAAATTTACCAGCAGTCTGGAAGGATTGGAAGCGCATATTGGAAATAGTGGGGGATATGGATATGAGAGGCAAACCTGGGATTGGAGGGAGCCAACTCGACTACTCGAGCGGGGTGATTGATAAGACGGCGGCGGATGCTGGCGCGAGTGGCGGCAGATGCAGTCACTGACTCACTGCTGCAAGTTCCAGGCGACGGGTGAGCAGGCACGAGAGAGAGAACGGCGCATCGGACGCACCGAGAGAGCGCCCGTGCCCCGTGGGAGGCGTAAACTCCGCAGGCCGGCGGACGGCATGGGGTTCGAGCGTCCGGCCGGCGGGAGGCGAGTCGGAGATGACTCTGGCGAGATGACCTCCCGCAGGGCCGCATGCCGCAGCCCGGGGCCAGGCTGCCAAGTTCCAATTACTTTGGGCTCGGATCCAAAAATTTGCTGAGGCCTTGTTTAGTTTCTACCGTAGTATTTTCGTTTTTATTTGTCAATTATTGTTCAATCATGAACTAATTAGGTTCAAAACGTTTATCTCGTGATTTTTCACCAAACTGTGCAATTAGTTTTTTTTTGTCTACATTTAATGCTCTATACACGTATCACAAGATTCGATGTAATAATTACTGTAGCACTTTTTAGAAAAACTTTTCGGAACTAAACAAGGCCTGAATCAAATTTGCTAAGAGAAGCTACAATGACATACTCTTCTCTCCTGCGCGACTCGAGAAGCTTCCGTCCGTACCTCCGCCGGCGTGCACTCTAACATGCATCTAATTTTAGACCATGTTTGTCGGAGGGTAACGGATGACATGAATATTTTTTTATGTGCCCCTTTTACTGAAAATAAAGTAAAGAATGCTCTTTTTCAAATGTGTCCAACAAAATCGCCAGGCCCTGATGGATTTCCTGCACATTTTTTTTCAGCGTAAATGGGATATTTGTGGTGAGGATCTAACAAGGATGGTGCTAAAGGTTCTTAATGGAGATGATATACCCACTGAAATCAATAGCACGTTCATTGTTCCAATCTCGAAGGTGCAGAATCCAATATCTTTGAACCAATTTCGACCTATTAGTCTTTGCAATGTGGTATATAAAGTCATATCAAAGGCTCTGGCTAATCGGCTGAAAAGGGTTCTTCCAGATATCATTTCTCAAGAGCAATCAGCTTTTGTCCCTGGTAGGATCATTACTGACAATGTCCTAGTGGCATATGAATATTTACATTTTATGTGTACAAGCCGATCAAAAAATAATGCTCATTGTGCTTTGAAATTAGATATGACAAAGGCATATGATAGAGTCGAATGGAACTATCTAGAGGCTATAATGTTAAAATTGGGTTTTATCCGACCTTGGGTAGATAAAGTGATGAAATGTGTTACATCTGTTTCCTTTTCAGTCTTATTTAATGGAGAACAGTTGCAAGAATTCAAACCATCAAGAGGAATGCGACAAGGAGACCCAATTTCACCCTATTTGTTCTTGTTATGTGTTGAAGGACTTTCAAGTATGCTGACAAGTGAAAATGGTGTACAAGGAATTCAGATTGCACAGTCAGCTCCAAAAATCAATCATCTTCTATTTGTCGATGATAGTCTACTATTTTTTAAGGCTACAGCAAGTGAAGCAAGAGTGGTGCAAGATTTCATATTAAAATATTGCGATGCATCGGGTCAAAAGGTAAACCTAGCAAAATCATCTATATTTTTTAGTAAAGGATGCAGACAAATCACTCGTAATGAAATTGAATCTATAATTCATGTGGAGAATGAGTCCTTAAATGAAAAGTATTTGGGTTTGCCTACTGAAGTAGGAAGATCAACAAATGGAGCTTTCCAGTATCTCAAGGACAGAGTTTGGAATAAAGTTCAGGGTTGGATAGAACAAACTCTTTCTGCTGGAGGGAAGGAAGTTTTAATAAAAGCTGTTGCCCAAGCAATTCCTACCTATACCATGGGGTGCTTCAGGTGGCCTAAGGGATTATGTGAACATTTAAATTCTCTGTTGCGTAAATTTTGGTGGGGAAGTGATAGAGGTAAAAGGAAAACAAATTGGGTAATTTTCAATTTGGCCCTATTAGCTCGCCAGGCTTGGCGCATTCTTATTAATCCTGAATCTCTATGCTCACAATTGTTAAAGGCTATTTATTTCCCCTCAGGTGATCTTCTTAGTGCGCATATTGGTTCCAAGCCATCTAAGACATGGAGAGCAATATGTGATGGGATTGATGTGTTGAAACAAGGACTGATTAAGCGCATCGGAGATGGTGCAACCACTCTAATATGGGCTTGTAATTGGATACCAAGAACTGGAATATTCAGACCTATAGCCTCTAAAGTTTCTGAACCTCCAGTGCTAGTGAGTGAGCTGATTGATCACACTTCTATGACATGGAAAGCTGAGTTGGTAAGGAATTGTTTCTTTGATTTTGACAGTGACGTAATCCTCCAAATTCCACTCAGCATGAGGAAACAAGAAGATTGTTGGGCATGACATCATGAAACAAATGGTTTATTTACTGTTCATTCTACATACAGGATGTTGATTGAAACAAAGAAAAATAGAGAAGACTACTTTGAAAGTTGTGGCAGTTGTTCTGATGTGCAAAGAATTCAAAAAGAATGGAAACATCTCTGGAGGATGAAGATGCCATCAAAAATCAAAGTTTTTTGTTGGCGCTTGGCACATAACTCATTACCTACTGGGACTGTATTGAAGAATAAGAACCTAGCAAACACATCAAATTGCAAGATTTGTGGGGCAGAAGAAGATACATGGATTCATTCATTGTTGCAATGTAATATATCAAAATGTGTGTGGGCCCTAATGGATGAAGATCTGTTGGATTTGGTAGCTTCATTACGATTCTCTGACCCAAAATATTGGGTTTCATATATGTGCTGCAATATTCCACAAGCTGATGGTATTCGTATCCTGGTTACTTGCTGGGCCATCTGGTATGCTAGGAGAAAGGCTATTCATGAAGGAATCTTCAAAAGTCCTTTCTCTCACAAACCCGACTTGATCTGCTTCTTTTTTCATCCGAAACAGTGTTTTTCACTCACAAATTTCTCCAGATTTATCTAGATTCCTTCAGATTCCTCCAAGCGAACGGGGCCATAATGATCAATCGCTTAATAGAAGAATTTGAATTTGTTCAGGGGATTGATTTTAAGGAGAAAGACTTGTATCAAGAAAAGTCAAGAACTCATAACTGGATAGCTCCTCAAAATGGTCTTAGCAAGATTAATACAGATGCTGCTATTGACCGAACATGAACTAAAGGTGTAGTGGCAGCTATATGTCGTAATGATCAGGGAGGTTTTATTGCTGCAAGTGCTATGGTGATACCCCACATAACTGATCCTGAAACGCTAGAAGCAATGGCTTGTTTAGAGGCACTTGCGCTTGCTGAAGATTGTGGAATCAGAAGTTTTGTTGTTGCTTTAGATTGTCTTAATGTTGTCAAAAATATAAGGGAGATGCCTTGATGTTCTTATATGATGATTCTCCAAGATATCCATCAAAGATCAAAGTCTTTTAGTTTTGTGCGGTTTGCACATGAAGGTAGGAATTTTAATAGGGAGGCTCATATGCTTGCAAAATCTGCATGTACTCTTAGTTCGGGAAGATATATATGGCTTGAGTCCCCTCCTGTACTTGTTGATGTAAACACTTCTAAAGTGAATTAACATCCTACCTTCCTCTCAAAAAAAGCTACAATGACATTTCACGTAATTTAAATAAAGAGAGAATAAATTAAAATAACATTTAATTGTAATTAATGTAACATCTTTGGTATTACGAACTTGCTTAGCACCTAGGTTAAGGCCTCGGGAAATCTAGCCGAACGAGTTTTCAAATTTTAACGAGTTAAAACACACATGAAACAAAAAACAATTTCTGTAAACAGAAACAACATATAACGTGTGTATAGTGTTTATGAAAAAAAGGAGAGCAAATAGTGTAGATAAAAGTGCAACTTTAATTTTTGGGAAGTGAATATTGTTAACTAGCGTCTTTGGGAGCTCAAACATCGAGTCCGAAATTTAAGCTAGAACTTTTCGTTTAATTGGCAAGAAATTGAATTTATGTTTAAAATACCATTTTGGTGAATTATATTGAGCAAAATAGTTAAAATGGTGCTTAAATGTTTTGCTCCTATGGTTTAGTATAAAGAATGGACTATTGCATGAAATGTTTATTGGATGAAATTAATATGGTTTAGACATATTAAAAATTGGGACGAAATCACAAATGGTTGTTAGTCCTAATCGGGCCTTGCCCTTTTCTAAGTCTGAAAATGATAGTAGACAATGCCGTTTTGACATTCAAATTCTAACAAAATTGTTTAAACACCGACTTCATGTTCTTGTAATATTGGTTGCCTCTAGGCGAGTACTTGAGCATGGCTTAAGTGGTAGTGGTGTTGGGTGTTACGATACCTTCGTAAAATTTCCCAAACTTCGTTAAAATGTGTCAAAGTCGTGTCGTTGGCGCTCTGTTCGTGAACTGATGTTCAGCGCGATGAGCTCATGTTGGCATTCCTCTCACTCCCTCTATGGTCGCTCCTTGGTCATGACTATTGCTTCGCTAGCTAGCTGGTAGTGTTGACCTTGAGTTCATGGAATTGGTTGAGCCTTCGTTGAATCAGTGAGCAATTTTTGGCCCGCTTTAAAAAGCGTGTGTGGCATCGTTCCTAGTTTCTTGACCTAAGGCCGCGGTCACCACGCGCGCGAGTGTGCTGCCAGTGATGAGCTCAGGTCATGGCCGGGTGGCTGCCGCTGGTCAGTCCACGTGCCATTGTCACGTGTCGGTTGGTGCCGTGCAACGCCTTAGCCTCGCCGGGGCCGAGTCCCACGGGCTAGCCCTGGTGGTCGGTCGACTACGCGCCAGGCCAAGCTTGGCCGCCACCGCCCCACGCCGTGCGCACGTACTGCCAAGTCGTGCACAGGGCTGCACTCTGCTTTCCGTATCACCTTGCCCCGCCCTGTAGCGCGCGTTCACAGCTGCTCACCTCACCTACCTCGTTCCTGCTCGCACCGCCTCCTGCCGCATCGCGACATCGTGCTGCTGTGCGCGTGTGGCCGCACGCGGGCACACCTTCAATGGCTACGTCCAAGCGCTAACCGACGCACCGCTCGCTCGTGTGGTCATATCCCCGCTGTCGTGCCTCGTCGGGTCATGGCCGGACCATTTCTACCGAGGCCATTCCCCGTGGTGTGGCGGTAGCGGTGCACCGCTATCCTTTCCCCCTTCATAACCTACAGCTCAAAGCTTCCCGGTCCAATTCCTCGCATCAACAGGTAGTAGAGGGAGTCAACTAGGTGCCTTGTTCCCACCAAGTCCAGTCGTTGCCTGCCTGCGGCCAATTTTGCATTTTTGGCCACCACCGGCCTAGTGCGCCGCCGAACAGGTGGGTTGGGAGGTAAGGCAAGTAGGAATGGTATCAATTCAATTACGCGTAACCCTGAGTTCGCCTTGACTTTCTCCATCCGATGCTCACGTTACTTTGGCTAGGATGCTCGATGATGGAGTGTGGACGCGTCGGTGCCACGCTCGGAGTGTCGTCGCATGGTGCGGGCGCACATGGCCAGACCGCCACAACGCTCCCCTACTTCAACCATCAGTGGGGCGTGCACCACGGTGAGCCACTGATGCTTATCCACCACCTCTACTCTGTTGAGCGTACGTAGGTTCGTCGGAACAGGCGCACCACCGCCGTAGTTAGCCGCTCGCCACTGTCGCTCGCGGCAGTGCGCCGCTAAGTTCCTAACTGCCACCCATGCGTGCGGGTTTAGCCGTAGATGGTGGTCGGCCCGTTATTACTGTCATAGTGGGTCTAGCTTGCCCGGCGTAACCACCGTTGCCGCCGGTGTGCCACGCCGCCGCGCGCGGGTACGCCAAGGACCACCCCGTTGCAAAGGCAACACATTCCAGGGTCTTTAATGCAAAGCGTGAATATGTAGTAATAGTGCTCCGTTGCTCTGCGTGATTATCTAAAAACCCGAGCCCTCTTTTGCAAAACGCGAGCGTGCACGGGCATCCTGGCCTTGGGCCACGCTGGGCCATCGCGACGCACACGCGTCCACGACCCGCCCTAGGCTGCTGGGCCAGAATGGGTTGCTGCTGGCCTTTTTCTTTTTCTAAAGCATTTTCTAATTAGTTTCTAAGGCAAACTTGTAAATTCAATAGAAATTTGTGTAGTTGACCAAAATTATGAAATTAATTTTTTTAAGTTCCTAAAATCATGACCTATCTGCTAGTATATTTTGTTCCCATAGTTCATAGTATTTACATGAGTAATCTAATTAAATTGAAATACTTGACATGGTTAAAACATCAACTTGTAGGAATTATTGCGGTAAATTGGTAGTAGTGTTGGCTCTGGAATCTTTACAGTAATTTCCTAACATTATTAGCTGCTCACTGTAATTTTTGTAGCTCCATAAAAATTAGTTGCTAAGTTAGCTAAATGAGCCCTAGTATGAATATATGTATTTAATCAATAAAATACCAAAGCACCTTGAGGTTGTAAAACTAAAACATTTTTCAGAAACGAAGCCTTACTTGACAACGCGGATACATAGACTAGTGTGTTAGTCATTAGAGCTAGCTCGTTAGCTTGCAAAGTGTAATGGTGTTTTTAGAGTTGCGGTTGCCGTTGGTTAATTACGTTTTCTGCGCTGCATCTGCGAATATCATAATAGGAAAACGATAGATCTGAAGTCGATCAGAGTAGCAGGAAGATGGTGCCTTGGTGATTGTGTCGCCACGGTGGAGTGCAAATCCTTGGTTATATCTTGCCCAGGCAAGACCCGGTGCATAACCTCTATTTTATAATTCACCGTATATATATGTGTTGTGCATTTACGTTATAGGAATTTTATGAAAACCACATGCATAGATATACCTGTCTTAAGAGTTTTACTAGTGTAGGTTCGAGTAGATGCTATGCTTAGGTCATTGGTAGCGTGAGTAACCTGCCGTTACTCACAATAGGAGATTATTATTACTCTCATAATAAAATGATGAAAGAAAAAATAGAGACAGGGCAGGGATATGGTATGGGTATTGGTGGGTGTAACAGGTTGTGTCCCGCTGCCAACGGGGCTTAGCTTGGTTACACTGTTTTTCTTGTTCGTGTCGATTAAGAACCGTTCGTTGCTGTGGATGATAGTCAGGTCAGCGACTTATTATCCTGAGCATATATTTGCTTATGGGAGCGGGAAGACCCGTTACGCTCTTGTCGTGGATTCCAGCTCTTTCCGAACGGATTGATTAGAGGCGGGGAATGGTGGAGGTCTAAGCACCATGTTGAGACCAGGTCTCAAGTGTGGGGGCTTGGAGTTCAAGTTTGGACGAGGGCCTGGACCCCATGACAAGAGTGGAATGGATTGGTCTTGTTTGTGCCTGGGTACAAATAGGGCGTGTGCTTCGGGGTACCCAGCTGAGATACATTGGTTCTCGAATCGCCGTTTTCATGAGACGGTACGACTTGTCTATGGTCTAGCACCGTAGTAAGAACTAGAACATGGAAGGTGATAAAATGGTTCTGATTGCTTACCACATGCTTGAAAGTAGCCTAGGTGCTTACCTAGAATGATTAGCTAATTAACTAAAAATAACTGCTAAAACTCTGAACATAAGGATGCACTATTAGTAATGCTTTCTGCAAATGCAAATAACCCACAAGCCAAATAAGCCTTGTATATCCTTGGAGTCTTTTATTTTCTTCCTGTCGGGTAAGTCTTGCTGAGTACAATAGAGTACTTAAAGTTTTATTCCCCCTATTGCAGGTGACCGATGGATGTAGACGACTTTTGTGTGTGGAAATCTCCTGGTGGGCTCAGCGAGGATTTCCTTACGTTGTGGACGTAGAGTTTATTCAAATTTTCATAAAAATGTTTGCAAGGGAAAACCTATAATCTGTTACCATTCTTGTATGTAAATGTTCCTCATGTAGCTCTTAACATGTAGTATATGAATTTTTATTTTCGCTGAAACTCTGATCACATATTTAATTTCGCTATTGTATTATGCAATGTAAGAAATGGCTAAAAGATGTTGTAAGCTTTATACTCTCATTTATGATCCTGATGGAAAAATGTGGAGTTTCGAGTTCTCCCTTGGGGTGTGCTCGACAGAACTGCATAATTTAGTGTCCTCGCTTGGGTACTCAGTGTCTAATGAAAGACATGTACAATTAATTAGCTTAGGTTCTGCCACAATTAATTAGCTGAAAAAATCACTACTAGAACACATCCTTTACATAATTATACAATGGGAGAGAGGGAGAAGAAACTAACAGGATATTTAACTTATATATTACCACTTTTTTACGCCAGTTTCAGCAGGGATCTTATGTCCTAGTTTCCAACGCATTTTGGAAACAGTGCAGAACATGAAACTCTCTCTACTTTTATAAAACTTTTATCATCTCTCTTTTTATCAATATGGTGTCACATTAATATATTTAAGGCATATGTTTGTTTAGTACCCTGGAAACTTGTCTGCCACAGGCGTGCTGTCCCATGCGCGGGATTTTATTTGCCTGGGAGAAAAGTTGCCAGGAAGGCACCATCCAAACAAGCCCTTAATGCCCATGAAAATTTGATAAAACTCCCATTATGACTGGCCTTATAATTATTTTTGTTGAGTTAGCACGTCATATGAAGCTGCTTGCATGGGAGGTCTACCAAATGCGGTCGAAGAGACATGTGAAAAGACTCAATTGCCCTTGCTTGTTTTCCTTTCTCACAATGTACTATCACAGTCCTATGGACCCTGAGCATCATCTACCTAATCCATCCTCCAGTACTACCTCTAGCACCTGGGCGCCTTATCAGGCGGTCCATGCATGGTGCCTCTTCTTCTTCTAGGCCTAGCATAGTGTTGCTCGTGCGTGAGTCTTCTTGTTGTCGTCGTGCCCAAGCACATCATGTGCAGGCCTACCGTGTCATGGCCCAACAGCCATTCCAAATAAAACTTTTTTTTCAAAAACCAACCTTAATACCCTGAGACTCTCACCTGCCTATCTTTGAATCTCGGCCCATAGCTTTGACCCAATTTATCTCAAGTTGCTTGATGACCTTGCACAGGCCCTCTTAGCCAAGGAACTCTCATCACCATTCAAAGATCAAACCCTTCTCTCTAAATTGAATTTCTCAAATTCACTAATCCCTCGGACCGTCTGGTGATTCGACGGACCATCAGTAGGATCACTTATTCAACAGATTGATTCAATTTGGATAAGTTGTCTTCCTCTCATCCTTCTTGGCCCCACTTGTTAGCACAAGCTAGAGAGTAAAACCAGCATAACCAGCTCCCTCCCACTCGCTCTCTCACACACCCATTCATTCCCTACTCTCCCTCTCTCTCTCCTCAAAGTGAAGAACAAGATGAACTAGAGAGAGAAAGGAAAGGGAAAAGAGAAGGAAGAGAAAGAAAAAGAAAAGGAAGAAGATCAAGAAGTGCTCATGCATCACCATCTCAAGATGAAGGTGGAGATCTTCATCCCCATCTCCATTTTTTATGAAGATTCCTAGATGCCCCATCATCTCAAGTGTAAGTTTAAAGCCATCTGTTGCTCAATCATCTCATGCATCTCTCCAATTTCTCTCTAATGGAATTTCTATGATTTTTGCAAGAAAAATCATGAGAAGGCCAAATCCATCTCTTTCACTAAGGAGCAAGGAAGATCAAGGCCCAAACATGACCTTGGTGGCCCAAGGGTCACCCAAATCTCAAAGTTAAGTTGCCATGTCTAAACTTATGAATACTATCTCTTTTTCTCATGATTTAGTTGATTCCCAATCACTAGGATCACCTTGCACTTAGAGCTCAAAACCTAGCTTTCATAAGTGCAACACATCACCTAAGCACCAAAGATACCCCAACTCATGAGACTAACAAGCCAAAGCGGTTGACCTTAAGCATATATTAGTTTTATATGACTTGATGCATTGCACTTTACAATTGGTTGATGGCTGAACCAGGACCGTCTAAGCATGGGATTACTATGACTCCACTTTGTTTTAAATGGATGTATGGATAGTCAATAATGGATCATGAATGTATTATGTATGGCATGCGGTACCATGGATGTATAGTGTAGTACCATAGTATATTGTTGTACTTGTATGTATGTCAACATATATTAATTTATTTGTTTGATTTAAGGCTTATGGATGGTTGCTTTTGTATTAATACTATTCTCAAGTCTTAGATAAATGTATAGATTTTATTTTTATGCCCGGCTCACGAGCTAAATGAGTCTCAAGCCCATAAACAAGTCGAGCCAAGCTGGCCTTCTGGCTCATTAAGATAACGAGCCGAGCCGAGCCGAGCCGGTTTGTTATCTAGCCAAAACCACATATGCCCAATGCTAGGTGTCATTTTTCTTACATAGGCGATCAACAAAAGTGTTAAGATTAGTGCTTAGGCTAGCTTGAGGCCATATCGGCGCTTGCTCTAGATTTAGTCCTAACTAGTGTTTAGTGAGGTGTTAAGATTAGTGCTTAGGCTAGCTTGAGGCCATATCAGCGCTTGCTCTAGATTTAGTCCTAACTAGTGTTTAGTAAGGTTTGCATATAACCAAACCGTCGGTTCTTGCACACATCAAGTGTTTTGTGCTCCTTAGGTCTTGTAAGTCTTGCGAGACCCTTCAAACGAATTTGTGGAGTGGCCTTTGGTGAGGAAGGCTCATGGGCTATCCACATAGTTACCTAACTGGGAGCTTGGTCATTACGAGGGTATCTAGTTTAGGTTTACAACTTGAACATATTTCATCAGAAAATTTCTATTTACTAAGTCACTTACATTTATAAAATATTGAAGAAAATCAATATGGATAAATCATATCCATAAAAAACTCCAATGGTGTATGATCTTTGGATTTAAAGGAAGATCCTTTCAGATCACGTAAAGATGGAGAAGAGATAATGAGACAATTATGTTCCTTATCTTAGCGTTAACGGAACACTCATGTATCTTATAAACAACACCTAACTAAATAAACATTTTGAAGTGAACTTGCTAGCTAGACACATTACTAATCCTAGAAAACGTTGTTGGACATGAATTAAGAATTTCTTTATATATCTCAATAGAACAAATTTTTTTGGACTTTCTTCTGAACAAATCAAGTTCCAAGTATGATTTTTTTGGATATACAGATGCTGGCTATTTTTCATATCCTCATAACGCCGTATCTCAAATAGTTTTTTGTATGATGGAACTACCATCTCATGGAAGCCTTCTAAATAGACTCTATCATTCTAAAATCCTTGCATTATATGGGGCTCACACGTGTGGTTACACAGAATGATTAACCACATACAATAATTATATGGTATTGGTTCTATCAAAACACCTACCATTATCTAAAATGATAATGTTGCTTGTATTGCACAGATAGAAAATGATACATTAAGAGCAACAACACCGCTAAGCATATTGCCCCAAAGTTATTTTATCCTAATGTGTTACAACAAAATGGGGGAAAATAACATTTTGTAAATCAAGTCTAATAATAATTATGTCGATTTATTCACTATTTTTTATTGACTACCACATTCCAAAAATTTGTTCACGGAATTGCAATACGTTGTTTTAGAGATTTGTAAGGTTCGAGAAAATGTCTCTTCCTAAATTGATCTTGTTCATATGGAGTAAATGATACTGTATTTCCTAATCTATGCATAAGTATTTAACTAATTTTCTCATGGAAGATTTAATAATGCAGTATCAACACAATATGTATGTTTTTGTTTTCCCTCACAGTATATGGAGGGAAATATCAAGGTCCAGTTTTCCAATTTATTAAATATCCAATGGATTTCTAGAAGACTAATACTCCTTCCCAAATACTTGATCTATTTAAATTTCATCCCAAAATACTTCACCTCACTTCCCAATGCACCTTTCTCTTCTCCCAACATCCTCTTTTCTTTTCCTAATATATATCTCTACCTCTATTTTTTTCCTATCTCTCTTTCTCATTTTTTGTGCACCACACCTGTTCACTATTTCTTAATTCTAATGTCCAAACTAAAACGTCAAATATATATGAGACTGAGGGAGTAGACATGATGGCAAGACTACTCTCTTCGTTTCAAATTATAAGATGTTTAGACTTTTCTAAATATATTGATTTTATTATGTATTTAGATATAATATATACTTCATCCGTTCCAAATTATAAGACGTTTGGGCTTGCCATAGTATATATCTAAATGCATAGCAAAAATTAACTATTTAGAAAAAGCCAAAACGTGTTATAATTTAGAAGGGAGGGGTACCTAAGTGCATAGGGACGACTACGTATGCAGAGAATCCAAAACATGTTATAATTTTGAATGGAGAATCCAAACGATATTATAATTTGTAATGGAGAGAGTAGAACTATAATAAAGAGAAACTAGGTTTTAGAGGTTTATCTGTACTCAAAGATGAAAACTGGTCTAAGTATTTCTTTCTAAAATGTTTCATTCTATATGGTGCCAGCAATTCTAGTGATTCTCCTAATAAATATTTCTGATTGCTAAAAGCCAGATTCTTAAAATTTAGGTGGATCCAAACAGGCTCTAAACCTAAACATATGTGATAAGATCAATCGTCGTGACCCTTCGGCTTTTGGAGATCAATCATCATGACCCTTCGGCTTCATGGTCGTGGGTATAAATATGTAATCACCGTTACAGTTCTCAATCTCAATTACACAAATCGAACTCACTCTCTCTGACCCCCCCCAAATCCTCATTTCCTCCGATCCCCTCCCCCCTTCCAAATTGCCTCTCTCTCCAAAACCCAAAACCCAATCCCCTACAGCCTCACTGCCGTAGGCCCCCGGCTCCCGATGGCATCGCTGGCGGCGGCAGGTGGGGTGATGCCCTTCAGCGACGACATTCTCGCAGAGATCTTCATCCGCCTCCCCACCCTCAAGGACTTGGGCCACGCCTGCGCTTCCTACCCCGCGTTCAACCGCGTCATCACCAGCCACTCCTCACTAGTAGAGAACAGACCTTTCATCCGATGCTAAAATGGGCTCTAGTCCCGGCATTTTTTGCGCCCGGGACTAGAGAGACCTTTAGTCCCGGTTGGTGTCTCCAACCGGGACTAAAGGTCCCCGCCTAACGGCTATCTGCGCTTCAAGACATGATGAGAGGACCTTTAGTCTCGGTTGGAGACACCAACCGGGACTAAAGGTGGACCTTTACTCCCGGTTGGAGCCACCAACCGGGACTAAAAGTCCTCAACCTTTAGTCCCGGTTGGTAACACCAACTGAGACTAAAAGTAGACCCTTTAGTCCCGGTTGGTAACACCAACCCGGACTAAAGGACTCTTTAGTCTCGGTTGGTAACACCAACCGGGACTAAAGGTCCCCCGATGTGTTAGTTCAAAAGGGAAGCATCCCATCCATTGTTAGATGTGTTGTGTAGGTAGGGTGGTAAGCTACGCGCGAGGCAATGCATGGAGTCTTGGGTTCGAATCTCACGGGACGCAGCGGTGGGAGATATTATTTTTTTAAAGCTGGGAGGACCTTTAGTCCCGGTTGTCCTGGGTCAGAAACCGGGACTAAAGGGACCTTTAGTCCCGGGTGGGGAACCGGGACTAGAGGGGGTTCCCCACCGGGAGTAAAACTCTGTTCTCTACCAGTGCCTTCCTCCGCCGCCTGCACGCGCTCCAGCCGCCGTCCTTGCTCGGCTTCCACTCCTCCGCGTTGTTCCACCCCGCAGAGTCGCCACACCCCTCCGTGCCCGTCGCCCGCGCCGTTGCCGAAGCCACCGACTTCGAGTTCTCGTTCCTCCCCACCAAGGGTTTCTAGAAGGTCCGGGACACCCGTGGCGGCCACTTCGTCCTCGACTGCCACGAGGGTACGCATCGTACATTCACCATCATAGCGGTCTGCGACCCCTTGTTCTGCCACTACGAACTTCTTCCACCACTCCCGGAAGACTTGGCCGCGGCAGTTGAGCAGCCGCTCAAAGTGAATGGTGAGCGTAGGTGCGATGTTTTCCTTGCCCCCTGCAGCGAGGAGGAGACAGAGAGAGCGCCGGGAGCGTTCACTGTGATTTGGATGGCCCAGTGCCCAACTAAGTTAGTCGCATTCATATTCTCCTCGGCTAGCGGGCAGTGGCGAGCCATTGCATCTAGCACTTGGTATGATCTGAACCGAGCCATGTCTCCTATCGTTGAGCGCTCCCCCCTGTCATGGCGCAGCTACGCATATGGATGTTTCTACTAGTATTTGTCAGGATTCCCCTTTCACAGCAAGCTGATTGTGCTAGACGTGGGCAGGATGGAGTTCTATCATGTCAATCATCCATCCAACCACAAGCTTGAGCAATTTGCTATTGTGGAGTTAGGGAAAGCAGACGTGGGATGTTCATGCTTGGTAATGGAAGTAATCCTCGCAATGAAGACTGTATAGTCCGACTATTTAGTGCAGGCACCACCGGAAACTGGGTCTAAGCCGACTGTAAAAATGTTCGCCGAGTGCACTGTCGGTCACTCGCTAAAGTTTTTTTTGCCGAGTGCTATAAAAAAAACACTCGGTAAAATAATTACACTCGGCAAAAGAGGCAAAAAACACTCGGTAAAGTTCGACACTCGGTAAACAAAAAAAAACACTCGACAAAAGTAGGCACTCAGCAAAGAACCGCCACGTGGACAACCGTTAGTCCGTGTGCCGTCTGTTAGTGCGTTTGTCGAGTGTCCGTTAGTGCAAACACTCGGCAAACAAATACATTCGGCAAAGAAATATGTTTGCCAAGTGTAATTATTTGGCACTGGACAAAGAAATATGTTTACCGAGTGTATTTGTTTGGCACTCGACAAAGAAATAAGTTTATTTTCTCTTCTGACCTTAAAACTTTTTCTGCTCTCCACATATAACATGTGGTACTCCATGTTAAGATTTGATATATTTTTGGACATGTTTGCTATATTTAATTAATTTATTGAATTTCAAGGATTAGAAAAATGATATTCATGTTATTAAATCCATTGTGAGGCCTTACCCGGAAAATGAAAAGAAATTTCGAACATCTTGTTCAGGAAACACGACCACGAACGTGTGGCCGAATGATTTTTAAATTTAAAAAAAGCAAACAAAGTTTGAAAATCATGAGATTTGTCATGATGTGATGATATCATACGTGGAGGCTGTGGTAAAAATTGAGAAAGTTTTGTACAATTTGTCGCGTACGATGTTTACAAACCGAAGTATCTCAGAAGAAGAATCGTAACGTTGAGAACGATTCGGTAAGATTTAGAGTCAAAGTGACGGTCGAATTGGGGTTTGGCTCCAAAACTTTTTATATAGGTAATAGAGAACATAAATTGTTTCATATGAAATTTTGATAAATTTTTGGATCTGTTTGATAATTTTAATTTATTAAGTGCAATTATAGAATTTTAATTGATATAAATTAAATTTGAGCTGTAACTGCATAAAATAATGGAATAATATTCCTAGAAAAATCAAATATATATTGTTGAGTCAATTTGACAAGGTATTTTCAAAGTACATCAGAACAAATTGAGAAAAACATAGCCCGGAAAAGGAGAAGAAAGAAAATGAAAAAAAATAGGTTTGCCGAGTGTCCATAATCTGGCACTCGGCAAAGCTGGCGTTTACCGAGTGCCAGACCTGGGACACTCGGCAAACCCCCTCACCCGGCCCCACACACACACACAGTAATTTAGGGTTTGAAAATGAAAAAAAAATGTGTTCGCCGAGTGCTAGATAACAGGCACTCGGCAAACCTCCTGATAACCACCCTAGGCCGGCCTCACCCACACGCACACACACAGCCACCGCACGCACGCACACGCACCACACGCACACACGCATCCCGCCATCGCCCACTGCCCCGGCCTCCTGGAGCCCCGTCCTCGGCACGCCCGTCGCCGGCCTCCCGGCGCCCCGCCCCTGGCCGCCACCGCCCCAGGACACCGCTGCCCCCTGGCGGCCAGCGCCCTCCCCCCGGCGCCCTCTACTCGATTTGGTACTTGTCACATTTGAATGACTTACATGCTAGTATACCGCAAGCACTGTATTGCCAAATGGCAGTTACTATAAAAGTTGGAGACCGATGGTAAACATTTAGCAAGACAGACAAACAATTTGTTTAGACTTTAGACGACGCAATAGAGCCTAGATAGGGTTATTCTTTTAGCATGATCATTACCTCTTTTTCCTGTCACGTAATGAGCATTAGAGTTAACGATTAGTTTCATCTTCTTACAGACCATTAAGTTTCTAAAACATGAAAAGTTTTAGATAGAAAAATTGGATGCCCAGCTTGGATGCTTCATTGCAACACAAACTAAATCAGATGATTAGGGCCAAACAAGCCATGAATATTTGTCGCTAGCTGTTGTAACACCCCTGGTATTACGAGCTTGTTTAGCACCGTGATTTAGGCCTAAGTAAAAATTTTGGAAATGAGCTTATCGGATTTTTGATTTAAAACGTACTCGACGTGATAAGCGAATCCCGTGTGACTTAGTTTCGCGGACTCAAATAAACGCCCAAGTTAAATTACTCGGTGCGTAAAGATATTTAGGAATATTGAACGATGATTCTAGCGAACGGTTTGTTCTGTTAGATTAAGCATGAAAAGCAACTTTTATAAATAAAATCAAATCCATTAATAAATAGAACGATATATATATATACTCACGAATTTATTTTGTTAAGCACGAACTGACGAGAAAGAGAGCGCGGCAGTTTCGTTTATTTTTCTGGCGTACAGCGTACTCGCCTTGCTTTGCAATTATGCACCCTCTCGTCTTCCGTCGTGGCTCTGCACCCAGGCACGTCCATTTGCCTGTGCTCCTGTCTTCTCTCCCTCACTTGCGTCGTATCTGAATTTTTAATGAGAGCACATGGTTCTGCCCCTGCCACGCCGTGTCCTCTCACCTTCCTGCGTTCGCCGTTTCTGGCCATGTTGTGCCGTCCCATCCTGCTTCCCTTGGCGTGCTTGAAATTGGTGGTGAACCCGCACGCGTCTCCCTGCTTGGTACGCCTAGACCTACCTCATTTCCTCTCCTCCCGGCATGCGTTCACCATCCACATCTGTGTCTGTCTGCCTATGTTGTCTGCTTGCCTGCCTCTGTGGTCTCATCTTTGCTTGTTACTGGACGAGCGCAGTGGCCATGTGCGCATGCCTTCTCGCGCGCCCCTTGGACCCTCCCGCGCTGGTCCCGCTGCTTTTCGGCATGACCGCACCACGGCCGCCACCACCATCTCATCACGCGTCGCCGTGGCCTCGCGCCGTACCACAGCACCGGCGTCCCTCTCTTCCCTGCTCCTCCGCCTCTGTGCAGCCGCCCGTGCTACTGTCGACGTCGCCTAGCCGCAGCACCCAGCTGAACCGTGACCTGCCCCCTCGTCTTCCTTCCCACAGCGCCGCTCCACCTCCGTCGCACCGGTGCCCCGCTGCCGCAGCACCACGCCGCCTCCACGACCCGCTCCCACCCGTCTAGGTCACGCTCGCCGTTGCCCTCTCGTGCGTCCGTGCCCACCTCGGTCCGTGCTGGACCGTCGCCTTGGCGCTGCCCTTCCCCTGCATCGAGAACCCCAACGCATCCTCCATTGTCTCCACCTCGCCTCGCATCCCGTGGCTTCCACCCGGTGCCAAGGAGACTGCCGGAGCGCTGCCGCCCACCACGGTCGTTGCGCACGTGGCTGGGCCATCACCGGCGGTGCTCAGCCGAGCCTCCACCGCCTTTCCCTGCCTGAGCCGTGCTCACCTTCGCCGTGCCGTTACCGCCGTCCGTCCGATTGGAGCCGCCGCTGCCGGTTTGCCGCCTTCCGCGGTTCGCGTGGGCTGGCTGCCGTGGGCTAGCTCGGCTCTTGCCACAGCCAGCTCGAGGCCGCGTGGGTCCCCATGTGTCCCGCCTGCGGTTGGTCCGCCACCGCCGTGCCTTTCCCCGGCCCCGTCACGCCATTCCTGCCGCCGGCTAGTGCTCCCCGTCGGCCCTCTATTTTTTAGGATGAAGCGAGGGTATAAATCCAAGCAAATATTTTATACAGGGTCTTTACTGCGAAATACGTGACTCATTTAAATAGGACTCTGGACCTAGGGTTGAATAGAGAAAAACACAGGGTCGTTTTTGCAAAAATCGCCAGGCTGGTTGGGCCGCTCGCTGGGCCGGCCTGAGGCCGCCGTTGCTGGGCTGCTAGCGTCGCGTGTTGGGCCGGCCTTGTGCCGCCCCGCCTGGGCCGCCCGCGCCATTGCCGTCGCTGCTGGGCTGCTGCTCCGCGTTGGGCCACGCCTTCCCCGCCTGGGCTGCTGTGGCCGCTGGTCCAGGCGAGCTGGGCCGCTTCGGGCCCAAGGGTCTTTTCTTCTTTCTTCGGTATTTTGTTAATATTAGTAATCGGCTGCATGTTTGGAAATTCATAGTAAATAGTAGAAAAATTATAAAAATATCAAACCAGTTTTGTTAAGTTTCTAAAATTATGGTATATCTGATAGGGTATTTCGTTCGTATAGGTTTTGTATGTTTTGGGGTTGCTCTAATTATTTTAAAGTGTTTAATATTGTTAAAAGGTGAACTTGTAGGAAATTTCATGATAAATCGGTGATAGTATTAGCTCTAAAAATTTTACAGTAAATTACTAATGTTATTATCTGCTCACTGTAATTTTTGTAGCTCAATAATAATTAGTTTGCTAGGTAGATAATGATGCTCTATTTCGAATAACGATTAAATCGATAGAATGGAATAAAAAAACATCTTGGGTTTATATAACTAAAATAATTGTTGGAAAATAACGCCTTATCCGACCGCGTGTATACGTAGTCTAAGTACGGTCGTCGTTAAAACTAGCTCGTTAACTTAAGAGGCGTAAATCGTATTTTTACAAATCACGATTGCAGTCGATTAATTACGTCTTTGCATTGCATCGCATTGCATATCATATAGGCACGGTGATAGATCAACGGATCAAGTTAAGGTTGAGTGGGAATCTGAAGATGGTGTAATAGTATTCTCTCCAGGAGATGATGCAATGGGCTTTCTATTCAGATGATGGCGAATGATCTGAAGATGCAAATACTAACTTTTAGTTATATTTTACCCAGGCAAGCCCCGGTGCATAACCCCTACTTTTCTACGGTTTAAATTATATTTGTGCATTAAGTTTAAGGAGTTGAATAAAAACCCACTTACATATATATATCTTTATCCTATGAGTCTTACTAGTATGACAGGATCGTGTAGAGTGCTATGCTATAGGACTCCGGTAGAAGTCGAGTGATTGCCTGTCACTCGCGAGAGATAGAAAATATATTATTGTATTATCATAACTTGGAAAATATAAAAATGGTGGAAAGGAAAATGATGACCGGACAGGGATATGGTTTGGGTATTGGTGGGTGTAAGAGGTTGTGTCGCCGTGGACGCGGGGCATGACTTGGTTACACTGTTTTCCTTGTCTGTATCGGTTAAGGACCAACCATTGCATATGGCTTTAGGTAAGTCACAGACTTATTATTCTAAGCACATACTTGGGTATGGGCGCTTGGAAGACTTGTTGCTCTCTTGTCGTGGGTTCTGGCTCTTTCCGGACCGACTGTTAGGGTTTCTTTTTGGTGGAGGAGGTCCTTGCACCGCACTGAGTCTAGGACTCAGGGCTGGGGGCTTGGAGTCCCAGTTTGGACGGGGACCTAGGACCCTAGGACAGGAGGGTGATGGGTTGGTCCTGCTTGTGCCTTGGGTACAAGCGGGGCGTGTGTTTTTAGAGTACCCAGCTGGGGGAATTGATTCGCGAATCGTCGGGCGATCCGGTATGGCTTGTCTACGGTTTGACATCGTAGTAAAAACTGAAAGATGAAAGATGGAAAAAAGGAAATATGATTGCTTACCACCTGTTTGAAAGTAGCATAGGTGCTTACATAGAAGGGTTAGTTAATGAACCAATGCGGCTATTAATAAAAATCAAATATAAGGATGCACGTTTAGTAATGCTTCCTGCAAAGGCAATAAACCCATAAGCCAGATAGCCTTACATATCCTTGGAGTCTTTTCTTTCCTCCTGTCAGGTAAGTCTTGCTGAGTATAATTGAGTACTCAAGGTTTTATTCCCCCTATTGCAGGTGACAGATAGATGCTAGAGCTGACCCTTGTGTGTTGATACCTCCTGGTGGGCTCAGCGAGGATTCCTTTACGCTGCGATCGTAGTTGTTATTTATAACTCTCACCAAATGCTTTTATAAATGAAAGTTTTATAATCTCTTGTCATAGTTTAGATATCAATGTTTCACCATGCCATGAATAGATAATTATTTCGCTGTAATTTTGATCACATGTTTATATTTCGCTGTTACATTAAATTGTTCATAACTCTGATAATATGATTACATTCGGCTGTCATAATAATAAATGTTATACTCTAATGTACATGTAAAGTGACGTAAGAAATGGTTAAGAATGATGTAAGCTCTATTCTCTCATTTGTGATACTGATAAAAAATAAGGATTTTTGGGTTCTCCCCAGGGGTGTCCCCGACGGAACTACGTAATTTGGTATTCTCCTTCGAGTGCTTAGTGTCTAATAGAAGACGGGCACTCCTAGGAGGCATTAGATTAGGCGGTTCTACCACAGCTGTCCGATGTCCAAACTCCTGATTGAACATGCAATACTTTGCAAGGTGAGAAAAATTGCACTCACAGCATTAGGAGAATGTGTGAAAGACAACAATCAACCTATGCTCTAGCTAGATACAGGAGCGCAGGCATACAACTAAGATGTGTATGTGGTTGTCGGCCATTGTGCCGTTGGTTTGGTCTGTATGTGGTTGTCGGACATCGTGCCGTTGGTTTATTGTAGGTTTTGGTTACCTCACCATTCAGTCCGGCGATACGCCCACGGCCAGTACTCCCACTCTCTCACAGATTCGAGCACGGAGCATGAGTTCCAGCCCGGCGATACGCCCACGGCCGGACTCTACACGGTTCCAGATGAACGTACTCCAGGTTATTTCTGATTTATTTCTGTTACATACTTTTACATTGCATTATAACATTGAGATGAAATATTGTAGGCTCAGTTAGAACAAGAAACGAGGCGCCGGGAGGAGCTAGAGGCGAGGATGGAGGTAGACCGGCAGAGGATGGAGGTAGAGCGGTAGAGGATGGAGGTAGAGCGGCTGCTGATGTTTGAATATATAAGGGGTGTTTACGCTGCAATCGATCAACCTCCGCCACCGATGCCAGTCCCTCCTCCTCAACCTGTTCCAAATAATGTTTCAGGCACTGTGAGTCACTTCACAACCTTATAATCACCGTTTTTAGTTTACGCAAAATCAATCTTACAAAGATGCACAAACACTAGAAACTAGAAATAAACTAGAAACTAGAAATAAATTAGAAACTAGAATGATTTATAGTTTACAAACTAGAAATAAACTAGAAACTAGATTGATTTATCTCTCTCCTTTGTGCAGAATCAATCAGCGGCATCAAATGAGCCTCATGACCCAGCGTGGTCAAAGTGGATACCATGGCCTCCTTAGTGACTACTTGTGATTTTATTTGCATTTGTATTTGTGGATTACTTGTGACTACTCAGTGACTACTCAGTGGACACTATTGCACTCAGTGAATTTTATTTGCATTTATGGTTGTGAATGAACATACTTGTGATTTTGAAGTTTATTTGCATTTATGTGTTATCGATATATCTATATGAACTGCCTGTGATGCTTATTGTGAACTATATGTGATGCATGTAATGTTTATTTGAGTGGGGTACGTTATACGTGCCTGAACCATAATAGATGAAAATATATGGTCACTTTGCCGAGTGTTACACTCGGCAAAGAGGCCTTTTGCCGAGTGTCAAGGTAAAAACAGTCGGCAAAGAGGATACGTGGCCAAAATCTATATTTTCAGTCTTTGCCGAGCTATTTTGCCGAGTGTCAAATCCTAGACACTCGGCAAACAAGGGCACATTTGCCGAGTGTCAGGGCTGGGGCACTCGGCAAATATGGCTGCTTTGCCGAGTGTCAAATCCCGGACACTCGGCAAACGCGCCGTGAACGTCTCCGCGCCGTCACGTTACTTTTTTTTGCCGAGTGTCGGTTTCAGCTCTCGGCAAAGTATTTGCTGGGTGCCCGATAAAAAACACTCGGCAAAGAGACGTTTGTCGGCATTGTAGATGCCGTGTGCTGTTTGCTGTTTGCCGAGTGTTACACTCGGCAAATTCTTTGCCGAATGTTTTTTGAGCTATGGCACATGGCAAAGCTATTGTTTCCGATAACGAGGCAACCAAATTAATGGTGAAGGTGCCACTGAGTGGGTGCTAGAGAATACAGTGTTGGGGCATGTTTCCACCTATAGGTTATTGTAAGTTATTCGCTCTCCAACCGGCTGCATAATAAGTAGGTATAATTCTGGGTTTTTTATTTTTACGGATGATCTTTGTGTAGTAGAAAAGCAAGGTTTTCTATTTCTCGTTTGGGAGTAATGGTTTAAGTCGTGATGAGCATCTTTGCTTGCCTGTATTGCATTCACAAGTCTGTCATGCAGTTTAAGTGCTGATTTTATACTGAACTTGTGAACTTCTACCCAAAGGCAGTTTTTTCTTCCTTTTTTTTCCCCACCACAGAAGAGAAACCTGAATTTCATTACCATTTAGCAATGGCACTACAAAGAGTTTTAAAGAGTCAGATCTGACCACCTATCACACACAAAAGATGCTATCACAAGTAAGCACCCAGGGCACGATTTGTTGCTTCACAGTGTCAAGTTCGTGGATCTACTGCTTGGCACTTAAAAAGAGTTATAGATAGTTCTTGTTTAACGGACGTTCTTGTGGTTAATTAGTTATTGACAGGTTAATAGTACGTTTTTTACTTCCTATTCCACTATTGGTTGCTTAACAGTGTGAAGTTCCTGGATCTACTGCTTGGCACTTAAACTATGTTAGCCCACTGGATCTCCGGCACGGAGTTATCCGACCACTCGCTAGTGTTGCCGAGCACTCACAAGCAATGCCGATCACGATCTGTCGTTGGCTACCACACACTATGGCTAGAGGTAGAAGACGGGAGGGAAAACGGAGCACACACACTCACACAGCACAAGCACCAGCGTTGGCCGGAACTCTGCAGAGGAGATGGCAGAACTGAACTCGCTCTCTTTACCGAGTTGCAGTGGTAAACTATATATACAACTATACCCATCTAATCCTAGTGCATAAACATGTTAGGCTGCCATGCTACTGCAGTGACTAGATGTGACAGTAGGGCTGACTTTGGCGTCTGCCCCTGCTATGGCGACAGTGCGGCCGGTGAGCCATTCGGCGCTTACCCCTGCAGCTACTACAGTGCAACAGCAGGGAGCCCTTTTCGACGCCGCCTATTTCTGTCGTGCGTTCACACAAGGAGAGCAGCAGGTTATTTAACAAACTATAGGTAGTTCTTGTTTGACGGGTATTCTTGTCGTTAATTAGTTATTGCTCTGGTGCTGGTAAGTACGTGTAGTAATCTAGAGTGCACAATACTGGCCTTGATCAACAGTGCTGTGCTCTGCAATCTTAAGATGTTGTTAGATGTCTAAAGGGCCAAGGATGAGAAACAGTTTTCACCGTGTCGTACATAAATATAGCTTTAATCACTGGGTGTGTATTGTATTCCCTACTTAAACCATACTGAATACTGATCTAGCAACTCCACGAAAGTCAATATTCATATTGCATCAAACAACAACCTTTTCTCATATATTTTCAACTTCTGCAGGGGTTAATCTGCATGCTTCAGCTCCTTTTGTGTCATGCTACTGCTTGCGTGCGGTGCCAGATGTATGTCACACAAGGTTCAGTGCAAGTAGTGACGAAGCCAGAAAAAAATTTAGGAGGAGCTGAACAAAAAAAATAGAGATTTTTTTTTCTTCTCTTAACTTTAACTCCTCCTACCTAATACATATATGCATAAAATTTCAATGGAGGGCTTAGAGGGGCTCCACGTGTGCCCAGGATCAAGGGGGGGGGGGGGGGCTAGAGCCCCCCTAGCCCCACCGCTGCCTCCGTCGCTGAGTGCACGGCCAGATGGATGTCGTGCTAGACACTGCATCGACTAGTCTTGTACTGATAAAATATGTATCAAGCTAGTAGTTTGATTAGCTTTTAGCTGATGTGATGCCACAGACCTGTTGAACTATGGCATGTAATCTGGGTAGTTAAACCAGTTATCCGCACCTGAACAGATGTCTGGTGAGTGGTGACCCTTTGGTTAGGTATTTGCAGAAACTTGGTGCTTTCATATAACTTGAACTCCACTTAGCGATGACGCTTGTGTCTACGCAAGGGTCTTGTGATGTTATCGTCCTTTTCCTACGTCAAATATGAATTTGCTGTGAACGTGGATGCAATGTGGGTATATCAGAGAGGGAAAGATTGTGGATAATTAATGTGAGAAGCTGGTAAAGCTCAACGGATGTGTGCACATGGGCTACCTGATTTTGATTGCGAGGAAGATTATGATATGCGACTAAGCAGGTCAGGCTTGGTTGGGACTTGGCAAAGCTACTCGGGCTTTTTGTTGGAGCAAAACTAGGATTCTTAACCATGTTTTCGTACAATCAAAGTGTTCGGTAGAAAAGTTTTGCTGGAGCACAATGCACACGATCGTGTCCATGTCCCATTCATAGCCTTCAGATCTGAATCGTCCTGATAGACTACTAGATTGTTGTGTTTTTTTTTCGATAAGGAGGAGCTTGTCTTCCATTAACCATTGGCTCTAGGCAAATCGCCAGAGACCAGAGCAGTTACAAAGTCGGGGACTTTGTTCATAAACACCTCTGAACCCGAGCGGACAACGCTCGCCCCATATGAAGCTAGGCAATCAGCCACTTTGTTACATGATCTCGGCCATGCCCAAATCACGCATTGTACAAAAGACTCACTAATGAAATTCCTAATCTGACGGAACAAGCACCCGTCCACACTCCTGTCCAGCTCTGTTGAGGTCAGGCCTTTCTGCAAATTTGCTGCATCTGTTTCCAGTACAATTCGACTCATTCCCAGTTCAGCCACTCGACGTAAACTCATCAGCGCTGCTTGTGCTTCTGCCTGCAAAGGACTAGAGACTCTTTCTGATTTCCCATAGCCCCTTTCCAGGAACTCACCATTGTTATTACGAGCAACAAAGCCCCATCCACCAGCCTGTGTACTGACCCTGAATGATGCAGCTACATTGATCTTGTACATGTCCTCTGGTGGAGGTTCCCACTTCAACGTGCTCTTTTCGACCCAGCAGGCACAAACATACTTCGAGCTAAGCGGGCCGAACGGCCTTGGTCCTTGGGCCACGGTCAAAGGTTGAACCGGACTAGTCCGGACATGGGCCTGCAAAGGGGCCGGAGTGGGGGTGCCCCTAATCGTGAGTTCTTTTTTTAGGGTAATCGTGACTTCGTGAGTTGGTGAGCTGCTGCTTCCTCTGAAGTCTGAACATCGCGTTGAAGTGTAAATAAAAAATTAATTAATCACAGTAAAACTGGGGATGACGACGCACGTTCGGCTATCTAGACCATTGAAAAACTAGAATGACTTATAACTTAGTACGAAGTGAGTATGAAAAAGTTTGAATGTGTAGCGTAGTGCAATGTTTTTTTTTTTTTTTTTTGCAACATACTGCCCCTCTCTTTCAAAATCTATAGTTTTAGTTTTATCCCAACTTATTTTTTCTAACTTTGATGTGTTGATATAAAATGTATTAGCATCTACGCCGCCGCAAAATACGCTAAAAGACATATTTCGTAGCGAATCAAATAGAACTAATTAATTATGTTGATGTATTTTTCTATAAACTTGATTAGAGTTAAAAGATCTAACTTAAGGCAAAACCAAAACTAACATACTACATTTTTGAAGCGCGGAGTACTAGATATATATTATACACCACACTAGCCTATGTACGTATATGATTAGGAGCTCTATGGACAGGGCACAGGACAGAGAGACACCCCATCGAATGCAAGTGTTTTCCAGCGAGCCAGGGGGCAGCTGTCTGTTGTACCTGTTTACGCAGAAGTGCGTACGGACCACACCACGCATCGTCGAAGGCACACTTATACCATCCATCGTGATTATAAAGTTGAAATATTATTTTTCTCTCACATTAAATTAACCCGCAGTAAATAATTTATGATCGTTTACGATAAACAAACAAATATAGAAGAAGAAGACGACCTGGTCAGCCGGCCAGAGAATTTAATGGGGTGTGGTGTACCAGTACGACCATGCGGCGATTCATCAGCTCAGCTCAGCAGCCATGGATGCTACCGCCAGAGCATGAGATGCATATCCAAGTAGTACGCCCGGCCGGCAGATTCCGCGAAACTGCCATCAAATTAAATGATTATATATAGTACTACTTCACTCAACAGCACGATTTCTTTTTGTACGATTAGGCATGATTGTTTTTCAGGCATGGTCTTTTGATATTTTGAAGCAGAACAGACCGATGACATGCTTAGAAAAAAAGTATCAAAACTGAAGATCACGCTTGAAATGAAAAGACATATAAATTTCAAAAAAAATAAATGAAAAGACATATTCCCTCCGTCTCTTTTTAACTGTCATAGCTTTGACCAAATATATTAAAAAACATAATTAGTATCATTGGACCAAGTATAATATAAAAATATAATTAGTATCATTAGATAGATCGCTGAATTTATTTTTATAGCAAACTTATTTGGAGACACAAAATATTGCTAATATTTTCTACGAAGCTAGTCAATTTTAATAAAGTTTAACCCGCATGAATACCATAGCGATGCCTACAAAGAAGAGAGGAAGTAATGCAAGTTTCTGGCCTCGCTATGTACTTGTGAAGATCAGAGCTCTAGTGGTTCACTTTAGAAGGAGGTGGACATCCCAATCTCAATTGCAATTGGAGCGTCGATGTGTGCGTTGTGTAATGCTTGAAGGCACCCTCTACTCTAGCAGCCTCCATCGTACCATTCATTCCATATTTAAGCCAGTGTTTGCCGCGACCGCATCGTCCACGTGTAGATATGAGTATCAATTTGTATTTAAGCTACATAGTACTAGAGTCGCGGTACCAAAGCAGATTATTTGAAGTCTCCGGACACCAAATTGATGGTGGTTTCTGTCTCAGCTTCAATGTGCGATGGCTGCTGCCTCTCCTAGATAGCAGGACACTATAGTACACTAGTGTAGGAAAACGTTTTCTTCTGTAGCGCCAGCGATTGAGCGTGACCGGCCTGCCTGTAAAATGGGCGCGTACTTTGGCACGTACTGTACGAGATGATAATATACCGAAATCATGACTCCTAGCGTCGTCGTCGCCGCGCCATAATGTACGAGGTGATGATATACCGAAATCATGACTCCTACCGAAATCATCCCTGGGCCTGGGGGCGTGTTACACGGCCAGTCACATGAGGTCCCAACTCCCAAGGGCGCTAGTAGCTCGCTCAGGATTCCGACCCCCCGATTCCTAGGTGCGGGGGTGGTCCTTCGGTTGTTCTGATTCCGAGCAAAGTTCCGAGACAGGGTAGCGTACCGCTAGTGCCAGACTGCCAGCTGCTGCCAGATGATCCCAATCTTGGCAGCGATCTCGTTCCTGTTGGCATACTCCTGCGACGTCGGGCGTTACATGTAGATCTCTGTTGCGTGTAACATGTGAAAATACTACTACCTCTGTCCACAAAACTGTTCCACAAAAAAATATAATTTTAGATGGGAGACACTAGCGGTCGGACGTCCGGCCCCAAGAGGCATCCGGACGTAGCTCTCACTCACCCTATAAAGTTATCTGGATTCACCCGTAACTCCTACCCAGCCTGTAAAAGTTATCTGGTTCCTCCGGTAACAAAGGGGACAGCCTGCGCCCGCGCCCTGCTCCACGCACACCGCCCGTGCCCTGCCGCCATCCCCTTCCGTTTTCATCCCTCCGCTTCCCACGCGCATGCACGACGACATGTGGGTCCTATTGCAACATGTGCACCACCAGATTTACTTTTGCAACATCCAGATAAAACATTTGCAATATACGTCTGAAAGAACTGAAACACTTGCAACATACGTCTGAAACACTAGAAAAACATGTGTGTAGCCATTGCAAAATATATGCAACATTTTGATGAAACACTTGAAACATACGTTCGAAGCAACTGAAAACACTTAAAAACATACGCTTGCAACCATACATATATTCAACATCCAGATCTACTTTTGCAACATCCAGATAAAATACTTGCAACGTACATCTGAAACAGATGAAACATTCGAAACGTAGACTTGAAACATATGTGTATAACCATTGCAACATGTGTAACATCTCAATCTATTTTTGAAACACCGATATAAAATACTTGCAACATACCTTTGAAACACTTGAAAGTGCCGACGAGCCTCCATTACGCTGTTTGGGAATGGAGGCTCGTCGACGCGTGGAGTTCACCGGTGTAGAGCTTGCCGGTGTTGTGGAGCTCGCGCTCCATTGGAGAAGGACGCGGCAAGTCCGGTGGAGAAGGCTGCGGCGGGCCCATGCGCTCCAGAAGGCTGCAGCGGGCGAGAGGCGCGGTGGGGAGGGAGGAAGACGGGTTTCTGCGCTCTGGCGCGTTAGAGACGTCGGCTAGCGAAGCGGAGGGGCGGTGGAGAGGGAGGCGCGGTGGAGAGTGCGGTCACCGAGGCGGCACGGGCGTGCAGCGGCGCTACATGAGGTGAGTTTTTTTAACGGTTGGGGGCGAGTGTGAGTGGATGAGCATATAAGAATTACCGTCGGGGGCTTGGGCTAGCACGGGTGGCCCACCATCGGAAGCGTCCAGCGTGGACGGACACCCTACACCTAGAATTACCGATTTTAAATGCATTCTTAATTAACATGTCTAAAGCTTGACCAAATATAGATAAAAAATATTAATAGTTTTGACACCAAATAAATATAGTATTGAAATCTATCTCATGATAAATCTAATGATACTTATTTATTATAAATATTGATATTTTTTATTTATAGCTAGTCAAACTCAAAATACTTTAAGTTGGTACCATGTAGAGATTGACTAACTAACTATAAATAAATAATAAAAAATATAATCCAAGTACCAAATAAGCCTGGAATAATTAAACATCTTTTGTTAATTGGGAGTTCAAATTGGCTTGAACAATTTTGGTTACTTTTTGCAAGTTTGCACAAAATATGATGAATGTAAGGGCATGTTTAGATCCATGAAGCTACTCCCAACATCCCAAAAAGATTCAATTCTAGAACAATACTATATTCAAGTATGTCAAGTTTGACTAAATTTATATAAAAAATTACTAGCATTTATCATACTAAATAGGTACTATTAGATTAGGCTTGAAACATATTTTCATAATATACTTTGTTTGATGTTATAAATATTAACACTTTTACCTATATACTAATTTGGTTAAACTATAGACACTTTAATTGTAGCTTCTATAACAATTACCTGTATTAGATCTAAACTGGTACAACTAATTGTTAGCTGGATATCTAGCTAACAACTATACTTCACTAGCTAGACTAATCCAACAAAGAGCAGCTAGTAGATCCTAACAAACCCTAAGAAATAAAAAAATGACATCGTGCATTGTGAGTGTCTGAGATGTATTATGTAATCGAAAAAAAAAACTCGCAATGGGATATCGGATATATAATTCTTTGATGTAGCAGCAGACGGTGTCCCTTGGGGCTAGCTATAACGTCTTCGTCTCTGAAAATTTTAGCATTTCTGGTTGTCCACACTTTGGTCCCCGAATGGTGTTTTTGAAGGAGAATGAGAATCTCCGGTTTGCAGATGAGGAACGAACGATGCACAGCACCCACGTTCTCCACAACATCAACCAGTAGGGACAGGGTTGGCTCATCACCATGCAATGCATGCACTAGACAGTGAACGTGCAATGCTGTGTGCCAGTGTGGTGGAGCGCCAGTTGTACTCCTACGTGGCAATACAAAAAGCTGGTACGGTTGTTCCATCAGACGACGACGTGTGACGTGAGGCCTGGCCGTGGCAGGTGGCACGCACACGTTATTCAACAGACAACAGGCCTTCTTCTCTAGCGTTGTACTTTGCCTGGGTTCCTAGTTTGAAGCTCCTTTTATTTTAAATATATCCCAGTAGGACCTTTGGCTCCTCCTGATTCGTCAAAAAAAAAAACAGGCCGAGACAAGACCCATCGTCCTCGTCCCCACGCGACCACGAGTCCACGATGCCGCTTTTGTACGCGCGCAGGCGTACAGCAACGGCGACGTACGGTCTCCCGTTGGGTTTGTTCGGACGCGTCGGAGTCCGTGCGCTCGGCGTCGGCGTGGCACACGTACTGCGTGGCGTCTGTAAATAGCCCCCGTCCCTCCCATTTGTCGCCGGCGACGAGCCGACGACACCGTCGCGCATCGTCGTACGCATCTGTGCTCCGTTCCGCTGCAAGCGTGTATATATTCACATGCAGGGGCGGCCCGACCGGACCTGACCTACTCGCAACTTGCAAGACGCGCGCGCGCACAAGCGCAAACCATGTCTCCGCCGGCGGCGACCGGTGGCGCTCGCGATGGTCACGCTAAGTCGGGTCTGGGCGAGCCGCTGCTCCGGAACGGCGGCGGCGGCGGCGTTCACGCCGGGGCGGTGGTGACCGTGGCCAACGGCGTCGCGGAACCGGCGGCTGAGAAGAAGCGAAGCGCCGAGGACAGGTACTGGGTGGACATCGACCAGCCGGAGGCGCTGGAGCCGGCCGATGTGGAGAGTGGCCGCGGCGGCCGCCGGCCCCTGCTGTTTCGGAACAAGAAGGTGAAGCGGAGCATACTGTACCCGTACAGGTACGTGTACACTGCTGCACGTACATTCGGGTTTACTTTGCTACAGTATAGAGGTTTCGTGTGTTTTTAACTTTTGACTGTCTGGAATTCAACTTTTACTCATTTCCCGGAAACTACTGCGAAATTGGACTTTTTTTTTGGAGAAAGAGAAGTATCAAGAATAAATCCAATGGTCAATATATTATTTATTTTGTTCACTGTCTAGTCACTTCGATCCTTAGTAATAACTAATAAGCAACAAAATTGACTAATTAACGCACAAGAACAGATAATCTGAAGAACATTTCCACACACCACAGGTTCTTGATCTTCGCTCGTTTGATTGCAATCATCATCTTCTTCATATGGCGGGTGAAGAACAACATCGCCGACATCGAGTGGCTGTGGGCGCTCTCCGTCGCCGGCGACGTCTGGTTCGGCTTCTCATGGCTCCTCAACATGCTCCCGAGGCTGAACCCCATCAAGAGCATCCCCAACCTCGCCGCGCTCAAGCGGCAGCACGACCGCCCGCGCCCGGACGGCAGCTCCAGCCTCCCGGGGGTCGACGTCTTCATCAACACGGCGAACCCCGTGGACGAGCCGATCCTGTGCACGATGAACTCCGTGCTCTCCATCCTCGCCACCGACTACCCCGTGGAGAAGCACGCGTGCTACCTCTCCGACGACGGCGGGGCGCTGGTCCACTACGAGGCGCTGGAAGAGACGGCGAGGTTCGCCGCGCTGTGGGTGCCATTCTGCCGGAAGCACTGCGTCGAGCCGAGGGCGCCCGAGAGGTACTTTTATGATGAGCTGCTGAGAGCGCCGACGTACGCCGGTGGGTCGCCGGAGGATTTCGTGGAGGACCACCGGTGCGTGCGCCGGGAGTACGAGGAGTACAGGGCGCGGATCGGTATGCTCTTCGACACGGTTCGCCGGCGGTCTGACGCGTACAACGCCGCCGGGAAATCTGGAGGAGGCGCAATGGCTACTTGGATGGCTGATGGGACACAATGGCCCGGTGCATGGATTGATCCAACCGAGAATCATATGAAAGGCCACTACGCACCGATTATTAAGGTACAAATAACACTTTTTTTTGTTATTTCCCTGTCACCATCTTGCCTATACATTAGTTGATGAAAGTGGAGTAGTTAGTAGTAAATTTCATTGCTGACGAAAGATTACATTACTTAGAACCAATTTGGCATGCTTTGACATTGACAGGTGATGTTGGAGAAGCCAGGCCATACGCCTCAGCTTGGGCAATCCAATGGCGTCGTCAACAGCTGTCCAATTGACCTGAGTGCCACCGACTCGCGTCTGCCCATGCTTGTCTATGTGGCACGCGAGAAGCACCCGACAAGCTACGACCACCAGAAGAAGGCCGGCGCCATGAACGTGCAGCTGCGCGTGTCGGCGCTGCTCTCCAACGCGCCCTTCATCATCAACTTCGACTGCGACCACTACATCAACAACTCGGGGGCGTTCCGCGCCGCCATGTGCTTCATGCTCGACCCCAGGGAAGGGGAGGACACGGCGTTCGTGCAGTTCCCGCAGCGGTTCGACGACGTCGACCCGGAGGACAGGTACTGCAACCACAACCGCGTCTTCTTCGACGGCACCATGCTCGCTCTCAACGGCCTCCAAGGCCCGTCGTACCTGGGCACCGGGTGCATGTTCCGTCGCACCGCGCTCTACGGCGGAAAGCCTCCGCGCCGGCGAAGAGCCACCGGCAACCACGACGGCAGCGGCATCGCAGTCGATGCTAGTGTTTTCGGCAACTCGACACCCTTCCTAGAATCAGTACGGCTCGCCGTAGCCGGCGAACAAGATCGACCTGATGCCGTGGCGCGACCGCGACCACTGGATGATGAGTCGATCACCGCCGAGCTGCTGAACGTCATGGCCATTGCGTACGAAGCTGGGACTAACTGGGGCAGGGGCATCGGGTGGGTCTACAATATCGCAACCGAGGACGTGGCCACCGGCTTCCGCGTGCACCGGCAGGGATGGTTCTCCCGGCACTGCACCTTGGAGCCCGCCGCCTTCCGCGGCACCGCGCCGATCAACCTCGCCGAGCGCCTCCTCCAGATCATGCGGTGGTCGGGCGGGTCCCTGGAGATGTTCTTCTCCCACAACAACCCGCTTCTCGCCGGCGGCTGGCTGCACCCGCTGCAGCGCGTGGCGTACCTCAACATGACCATCTACCCCGTCACCTCCGTCTTCACCGTGGTCTACGGCCTGTGCCCGGTGATGTGGCTCTTCCCCGAGGAGTTCTACATCCAGAGGCCGTTCACGAGGTACGTCGTCTACCTCATCCTGGTGATCCTGATGATCCACGTCATCGGAGCGTTCGAGATAAAATGGGCGGGGATCACGTGGACGGACTGGTGGCGGAACGAGCAGTTCTTCATGGTCGGCGCCACCAGCGCGTACCCGACCGCGGTGCTGTACATTGTGATCAAGCTCGTCACCGGGAAAGGGATACGGTTCAGGATCACCTCCAAGCAGGCGGTGGCGGACGGCGACGGCGACAAGTTCGCCGACCTGTACGTCTTCCGGTGGGTGCCGCTGCTGATCCCGACCACCGTGGTCTTCGCCGCCAACGTCGGGGCCATCGGCGTCGCGCTGGGCAAGGTGATCGTGTTCAATGGAGTCTGGAGGTCGTATCAGGTGAGGCACGCGGCGCTGGGCTTGCTGTTCAACGTTTGGATCGTCGCCCTCCTCTACCCGTTTGCGCTGGCCGTGCTGGGACGGCGAGGGAAGAGACCCGCTGTCCTGTTGGTCCTGTTGCCGGTTGCCTTCCTAGTTGTGGCCCTCGCGTATATCATTCTTCATAGCCTGCTTATGAATTTCATCCCGTTCTAGCTAGTCGATGCATGTAAAGGTTCGGAGTTTGGATGTGAGAGATAGAGCATCCATGATTGTAGTAGGCTTCAGTAAGTTCTCGCCTGCACTCCCTAGAAGGAAGAATAATAAGAATGGAATATGTACATATGAAGGGGAAAACGAAATGATGAACTCGTGGTTCGAGATTAAATGTAATGCAGAATCCATTACTTTTGTTGATGATTGTGACGCTGTGATTTTGGAATATAATTCTAAAGACATTTGCTCGTCCAATCTGTATATATACTCTGTGGTATCCTTTTTAGAAGGTTTCAATTCTTTTATACCCCCGCTATCTGGAAGTTGTGCATTCCACGCAGTGTCGAAATCTTTTTGTACCAACAACAAGCTTCTCACAAGAGATAATTTGATTAAAATAAAACCTATAAATGGTAGGTCCCGCCACTTCTGCTATGAAAATGAGTCCATTATTCATCACATTTTTTTGACTGTTGTGTTGCTGTTAGCATCTGAAACTTTGTTACTTAATTATACCTTGTATTCAACGTGGTACTGATTTTGAATCAGTAGCTCATCTGTGTCTCTTTGGCAAAAGGGCCCTCACAAAAGAATGTGGTTACTATAGCATCTAGAAGAGCCTCTTTATATTTTTCCTAATTAATAAAAATATAGATTTTGATGAAAAAACCCTCCAATAGCTTATTTAATCAGATTTTTCAAATACAGTTATTATCCACTATTCCGGAATTATATTCTCTCTAGCTAAAGATAGAGAGTGATGCTGGTTCTCTAGAGTGTGCACAAGATATAGAGAATCTGTTGCAGGGTGCAAAAATATAGAGAATGATTTTTATTTAAATGCTTCTCCAAATAATGATTTAGAAAGTGAGTTTAAGAGAGACTCATGGAGACGCTCTTATAGAGAATGCATCTCAGTTTTTTGCAGCAAAACACATCTATAGATGCATTATGGGTGTGCATCGTTTCAAATTTTCCGAGCGACCGGAATACCTATTTTGAATTAGTTTCCATGTTTCCACTGAGAGCAGGGACAGAGGCAAGGGGGGTCAGGCAGGGGCCTGGCCCCCTAAACTTGCTTAGTAATCCCCCCGTTCCAAATTATAAGACGTTTTGGCTTTTCTAAATACGTTGCATTTGCTATGCATATAGATATACACTATATCTAGATACATGGTAAAAACAATGTATCTAGAAAAGCTAAAACGTCTTATAATTTGGAACGAATTTAGTACATGTTAGTACTCATCACTAGTTTTCCTAATTCTAGAGATTGTAGGTAAAAAAAATCTCTTCAAATAAGGTAATAAAGGTCCAATTAGAATAAAATAATCTCTCTATTGTGTTTTCTCAAGTTATATCTCATGATTATATAATTCTATGTGCGTAGATAAAAATAAATATGACGTGAACCGTTGATTTTATAAACAATGTCCTTTTTTATCAACAGTTTAGACAATTAGCACTTATCCGAGATAAAGAATAAGAAAGAGGCTAAAAATGATTTACAGGTTGTTAAGCCAACATTAAGATAAATATTTTTTAAGCTGATATTAACGTTTGACACTGGCTTCCTAAATTTTTTTTTGTCCCGAGAGATGAGTTTGCACTACATATAGTAGCATGGATTAGGAAGGCACAACATCTCCAAGAGTATCTATTTCTCTTCCTAATCCTTTGTTTTTAGCAAGACGAGAAAATCCTCTCTCCAACAACTCCTAACCCATGCTCCTAAAATTTACGCACTTGGAAAATCCTCCCCGGTCGCGCGTAACTTTGCGGGTAGTCACGGTCGCGCGGATACTGCTTTCACGTGCGTATCGGTCGGTCAATCTAAAGGTGGAAGGGCGTGGAAAAGAATAAGGAGTAGGAAAAGGTTCCTGATGCAAATATACGAGAGAGAAGGAATATATAAAAATGGTTACGATAGTTTAGGAATAGTATAGGATTCCTGATGTAAAATTGTATTCTATATTTTAGGAGTAGATTATTGAAAACTCTTGGAGATGACCTTCTTTTTTTCTCTCAATACTTTTTTAGAAGTTGCAAAACTATATGTTTTTGGGAGGAAAAAATAAAATACTCTTGGAGATGCTCTTATATGTTAGTTTGCATATCCTGGGTATGCACCTTTATATGGTATTTTGCATCTCTCGGGTAGAAACACAATTTGATAGTTTATGGATAGATGCACCTTTATATGTGCTTTATTGCTAAAATTTGAAACTTTGCATGGATTAGGAATGCACCTTTATATGGGCTTTATTGCCAAACTGACTATTCTGCCTTTTTCTTTTTCGAACCAAGGCCAACCACATTTCTATTACTCATATAACGGAAACACAACAATTGTTTGTGATGAGAAGGAAAAATGGGAGAAAGACTACGATTCGCTATCATTCTTCTCCAGCGTGAGTACCCTGTGATGATTGTTGAAATCAAGAGAGCATGGAACACGTATGGGGCCTCAGATTCTTAGGGGCCCCAAAAATTACTAATTGTACCAACCAATTGTCTAATAGACTAATTGTCTTATATTTGATGGAAATATTTCTTGTATTAATTAACAATTACTACTTAGTTGCCATATGTTGGTGCAGAACCGCTAGCTATGCAAAGTGCTCAGCGCTGCCTATCTAGGACTGTTGTACCAGCCAACAAAATAATTTATTTTTCATTAATGTCGGTTTTGTTAAATAATTCATATGAACTAGAATTATTGTATTAGCCTTCTCCAATGATATAAGAAAGACTTAATAATTTATCACAATGAATTGGAATTGTTGTTTTCATTAATGATTTTATTTCAAAGAACACTAAGACAATGCTACTGTTCAAACAAAGATTATGCAACCAAGGGTTGAATTTGTAAGATTCTTGATTTATCGCAATGATGTACATGTTATTATTGTTCCATTTTTCTAGGACGGTAGGGCCTATTTTAGGGTTTGGAACAAGGCCCCAGATTGTGTCGGCACGGCTCTGCAACTATCGAAGGAGGAAACATATACCACTTGGGGAGATGGGGCTGGGGGTCAATTATGCGAACGCTTATGGGCATCTGGCCTCGTCGTAATACATATACGTTTCGAGCAATCCAGCCACTACATACAAGAATTGACAACTCAACCGATCTCAATTTTGTTGGCCTGGGCGCTTGGCTCTGTTTTTATGTAGCTATCGGATGTGCAACTCTGAAACTTGATAGCTTATTCTCTGCATGGTTATATTATATCCAGCTATTAGTAGCCACAACGGTCAACAGCTTTCTGTTTCAGAGCCATGCAATCTCGTTATGCTGACAGTACAAATTATCGAAACTTTTAATTAGTAGCACAATCTTCCAGCCCCAACAACGCAAAACTATTTGCGATTTCCCCCCTACCAAGTCAACTAATCTACACAACTAGGGTCCTGTTTGGAACTACGGTCTGTGGCCGCGCGGTGCGGTTTCCCATTCATCTGCAGCTCCATGGCCGCGATACGGAAAATCGGTGGTATAGTTCATTTGCCAATTGTTTTCCTCACAGTCAGGAAGGTGCGATTCCAAAGGCCTATATCACTATATGCGCCAAGCGGTGCCAAACGAGCATGCTGCTCCATGTTTTTCACACCATCGCGACCTAAAAGACAAAAGCTTAGCTAGCCTTTCGGTCTGCACCAAGCGCCGATGTCCACAAACGTAGCTATGAATAGAAGGACGTGAACCGCAGCGCATCGCGAGGGGCAGAGAGAACATATATATGCTGCTTTCATGTGGCGCTTCATGCATGGCTACAGTGCACATACTGTATCAGCACTGAGGGACAAAGACGATAGAGACACCCTGTCTTGGTCTTTTTTTTTTATCAGCACTGAAGGCATGCTGCTCCATATTTTTCACACCGTCGCGATCTAATAAAAGACAAAAGCTTAGCTAGATAGCCTTTCGGTCAGCACCAAGAGCTGATGTCCACAAACGTAGCTAGTATGAATGAATATGAAGAGAAGGGCGTGAACCGCAGCGCGCATCTGGGGGCAGAGAGAACATATGCTGCTTTCATGTGGCGCCGCATGCATGGCTACGGTAGCACACATCAGCACTTGAAGTTGAACTGTTGAAGGACAAAGATGACACCCTGTCTTGGTCCTATACTGCATGCACGCGTGGCCGAATCGTGGTCCAACCTGGAGAGTGGATTCGAGCATCCGATGAGCTAGCGCTACGTACAGAGCTGTGTGTCTTGCAGGTCGCATGCCAAAGGCTTTCGCTTTTCCTTCGCTGTCTCGTTCGTTCACTGCTTGTCTTCAGTACGTGTACGTAACCGTAAGTGTGTGTCGCATGCATATGTTCATTGCGATCTAGAGCTCAAAATGATGAGTGGAGTTGCTTGGATTGATTTTACGTCCCCTGTAGCTGTCGCCCGAATGATGTAGCTTTGGATGACGTGCTGGGGATGATATCAGCCAAGATCCGGCCAGCTGGCGTGCACTTACTTTTATCAAGAGTCAATTGAAGAGCAAAACTCACTGAGCAGTGAGCATCTAGGAGTACTCCTAGTTGAAAGTGAAAATGTTAAACATACATGATCATTAGATGTAGATCTAGGGGTACTGACTTGATTAGAATATGATAAACATGCCCTAGAACATGGACTACGACGGAGAGGGGAGCAGAGGTACCGACCATCGGAGGGCTTGGTGGAGCTGGAACCATCCATTGCGTCGGTAGAGAGGGCGGTGCAGAGGTGGCGCTCCAGTGGCGGTGTAGTGGTGAAGTGGTCCAACGGCGATGGCGTCCCGGTGATGGTGCTTCCCGTCGTTGGCTGCCCCTCACTAGATCGGGTTAGGTTTTGTCGGTGGGTGTGGCGGCTCACGGTGAACCTCGTACTGAGAGCCGTCGACCCCCACATCTCTTTATAGCGCAATGCGACGGGACCCACCAACTATGTAGGGTTGAGCGCCCCTAATCAGGGTGCGAGGTCAAGGCACAACTCGGCCATTAGGCCGAGCTGGAGAGATCAACACTAACAGAAAACACTAGCCGCCATGCAGGTTTGGACAAGCATGAGGGTCGTACGTCTTTACACTGTGAGGTGATGCCACACCGACAGATTATCTACTCACCAAGTTGCTTGACATATACTCGTTCCAAAATAGTTGCTAGATATATACAGTTAGCCCTGGTTCTTATAGGGCCAATAATACTGACACGTAGCTAGCATTTTTATCAAACACTAGTCACAATTTTCCTTATCTCTTATAGACTTCTAAAACTATGTCACACACTTGTGAAAATTGAACTACATTTTGTTCAAGCTTTCTCAAATGAAAAAATGGTCTATATAAGGATTGTAGATATTGATGATATGAACAAATTTGGTATTCAAAACTTTTCAATTTTAGACAATCTAGGGTTCCGAAAACTAGTTTGTAGGCGTCGAAATTTAAAAATCATAAATTTGAACCGTCCAAACTTTCTCAAATGGAAAGTTGACCAAAACAACAATTGTAGATCTTTTTGAGTTTAACAAACTTGGTATTCAAAACTTTTCAATTCGAAGTCATTTAGAGTCCATAATACTAGGGTCAAAGTGTTGTTTTTTCATTTGACCAAATTTGACTTGGTCAAACTTGCTCAAATGAGACACTAAATGACCTCAGATGAAAAAACTCTGAATACCAAGTTTGATCATCTCAGCAAGATCTACAATTGTTACATAGATCATTTTCCCATTTGAGAAATTTTTATCAAACACTAGTCACAATTTTCCTTATCTCTTATAGACTTTCTAAAACTATGTCACACACTTGTGAAAATTGAACTACATTTTATTCAAGCTTTCTCAAATGAAAAAATGGTCTATATAAGGATTGTAGATATTGATGATATGAACAAACTTGGTATTCAAAACTTTTCAATTTTAGACAATCTAGGGTTCGAAAACATATTACATAATATCCGTCTCTAAAACATAATATATTAAACATGCATCGTTGTATCATGCGGGCACTGTGTGAATTTCTTCTTGACGTATGACCCTTGGTTATGATCTTGTCGTAACCATGGAGTGTCTTCATCATTTAACATGATGCTTGGATCTTTCTTCACTATGAAGGGTGGAATTCGGACATTTCTTTCGTAATCTTCGGACATGTCTGACTTGTCTTCAATTCCTACTATATTTATTTTCCCAGAAAGAATTATGTGGCGCTTTGGCTCATTGATCATTGAGTTGATGTCTTCGTTTTTTCCTCTCTTTGATTTTGTAGACATGTCTTTCACATAGAACACCTGACTCACATCGGCAGCAAGGACGAATGGTTCCTCTTTGTATCCAATATTGTTGAGGTCCACTGTTGTCATTCCATACTCTTTGTCGACTGTTACCCCTCCTCCGGTCAGCTTCACCCATTGGCACCGGAACAAAGGGACTTTAAAGTTTGTTACCTCCAAAATCGAAGAGCAACACCAATGGAGGGGGAGAGTGCAAGAACAACAGCAAGCTGAAGAACAGAGGCAGTGAGTTTGAATAATGGAATGGCTCGGGCTCGGGGAGGAAGAATTGAGAGAATTATAGGGCGGGATAATTAGTCCGGTTTAGGGTCCAAACCGGGACTAAATATTAATCTTTATTCCGGGGCATAACCCAAACCGGGACTAAAGCTTTAGTCATTTGGTATTACCTAACCGGGACTAAAGGTAAAACCTTTAGTCCCGGTTGGTAATACCAGCCGGGACTAAAGATCCCTGCCCCGCGGACGACCGTTGGGCAGGGACCTTTAGTCCCGGGGGCAAAAAATGCCGAGGCTAATGCTAAATTGGGACATCGTTCTAAAGTCTGTTCTCTAGTAGTGATAATAGTTTGGAGATGCTCCATTAACTCTCTTCTATAAAATCCACTGTGGAGCAACTTTATAAAACAACTTGGAGTTTCTAGAACACCTCTTTAGGTGCTCTCTCAACTCAACTTTTTTTTTCTTGAAGCAGAGTTTGTGGAGCTGCACCTGTTTAACTAAAAAAACATGAAGCGGAGGTGAAGAAACCATGGACAGGGACAGTCCTAAACAGACCCATGGTTATTACTCAGAAGTATCTAAACATATACAATTACCTCTGGTTCTTATATGGCCAATAATGTTAGCATGCATCTAGCTAGCATAGCACTACTCTATATAAGTCATGTGTTCTGTCTATCCCAAAATATAAGTGTATATATATCTCACATTTTAAAGAGTTGACTAATCTTAAGTTTAAATATATACAAAAAATACTAATACTTATGATATCAAATAACTATTAATCTTATTAGATTAATCACACCATATATTTTTATAGTAAACCTAATTAGAGATACAAATGTTCATATTATTTTGTATAAGTCTGGTTAAACTTGAGATCGATTGACTTCTTAAAATGTGATATGAGTATTTATTTTGGGAGGAGAGAATATATGCTACCTAACCTACCTTCCTAACAAGTTTGCTGGGGTGTTTTGTCCGTGAAATGAGGTTGTCAATCATTATTGACTTTTGATTGGTTTTACCTCCCCTGTTGCTGTCGCCCGAATGATGTCCCTTTGGATGACGTGATGGGGATGATATCAGCCAACATCTAGCCAGCTGACGTGTACTTATCAAGAGTCAGATTGAACAGCAACACTCACTGAGCTGGTTGAGAGTGCAAACACCAGCAACCATGTCAGCAATAACGAGTCACGTTTGGACTAGCATGAGGACCGTACGTTTTACACCGTGAGGTGATCTATGACGCACCGATCGACTATTATTCACAAGTTGCTAGATCACATATCACATATATATGTGTTAAAAATAAAATATGATTTTTTTTATTTTAACACTTTTTTTGAAACTATTTTCAAATATAACATTTTTTTTTAAACTAACACTTTTGACCGCGCCTATTCGCATGGCGCGGCGAAATCACGTTGCCGCGCCATGCATGGGGCGCGGTAGGATCGATGACGTGGCAGCGACCAGGACCGCTGAATGTTGACATGGCGGGGGCTGCCGCGCCGTGGATCTGGACGCGGCACTGACGCGCCATGGAGAATGCCGCGGCAATGCTCCCGCCGGCCACAACACTTCACTATCCACATGTACTGTCCGCGTGGAATTCCCACGTCCTGATTGTTCCGACTACTGTTCTGTCATTGTTCATAGACACTGTTCGCATGGACTTCGCGCGCCCTGACCGCTCCGATTAAATGCACGTGGAATTCATGCGTCCTGGGCATTCCCATTGATGTTCCTTCACTGTTCACAGCGATCGCTTCGATTACTCGCGTTGATAAACTTACTATACACGCAACAGTATTAATTAATTATTCTAATTCCATAAACGTAACAAGCATAAATTGATAAGGGTAAAATATTTCGTTCAAAAAATTAAGGGAAAATTTATTTTTTTAATGAAATATTTTACCCATATCAATTTATGCTTGTTATGTTTGTGGAATTAGAATAATTAATTAATACTGTTGCGTGTATAGTAAGTCTATCAACGCGAGTAATCGGAGCTATCGTTGTGAACAGTGAAGGAACAGTAATGGGAATGCTAAGGGCGCATGAATTCCATGAATTGGACGCGCGAAGTCCAAGCGAATAGTGTCTATGAACAATGACAGAACAGTAGTCGGAACAATCAGGACGCCCGAATTCCACGTGGACAGTACATGTGAACAGTGAAGTGCTGTGGCCGGCGGGAGCATTGCCACGCCATTCTCCATGGCGCGTCAGTGCCGCGCCCAGATCCGCGGCGCGGCAGCCCCGGCCACGTCAGCGTTAAGCGGTCCTGGTCGCTGCCACGTTATCGATCCTACCGCGCCCCCATGCATGGCGCGACAACGTGATTTCGCCGCGCCATGCGAATAGGCGCGGCCAAAAGTGTTAGTTTTGAAAAAAAAAATAAACAATGTCATATTTAAAAATAATTCTAATAAAGTGTTAAAAATAAAAAAATTATATATATACCGTTAGCCCTGGTTCTTATATGGCCAGTAATGCTGGCATGCAGCTAGCGTAGTACTCTATTATATTGATATTGATTATTAACTCAGAAGTTGCTAGGCATATAAAGTTAGCTCTGGTTTTTATATGGCCAATAATGCTGGCATGCAGCTAGCTAGCATAGTACTACTCTACTATGAGTCATGCTTTTTTACTAGATTTATAGAAATATTAGCAACATTTATATCTTTAAATAAATTTATTATGAAAATAGATTCTATTCATCTAATGATACTAACTATGTACCATAAACATTAATATTTCTTACATATTTGGTCAAAATTGAGTACATTTATTTTCTCGAAAAGTGAAAACAACAGTAAAAAAAGGAACGGAGGAAGTACGTGCTATCTAACCTACCAGTGTAACAGGGTGATGGGGGTGTTTGGTATGTGAAATGTGTTATATATCCCACTGTTCAACTGTTTGTTTAGTTTGTATGGAATGGATTGAGTTGATCTATCACCGACCATTGTTCGTCACAAGCTATTAATTAGAACAACTATGAGAAATGAAATAATTCAAAAAAATTGAGAGATGGATTGATGATGCATAACCTCATTTAGAACGAAGTGATTCTCTAAACAAAAGAAACACACCATAAAACAATAAATAAATGTCATATCTTGATTTTAATATTACTAATTGGAGGAAGGCTTTACATTAATCCTTGCACCCCCAACAATATCTAAAAATTTTGAGTCCCAAAAACATGGCTTCACCAAGATTGGGCGCGGGGCGGGGCCGGGGGTATACATGGCCAAACGGGCCGCCCAAGCACGGCACGGCACTGGCACGGCGAGGCACGACACGGTGGGGCACGGCAGCGCTGTCGTGTCGCCGTGCCGGCATCCCAGCCCAGGCACGACCCTATGGCGACTCAGCCGTGCCGTGCCGTGCCGATGGGCATGACGGCTCGTTGCCATGGCCGCCGTCGAGCCGCACTCGCGTCGGACGCGCCACCGTAGCAGACGTGTCTCCACCGCGCGAGCTCGCCCCTGCCGCGCGTCGCCACCGTGCCGCCACGCCCTGGCCGAGCGCCGGCGCCGCGAAGACGCGCCCTTGGCCGCGCCACCGCACAGAGGTCGCCGCGCCTTCGAGCAGACGGGAAGGACGGGAGCATGGACGGAGGAGCCGCCATGGGGAGCCGCAGTGGGGAGCTCGGGAGGACCGGAGGAGCTGGGCGGGACTGTAGGGACGGGAGGAGTCGGACACGGGGAGGAGGGCACGACTGCGCGTGAAGGACGAGAGAGATCGAGAGATGATGGCTACTAGGAGGAATCCTTGGGAGTGTTATGGTTTGGTGCTATATACTCTTATCCAACGGCTATGGAATCCTCTGAAAGCATCCGATGGCTAGAATTGATCGGGCCGCGTTGTGCCGGCCCATTATCCGTGCCGTGCCTGGGCCGGCACTTTAAGCCGATTTATGGCGGCCTGCCGCACGCAGACTACGTTGGGCCGTGCGTGTGCACGGCACGATGGGGAGCGGGTCGGGGCGTGCACGGGCCGTGCTTCTAGTGTGCGGCTCTGGGCGGTCCATCGTGCCTTGGCCATATGGCTAAGTATAGCCGGGGGGCATTTGGTGGGGTCGGCCGACACCCCCTAGGGTCACCCGACCCTAGGGTTTTGCCCCACTGGACCCACCTTTGCTCCATTTCACTTCCTACAGAGAAAAACTCCATATACATGTGGAACTTTTTTATGACACTTTGTTGATGGTTTTGACCATCCAAACCATGACAAAAGGACCGTCAAAGGTGGCTAGAGGTATAATTCTAGTGAAATTTTAGACAGAGGCAACAGTTGGTGGGAAGGGGGGGGGTTGCTCGGGGAGAAAAAAACCACCAAGCACGCCAACATCTATAGTTGTCTGCCTATATATCTTTGAGCCTCGATGCCTCCGTTTTTCCACATGCATATCGATTGGGAGTTATGACTAAGAGTTATTGGAGTGGGTTTTTTCCCATTATGTCAAAAAACAAGATTTTAAGTGGGTTTGCTAAACTGTTGGTAATGCTCTAATAAAAAAAATTACTGCAGCACTTATTAGTGTCATTCTAGCATTAGAAGTGTGTATGCAGTATGCCGTCTCCCTAAACCCTATGCTAAACGAAGTAAACAAATAAAACCTCCCCCACGTGCGAATACGTCCCAAGAACCTGGCTCAAGCTAGTAGTAGTATGAACCCTAATCCAACCCCAAATCTGGCTTGATTGGTATGCGACACACAACAAGGACGTCCTTATGCACCGATGCCTTCCATGCACTCAGAAAAAGGGACACAGGTGCACAGATGCCTGGGGTCATTGTATAGTATATATATCTAGTAAGCTTTTGTCCACCTCAGCTGGGGCTAGCATATTGCAAGCGTCTCATAATTAGCAAAACCATGCATAGGACATACTGTTTCTCACGTGCGAAATTAAACCCATAGAAAAAAAATTATAAATTGAAAAATTACCGTATCTATTGTTCATATAGTATGTGAACAGCAAGGACTCAATCTAATCTGTCTCACATGTGATTCATGATCATCCCACTCGGAGAAAGGGGCCTCCATCCACTAGGAAAAAGGGACCCAGCTTTTCGGCTTTTTCTACAAACGAAAAGCCGAGCACAAACTCCACGGTGGATTCGCATTCTATCACTTCTGGACGACGGAGAAAACGATACCTACATGTATTTCTCAACAAATTTGGCATCTCGCTGGAGACTCGCCATCAGCCCACCTCTGCCTTTTTTTGAACTTTTGCGGTAGACACACACACGTCCACATGCGCTTGTCAAATGGCGCGCACACAAACCCCTCATGAGTCACGACCGGAAGCTTCAAGACAACAGAAATGATTACGATTTTATTTCTGCTCAGGTAGATGCAATTTGATATTCTTGCTGTCAAATCTATATCTATATACCTAATATTACAAAGAAACAATATTCTGCCAAGTGCATTTTTTTTAATTTCCTACAATGACCTTACACCACTTCTTGTTCTCGCATGTGCAGTGGCGAATCTAGCCGAGCACATTATTGGGGTCAGCTTCATTTCTTGTTCCTGCATGTGCAGTGGCGAATCTAGCCGAGAACATCATCGGAGTCAGCTTCATTACATGGTATGGATTTTTTTTGAACTTTAACAATATTTTTGGTAAAGGATTTATAAATTTTATCGAGGTCGATGGACCACGATAAAGGCCCCTAAATTTGCCCCTGTGTATGTGTCCTGTAGTCTCACAACCTGTGCTTATATAAATTATAACAACACATGTCCAACAAAGGTGCAGAGTCTGATTCCAAGATGCATCCAACAACGGTATGGATATTGGATCAAATAAAATGGTCGTTGAATAAATCCCTGAGATGCAAATCATCCAAGTGATCTTTTAACAAGCGGTACGTTCCCTTGCAATGCACAAGCACATTTGCTAGATGGTATGGAGTCCAGTGTCAAGATGCGTCCAGCGACATTATGGAGTTCGATTCCAAGACATTGAAAAATATGATGTGATTGTTGAATAAATCTCCAAACCACAAATCGCCTATGTGACTGTGCAACAAGTTGTATATTACGTTGCAAAGTAAGGGCACATTTGCTAGTTACTCCAAAGAAGAATCAAAGTGGTTCTATAAGGATGCACATACATGAGAAGACTATGGACTTCCATTGCTGAAACTAGGATATCAACTATTGAAGCTTGTAGCATGGCCTCCCCATAAAAAAGAGTTGTGAAGCCTTGTGATGTTTGAATCCTAGAAAATTTGAACTCAAGGGTTTTCCAACTTGATTAGCAAAGTATGTTGATGTTGCTTGCTCCCCTTATGCCGTATCCCTTAGTGCTCCGCGAGTGAAAGCCCTAGTTTAGTTTTTGCTAATTGATGAAACCTATTTGGACTAATCCTTGCATATCTAAGTGTGTGACTACATAGGATGGTCCAACCCAAGTAAAGGAGCTAGGTGGCACTCATGGATGGAGATGGCCACATGAAATGAAGTCCATGGTGGTGGTGTGGACATGTGATGATGATCAAGCTTCGGGACTTGGAAAAGAAGAAAGAGAAAAACAAAATGAACTCAAGGCAAAGGTGATATCAATAGGGCCATTTTTGTTTTCGGGTGATCAAGACACTATAGAGAGTGTGATCACATTTAGAATAGATGGTCGTACCATTAAGAGGAGAGCTCTTATCGGACAACTCAATCATCTAGTGCCACTAGGTGTTGAAATATTTGCATTGCATTTTAGGCCTAGTGCACAATCGGTGAGAAGTGAATAACCTTTGAAAAATGATTGTGAAAATGGTAACACACTTGCACGTGATGGTGAAACATTTATGGTGTTGGCACATTTGCAAAGGTGGTGAGAAAGGTGAAGAAAATGAGGTGAAACGTGGCTTGGGGTGCTGCCACGGGGGCATCGCCATGCCCTATCCGGTGCAATGCCACCCCTGTGGCGGTGACCGACAGTGGTGGCCTAGAGGGAGGTGTTCGGTTGGGGGCATCGCCACCCTGTTCGGTGGCACCGCCACCCCTAGGGCGGTGCCCACCTGGACTCGGTAGAGAAGTAGCAGCGTGGGCGCGGGCACCGGTGTGTCCTGTGTACAACGTTCGTGTGGGCGGTGCACCTCCTGGTCACCGCCACTGGTAGGCGGTGTCACCGCCATTTTTGTCCAGAGACTAGTGCTTTTGATGGGTTGACCAGGTGGCCACCGCCACCCTAGGGGCGGTGCCACCGCCGCCTGTCCAGTGATCGTCTAGCCTGTCAACTAGCCGTTGGATTCGATCATTGGGGCACTGCCACCCCTAGGGCGGTGCCACCACCGCCGTGTCCGGTGCCCTCGCAAAGGCTAGCTCTAAAGGGTAACGACTCTATTTGCTTGTGGGCTTATAAATAGAGCTAGTGGCCGGCTTTGACCACTCTCTTGGCACTTCTAACAGCTGCATACACCATTTGAGAGCTGAGCACACCACTCCACTCATTTGATTTCATCATCTTGAGTGAGATTGGAGAGCCTCTAGTGTATTGCTTAGTGTTTTAGCATCTTGTGGCACTAGTTGGGCGTTTTGGGCTAGTGGAGTTCTTATTACTCTTGGTGTTTGTCGACACCTAGACGGCCCGGTGATTGGTGGATCGTCGAGCGGAGGAAGGTGATTGTCTCCGGCTTCGATCATTGTGATTGTGAGGGGTTCTTGTGCCTTTTGCGGTGGAACGCCAAAGGCAACTCTAGTGGATTTCACATGGCTTGTGGATCCTCATCTTGTCTTGGTTGTATGGCATCCGGTTGCAGGTTAGGCGTGTGATGCCTATTAACACGTGAACCACCAAGTGAGTGAATCACCACAACGGGGACTAGCTTGCCCCACAAGCAAGTGAACCTCGGAGGAAAAATCATTGTGTCTTGATTGTCTCATCGGTATTCATTGATATTCACGATCACTTGCCATGGTGGTATATCACTTCTACCCTTCTCCCTCATTACTTTGTATTCACCTTGTGTAGTGCTTGTAGCTTGTATATCTCTTTAGTTGTAGTTATCTAGCTAGCTTTGTTAACCTAGGTGTAATTTAGCGACATAGCTCTTGTGTGACATACTAGAGATCATAGAAATTAGAATTAGGTAGGTGGCTTGCAAGCTCAAGTGTAGTGCTAGTACAAAATTGGCTTCACCATTTTATTGACTAATCACTTGTCTTAGTGTTGTTGTTGAAATTTTTAATAGGCTATTCACCCCCTCTAGCCATTAAGACCTTTCAGCGAGCCTCCACCTCTGCCATCCCTGTCCACCCCTTCCTCCCCTTTAGCGAGCTCACCATAACTATGTTGGGGCTAGGATTCCCCTCTAGCATGAGAGTAGCCCGCCCCCTTTGCACCCTACTCGCTGAATCGGCCATGATGCTAGGATAGAGCTTGTCATTTTTGGATCAACATGGTACCAAACGGTTCCCCTCACGGATGGTGAGGCTGTTGTCACATCATGTCGTTCCTCCTTGTCTCACGCCCATGTTGTCACCTCAGTAGAAATGACTGTCCAACATGGTCACCGCTGTGCGCGATGTCGAGGACATCTGTGTTGCACTTTGGCTAGGTGATGTCTTCTGCAGCCTCCCATCGATGACACATTTTGCCCTATCAGGACAAAGCTATGACAAGGATCCATCATGCACCAAAGAACTACCTTGGGTAGTTGGACATGCTCTAGCTTGGGTTCATCGCTTTCTGGATTTCTTGACACTAGTCCCTTAGTGTGGTGGTCTCTGCTAAGTATGGTGGTAGTAATCTTGGTACATTGGGCCACATGCTACTTGCTCGGTGCTATGACACTTGATTCTAGTCATTGCCTTGTAGTTCTTGATAACGGGGTGTGGTGTTTGTCATAGTTTTTATCATGGTGGTCAGTAATGGTATATGATGGTTTGTTGTGGAGGTAGGTTACATACATGGATCACCACACTAGGTTTCCTATCCCCGATAAAGCTCTGCCAAGGTTAGAAGTGTCTTGGGTCACTTAGGTCTCCACACCTAAACCCAGCTACCTTGGGCTGCCCTTATTGTCATCGTGTCACTATCCTTTTCTCCTTTGCTCTAGTTCACTTTGATTATAATTGCGATGGTCGTCGTGTTTGATTTAGTTCCAAGTTACTTTGCTAGTGATCATGTTCCTTGTCTCTAGTGGACCTCACCTCAGGTGAATGGAGGCCAGTGGTTCCATGCTCCCTTCTCCTGCCCCTGCCGGATGGTATGACCGATCGATGTTGATATCTCCATCATCATCGCCGGATCTTTTGCCATACTAGCATTGATATGTCTCCATCGTCACCACCAGATCATTTGCCAAACGACAATGGTATTCAACTGATTGCCGCTAGATTGAACTTTGACACGATGGTGATGGTAATGACATCATCGCCGGATTGAATGCCAAGCTGGCAGTGCTGAAGTTTACCACCACCTGGTTTTGAACCGGTGGTGATAACTGAGGCCATGACCAACAACGATGATAATCAACAGTGAAGGGGGTTTAGAACCAATGGTGATGAACTTTCTATATCGAACAAGACCCTTTTCTTGCACAATACAATGTTGGTGAAATCCCTCTTCATGTGGTTGTTCCTAGGTTTTTGGGTGACACACAGAGCAATTTTCCCCTATTCCCCCATCTGCCTCAATTTGTTTGTTGTGGCTAGTGTTGAACATAACTTAGCCATAAGACATATATTTCATACATAAAGTCAGGACCTTGACTTATTTTAGGAGATGGTCATGGTTTAAACCAATAAATGAATGCAAATGGCTTAGTAGATGTAGACTATAGATTGAATATGCCATCAATGTCTCTAGTGTTGATGCATTGATCAACATAGATGATGTAGGTGCATGGGCTTTACCGGCTATTGTCTATTTGTGTTACATGTTCTCTATCAATGAAGAAAATGACATACGAGCCACCAACCCTCTTGATGCCACCGGCACTATCCTAGATACGGTCGCATGCTTCTGAGTCCTTCTTGCGCCCTTAGTTGATTTGTTGTGGTTTGGTTAGTGTAGTGGTGTTGCCCAGGGACATTACCTCTTTATTCATAGGCCCCGGGTACTAGGGTAGAAACCTACTTAAATTGGGATGACTGCCAATTGCAACAATTAATCAATTCATGTAGGTGCCTTACAAGTCGACCAAAAACTTAAGCACCAAGTTGATCTTAGCTATTGGTTGATATCAGTATCATATCCCAACACCTAGGTATTGTGGCATCATCGATGAATATTGTGCCTTGGACACCCCTTGCTTATTGTGGCATATTTTGCGCCTTTCTTTTCCAATTTTGCATTGTGTTGATGCCACCGCTTCTGTTCTATCATCGTAGTCACTTTGGTTCTACATTGTCATCACTTTGGCTATACCCCTAGACATGTATCTGCTCTGCCTGCCTCAACCCATCATTGAGGCTTGGTCTTGTGGCGATGTTGCTCATTGTCACTGTCTCTTCCCTAGTGTGGCATGATTACTTCTTTGGTTTTCATTGGCCTTTCTAAGATTTTTTTTGGTGACTAGATTTCTGATGTAGCTTCGTGGAGGATGGATCTTTGGGTCGTAGGTCAAAGCCTTTGTTGTTTGTGCCACTCCTCTTGTCGGTGGCATTGTCGTGGTAACCTATAACCTATATCTTTATCTGAAAACCCTGTTCGATTTGTCGAACAAATGACAGACAACATACACGTCGTCCTAGACGTGTTTTCTGGAGTACCCCTCTACGTATCGAGTCAGCATGGGCATTTATTTTGTCTTTGGCAATGGATAGCTACTTGGTCAATATCTCTCTGGTCACTTTGCAGTGGCGGCGTTGTTGCTTCGCCTCTAGTTATGTTTTGGTTGTTGTTGTTCTTGTTGCTAGCCTGCGCTAGTCGTTCAATGAAATTGGTACAATACCGTGCCCATTGGTTAGAAATATGAGTTATATGGTGTTATAATTGTCCTCACCGATCTTCTTTCATACTGCATGCCTGGAGATTAATTCCTCACTTTGCTGATTTTTTTAAAAAAAAAGAGAAGCAAGTTTATAGCTGATAAATGGGCGTCGCCATGCCTTTTGTCATGTTCGCTTGATCGTATCAACTATGCTTATCAGCTATGATACATTATTTTTCTCTCACAACAAAACAACATCAGCCGGTTTATAAGCCACAGAAACGATCAAGCGAACAGAATCGTTGCCACCATATATTTTATATTATTATATATATGTTAAGTACCACTACCTCTTTGCACTCGTGACAGCCGAGCTGTAGAAATTTGTATGTATATATATGCCCCCGTGGCATGCTGTAGTGTACCGTACAAATCCCGGCCCTCCTCTAGGCTGTGCGTGCCGCACAGTCCTCACGCTCCACGTAAGCAATTAATCTGTGTGTGCCTAGTGACACAGCCTTGTTGGCCAATCAATCGCGAGGCTCTCAAGCCGTACCTTTGTGCATGCCATGTCGTCCTCGCCGGTGCCCGGCGCCGGCGGTGCTGCTAGCGAGCACGACGCCGCCGCCGGCCTCAGAGAGCCGCTGCTTCTCGCGGACGGCGACGACGGCGGGTTTCACGACGGAGCACTGGCCGCGGTGGTCGTGGCCAATTGTACGCACGGCGGCGGGAGCAGGGCCAACAAGGAGAAGGACGCCGTGAAGACCAAGGACGGGTACTGGGTGGACGTCCACCACCAGCCGGCCGTGGCGGACGTGGAGAGCGGCGGCGGCGACCGGCCGCTTCTCTTCTCTAACAAGAAGGTCATGGCGGCCCTCCTCTACCCGTACAGGTGCGTGCTGCTTTCACAGTTGCACACAAAAGTTGAATGATGCCTTAGAGCTTAGATGGTTTGAGTAGATTGATAATAATAATAGTGTAAATCAAGGGAAAAGCTAGACAACAACCGGATGTTTATTTTCCTTCAAAACAACCGGATGTTTATAAGCTACATCAATGGCTTGCATTCAGTTCGGGAGGCAAAACATGGATAATGCAGTTTGGGACTTTGGGGTGGGGTGTGGAGCTGAAGGTTGCAGTGCACCCCTTAATTACTTAGTTAATTTTTAATTATAGTTACTTAACATTATTTTAATTGTTTGCCCTTACTCAGTTAATTTTTAATTAGCTAGTTAATAATGCAAAACTAGTGTTTTAATTATTTGCTCTTCTTTAGTTAATTTTCAATTAGCTAGTTAATAATGCTAATTAGTGTTTCCATTGTTTGTTCTTCCTTGGTAATAGTTTCTAATGGTATCCATATAACGTAGGATTGGTCTTTTTTATTATCTTTTGTATTATTCCTTTTGTTCTCTGTACGATATAATTCTAGTTAGCTAGTTAGCAAACGTAATTAGTGCTTTGCTTGTTCGTTCTCCAACCATATCGATCTTCAACGACATTATTTCTATTATTTAGGATTAGTCTTCCTGTTATCTTTCTCATCTCCTTTGTTCTTTTTATTACCATGATTTTTTTGCCTAAGAATTAAATAGATTTGGTGGGGATGTTAGAGATTTAGGGATAATTAAATTTTGACCCCATTTTCTTTGTAATTTTCAGTTTTTTTTATTTTTTACCATCAAAGTAAATGTTTATTTGCTTATTATCTATACCATTTCCATGTATGTACTTCATCATGTATGATTGTTGCTACCTCGAACGGCCCTTTACGTTAAAAAAAAGCTTGAATGGCCCTGCTATGTCCAAATCTAGACTCCACTCCTGTCGTAATGAATTATATGTTCAAAACGTTGAAATAGTGCCGAGCCAAATTTGGCAAAAACTCAAAATGTTTTCTTTACGGGATTCAAACTTTTGTGTGGTGGAACATTTAGAAGGAAAGAAACCAAAGAACATTCCAAACATAAGGATTTGCAGCCATCCTAAATAGTCGTCTTAGCTTATGAAAGATGATATCGATGGCTAGCTCTTTGTGATGTGATCGGAAGCTAGCTCTTCTTAGTTTTTGTTGTCGTTGTTGTGTGTGTTTTATTTCGTTGGTGGTGGGGGCAGTTTTTGGTTGAATCTTGTTCGATGGTAGTCGGGGCCGAGCCATTTGGTGGTGTTGTATCTTGCTCTCCTTTTGTTTCCCCTTTTCTCTCATCTAATAAAAGTCATGGCAATTCTCTTGCCCTGCCTTAAAAAGACCAAAAAAAAAGCATTGAAACAGAGTTTGAAAGAGTAAAGGTTGTCCAAATGATCTGGATGATACTGAACTTAGGCATTAGTTAAAAAATGAACTGAGGCAAAGAGTATGCAATCAATGAAAGATCACCAAGGTCGTTTGTGAGTGTGGGCCTGTGGGGGCGCGGAGGGGGCATGGGAATTTGCTGAAATAATTCTGTCTGCAAAGCCTCATGCCTTTACTGAAAAGCAGAGCACTACAGTTGAATCTGATTCTGCATTTCATCTTAAAAACGAAAACGTGCAGATTGTAGTCCATACAATTTCCTTTTTCTGACAATGGTATCTTACTAACATATGCTCAAAAAAAAATTGAAAACAGCTTTCTAGAACCCATAGCTGTACGAAACCGGCATCTTTCAGGAACCAGTACCCTTATGCATGCTACTTTCCACTTGTGACAAACAGGGTACTGATTCTGGTGCGCCTCGTCGCCGTCATCCTATTCATCGCATGGCGCATCAAGCACAACAACTCCGACGTCATGTGGTTCTGGGTGACCTCCGTCGTCGGCGACGTGTGGTTCGCCCTGTCGTGGCTGCTCTACCAGCTCCCAAAGTTCAGCCCCATCAAACGGACACCCAACCTGGCCGCGCTCCGGCAGCACTACGACGACCTCCCCGACGGCGGCTCCATCCTCCCCGGCATCGACGTCTTCGTCACCACCGCCGACCCCGTGAGCGAGCCGGTGCTGTACACCATGAACTGCGTGCTCTCCATCCTGGCCACCGACTACCCCGTGGACCGGCTCACGTGCTACCTGACCGACGACAGCGGTGCGCTGGTCCTGTACGAGGCGCTGGTCGAGGCCGCGAGCTTCGCCGCCCTGTGGGTGCCCTTCTGCCGGAAGCACTCCGTCGAGCCGAGAGCGCCGGAGAGCTACTTCCAGCTGGAGGGGATGATCTACAACGGGAGGTCGCCGGGTGAGTTCATGAACGACTACAGGCATGTGCAGAGGGAGTACGAGGAGCTGAAGGCGAGGCTGGAGATGCTCCCTAGCACCATCAAGGAGAGGTCAGATGTGTATAACAGCATGAAAGCAAAGGAAGGAGCTGCACATGCGACTTGGATGGCTAATGGCACGCAGTGGCCAGGCACTTGGATTGAGCCAGCAGGAAACCACAGGAAAGGAGACCATGCTGGCATTGTCAAGGTATGTATGTATGACCAATTGCAAGGTTGGTTCACTCTAGTCTAGTGTATGACATAGCTAATCATTCCTAAATGGTAATCTGTGTTTTTCTTGCTCTGTGACTGACAGATTGTGCAGAACCACCCGAGCTGTGTCTGTGAGCCTCCTCCAGCAGAGGGCGGCAACAACATCAACCCCCTCAACTTTGACGGGGTCGACACTCGGCTCCCGATGGTCGTGTACGTGTCCCGCGAGAAGAGCCCGGGCCGCGAGCACAACAAGAAGGCGGGCAACCTGAACGCGCAGCTGCGCGTGTCGGCGCTGCTCTCCAACGCGCCCTTCACCATCAACTTCGACTGCGACCACTACATCAACAACTCGCAGGCCCTGCGAGCGGCTATGTGCTTCATGCTGGACGCGAGGGAGGGCGACGGCACCGGCTTCGTCCAGTTCCCGCAGCGGTTCGAGAACGTCGACCCCACGGACCGGTACGGCAACCACAACAGGGTCTTCTTCGACGGCGCCATGTACGCCCTCAACGGCCTCCAGGGGCCGACGTACCTCGGCACCGGCTGCATGTTCCGCCGCCTCGCGCTCTACGGCGTCGAACCGCCTCGCTCGAGATCCGACGAGGAGCACGGCGTCACGGTTGACACTAACAAGTTCGGTAACTCCGTGCTCTTCTTGAACTCGGTCTTGGCAGCTCTGAAGCAGGAGCGCCGCATCGCGCCTCCTGAGCTAGACGAGGCGTCCCTCGCCGAGATGACCATGGTCGTGTCGTCGTCGTACGACCAAGGGACGGACTGGGGCAGCAGCGTTGGGTACATATACAACATTGCAACCGAGGACATCGTGACCGGCTATCGCATCCACGGGCAAGGGTGGCGCTCCATGTACTGCAGCATGGAGCGCGAGGCCTTCCAAGGCACTGCACCCATCAACCTCACCGAGCGCCTCTACCAGATCGTCCGGTGGTCCGGTGGATCCATGGAGGTGTTCTTCTCCCCTTACAACCCGTTGCTCTCCGGCCGCCGGCTCCACCTCCTGCAGCGGGCGGCGTACCTGAATTTCACCATCTACCCGGTCACGTCCGTCTTCCTCCTGCTCTACGCCTTCTGTCCGGTGATGTGGCTGATCCCGGCTGAAATCATCATCCAGAGGCCGTTCACTAGCTACGTGCTGTACATCGTCATCGTCGTCGGGCTAATCCACACCATCGGCGTCTTCGAGATAAAGTGGGCAGGGATCACGTGGAACGACTGGTGGCGCAACGAGCAGTTCTTCATGATCGCCTCCATGAGCGCGTACCCGACGGCGGTGCTGCACATGGTGGTGAAGCCCATCACGGGGAAGGGCATCCACTTCAGGGTCACCTCGAAGCAGACGACGACGACGGCAGCTGACGACGACGACGACGACAGGTACGCCGACATGTACGAGATGCGGTGGGTGCCCATGCTGATCCCGCCGGCGGTGGTGCTGTTCTCCAATGTCATGGCCATCGGCGTGGCTCTGGGCAAAGCGGTCGTGTACAACGGAGCATGGTCTGCGGTGCAGAAGAGGCATGCGGCGCTGGGTATTCTCTTCAACGTGTGGATCATGGCGCTCCTCTATCCGTTTGGGTTGGCGGTCATGGGGCGGTGGAGCAAGAAACCTGGCATCCTCTTCGTCTTGTTGCCGCTGGCATTTGTGGTCATTGCAGCTGTGTATATAGGTGTTCATTCTTTTCTTGTCAAATTTCTTCCATTTATGGTGATATAGCAAAGTCGTTGTAATTTTAGTTGACAATACTACAGAATCATCGACGTGACCAAATTAAATAACTGAGTAACTGTATGTATACACAGGGGAAAAAACTGATTTAAGCGAAATGTTGTGCAGCGGCTAGTTTTAGAGGTGTTTGGTTTGGGCAGGGCCGGCCCGGCCTGGGGCGGGGCGGGAGGGATGGTCGTCCCAGGCCCACGATACCGATGGGCCCCTCCCCAGGTATGCAATAAGAATACGAGACGCTAGATCGAATCGCTGCGCGTGTTTAGTTGAAGGGAATTTTGGAATTTGGCTACTGTATCACTTTTGTTTTTATTTGGTAATTAATGTTCAATCATGGACTAATTAGGTTCAAAACGTTCGTCTCGTAATTTCCCACCAAATTATGTAATTAGTTTTTTTTCGTCTACATTTAATGCTCCGTACACGTATCACAAGATTCGATATGATGGGAACTGTAGCATTTTTTGAGAAGGTATTTTAGAACTAAACACGGGCTGATTCCCCGTGTCCCGTGATCACGCACGCTCCCCGAGTCTTCCGCCTTCCTTCCTGCGCTGCGCGATGTGCACGTGCAGCGTGGGCGTGGGCGCGTGAGGGTCTGAGGGGCCTGGCGGCGTTCCAACAGAGGCACAGAGCAGGCGGCAAATCAGTTCTCACACAGCCACATAGGGTCATAATCCCTGATTCCTGAGCCCTATTCCCTCATCCCTGTTCGGCACTATCGGTAGACGACAGTTCCAGAAGGCAGCAGTCTAGCAGAGGAGGCAGGCGCCAGGCGGCAGCAAGGTATGAATCTCCGAATCTGAAATTTAGTACTAATTATTTCTCACGTGATCCCTATTTTATGAAATTATAGTTACTAATTGTTTCTCTTAATTTTAACAGTACCATACCATCAAGAAAGACAAAAGAAAAAGCAAAAAGCAAATAGATGATTTGATACAATACATTGAGGAGCTCTTCATAAATTTCTTAAGAGTAATACTAGTGTTTCAATTCAAGAGATCCAGATGCATTGGCAACATTATGCATTGAGAAGCGATTGTTGGATGAGATTGATATTGACACCATCGTCGATGACTTCGCATCGAGGAATGTTATAAGAATTTTTTGAGGTAATTTGATGTGTATACAAATTATTTCATATGAATATTATTTTTGCATTAAGTTAACTGTTTATTAGTAACATTGTATATGTGTGTATATTATATATACTACCAATGAGTAGTACTAGTAGTATTATCATATTTATATAAAAAGATCTAAAAAAATTAGTTTCGTTCTATGTCCAGAAAAACTTAGGACCGACCCTGGGTTTGGGGTCGGGTTGAACCGGGTCAGACCCGGAGGAGCATATTCACATAAGATGTGGGTCGGCCTAGGCCTGGTACCTCCAAATCGAGCGGACCGAGCGAACACAGTTGAACGCTGTTTGCCTCCGTCTTCTTCCTCTGTCCGCGTAGGTGCCGCGCGGGTGGGCGCTGCACTGGGTCACGCGAGCAAGCGCGGGTGCTAGGCAGCGTGGCTTTCCTCCATCGGGGCTGCCGTCGACTCGCAGCAGGGCTGGGGCGGAGCTCGCCCATCGGTACTTGGGTCCCACAGCTAGGGCGGAGGTCGCTCGCGCGGCAGTGCCCGGGTGGAGCTCGCCCGCCGGCGGCTCGCGGCACGGCTGGGGCGAAGCTCACCGGTGCCGGGGCGGAGGTCGCTCGCGGGGCCGGTGGCACGAGCGCGGCACGGGATCTGGGGGCAGGAGCGCGGCGTGGGTGCTAGCCCGCGTGGCTTCCTTCGTCGTGGTTGGGGGCGCGGTGCCGCGGGCCGCAACGCTGGGCAGCAGGGCGAGTCGAGGATCTGGTGGTCTGGAGGTAGAAGAAGCTGGTTGAGTGGCTGACAGTTGGGTGCCATGGCTAGTAGCAGCTAATGGGGTTAAGATAGCATCCATCGTAACCCTACCAAATAGAAAATTAGAATGGCTCCGCCCCTCAAGCCAAACATGAAATGGGTCCAACCCAACCCTTGAAACTGAGTTAGAACCAACCCAACCCATTTGGTCCCCAAACCCAAGTAAAACCAAGTGTTATCTACTTAACCAACTCAGCTTAAACTAACTAATCCAGTAATTCCCGAAAGATACACCATTCATACTCCACTAGCACAAACACAGAATCATGACTACAGTAAGTACAAAGGCTACTGCTGAAACTCAATATTGTTAAATATGTATGGAATACGTGTGCAATTTGGTTACACTACAACTTGAGTTGTATTAGGGATTATGATAGAGTTGGAGTCGAACATTGTGTCCTAGGGGTCATAAATATGAGACAACCCTTGGTGTATCTGATGAGATGTGTTGGCAGTTGGTTCGGACAGCGATGAGGACGCAATAGCATCCGAATGCCGATGTAACTGTTGTTTTACAGTGAAGAGCACCCATAGTCAATGTCGTGAGGATGTAAGGCTGATGGACGAAACTTGTCAAAAAACATCATGTCTCAGTGTCATTCTTGCTTGTGTATTTTTTCTATAGTGTTTAGGCTTCCGCATTCTTCATTTGTTTGGGTATGTATCTAACCCTACACTCTAAAAATTTTAATCAACACGGTAGCAAACGCATAATAAAGTATTCTAAGTTACCAAGCTCGAGTAGTCAGAACTCACAACCATTTGGTGGGCATGCAGCCTCAGCTCGCCATCCAGGGTGCCCTAGGCATTTCCCACGCACCTCTCGCCCTTCTCGTGCTTGCTCCTCACTCTTCTGTTGCGATATGCTGACCTCCATCATCTCGATCAGGAGCCATCTTCCTCTGCGGGGGTTGCGTGTCCCTCGCCGGAGCCCGTGTGGGAGTGGAAGAAGTATGCAACCTTGTCAATCAAGTTGGACTCTGGGTCATGTTGGATTCTAATAGGGCTTAGCCAAATTTTATCCAATTAAAATAAAAAAGATAGGACGAAGAGTGAGCGGTTCCAGGAGGAAGAAGATGATGGGAGAGAGGGAGAGCGAACAACTAGGGTTAATGGGTTGGGTCGAATTGCGTTGGCCGAGCCAGGGGCAAAATCGTCCATTCAAAGGAGTGAAAATCATATTCTATTGTGCTGAGTTGTGTTACAGCAAACACGATCTAATAATGATACTCAGACATTTAGATTTTGGTGGTATGATGGAGACAAAATCTTATTTTTCCAATATCCCATAACATAGTTTGCCTAAATACCAACGAATTTCCACCGGCAGGCCGAATCGCAGGACCTCAAGTGAGCTAAAATGGTCTAAATTTAGCACTTAACTTTCGGTCCAAAATGATATTTAAATTTTAGCTAACATCATAAAACACCATTAGTTTATTAAACCAAGTAAAATGGTCCAAAAATTAGCCCTTAATTTGAACCAACTAAACTTTAAACCATGAGATCCAAATATGGTCTTAGTTGTTAGTTGCCGCCTTGTCGGCGCCTTGACGCTTGTGCATCGAATGTGCACCATAGCTGAATAGGGGATGTGCTTCTGTGGCGGGGCGTCCCTTTACATTTTTCTTTGATTCCTCTCATCTGGATACATGTGTAGAATATGTTCATATACAAGCACACACCCACGCTACTCATGCACAACTCACTCATACTACACATCTAGACGTATAACTACACACAGATTCACGTGAAAGAGGCAACGGACTATTGTTAGGAAAAATCTCAATGAGAAGTGCCAGCCCGATTCTAGAATTGAAATCCCTTTGTGGCTCCACGCTCACCTGGCTGCGCTGCCACTCTGCACTACTAGCTCGGTTCTCGTCCCTTTACATTTGCTATAAAAGGCGATGTGTGGATGGCTAGCTAGCGCAACAAAACAACGCATCATCTTAGCAGCAGAAAGAAACATATATACGCCACGTCGCGTTCATGGTTACAATGGCAGGTATATCACGCTTTCACGCTGCGGATTCGTCAAATAACAACGCACAGATGGTTCCAAATTTCCATGCATTATTTCCCCAGCTCCTGCAAGCTAAGCGTGCAGCATTCCAGGAACACATACATGCATGCACGACAGGAAGGACTTAGTGCGTTCATGTCCACCTAGCTAGATCCACCAGATTCATGTGGATCCACCGGGGAGTAGCTCCACCATGAATCTAGGATTTGTCAAAGTGTTTGGTATAGCTCCACACTTATCTCTATCTCACTAACAACTGGACCCACGCATCATGGAGCATAATAAAAAATACATAAAAAAGCACGACCTCTTCTTCTTCCACCCAACCCGCACGAGCGCAGGATGAGAGGAGGTCGCAGCCACGACCAGGTGCAGCCATGGCAGCAGGGTGGATCTCGCGCGGCGGCGTAGGAGACACGCGCGGCAGGGAAGGGTGCGCGCGGCCTGTCTAGGCGCGCACGGGGGACGGCTCCCACACGGCCAGAGTTCGCTGCGTGGCGGGGAAGGGCTTAGGCGGCGATGCAGAGCTCGTGGGCGCAGCCGACGTGGAGGCCGGAGTCGCGGCCGGGGCTTGAGTGGCCATGGTGGTTGGGTGCGGGAGATGGCCGAGGTCTGGGCCGCATGCGGAGAAGAAGAAATTAGAATGAACTGGTATCTTTCGTGTGTAACTAGTGGTAGCGGTGTGTAATTTTTTCTAACTCCACCAAACTTGAGTTTGGTGCTCCACCAATTTGGGGGATCTGGAGTCAGATCAATGTCTTGGGGTGGAGCAGATCCATGGTGGATCTGGAGCTGGTGGAGCTCTCCCAGACAAGCCCTTAAGATGCACTAAGCTGACGAGATGCACGCTGAGTACATGCATCCTCTAGCTCGCTGCCCATACTTAATCTTAAGCATGCATACCATCTAGCAGCTTAGAGCTCACCGATCGGTACTATTATCCGAATCCAAATATAGGGTTACGTTACCATGAATTATAGCTATCGCGAGCGGTCATGTGGCGTTTGGCGGTTTGGGCCTCAAAACCCGGGGAGGATATTAGAGCGGCATGTGGCTTCATCGGAGAGCTTGCGTCGAGGCAAAGCGTTTTCATAAAGCGCTCATGGCCATCTGATGCTTGAAATCCATTTTGAACCATTATGCCCCCGTGGCAAGTGGTTCAAGGCATATATCTAGGGGTAGCCTTGGAATGTATATAGCCCTATAAATAAGGATACTGGCTGTCGACAAAACGTACCCCAAGTCATTTTCTTAGGCTAGCCAGGTGTTTCATGTTTCATGTTTAGAGGAGATTAGAAGTCGAGAGAGTGAACATCTCTTGCTCTAGTTTCCATTTCATCATTCTTATAAAAGACACAGAACTACAGTCGCTGCGTTCAATTGTAGCTGGTGAAGAGAAGGGACATTGGTTTCACCTCGCTCTTCCTGTTGTCCTCGCCCTCCTGAGTCACTGAATTTCTGTTGACGATGTGCAGATGTGCAGGATAGGATATCAACCAAGACAGGGCCAACGGCCGTGTCCTTTCTTACCTATCCAAGAGTCAGACTGAACAGCAACACTCACTGCGCATGCGCGTGATCGACAACGAAAACGAAATGGAAAGCTGATAGTGAACCGTGTATATAAGCATGTATCCACTCGTACAGGCATGCATGCGCCGCTGCTAATGAGATTTTTGGCAACGACTTTGCTTTGATCCAAGTCAATCTCTCTAACCACCTCTATTTACTCCTAAGCAGTATTGCTAGTCTCTAATATGGACACGTGTGGTACAGATGCTAGACAATGTTGGATCAAAACAGACGAATTTGTGGCCGTTGGACAAAAAAAAAAAAACCATTGGAATAGTTTTGTGTGGCAAATAATTAGAGTTTCTCGGGAAGAACTGAGGTCCTTCGGCACGGCTATGGCTTGTTACTGCTCTAGTTGCAATGACGCGCCAAACGACTATTTAAAGAATGGTTTTTTGCAAGGAGCCTGGAGTCGGGGCTCGAAGCCACGAAAAGTATCCCGACTTCTCACAAACTGACGCGAATTATAACAAATCTGCTATAGAAAAAGCCTACGCTACTTCAATCCCAAACTATAAAATCAGATTTTCTACCCCTTGAATTTTTCAAAACCGGTCAAATAACCACTCCAAGCGATTTTAGGCGGTGGTTTTGCTACAATGACGGTGATTTTGTCTTTTTCTTTTTTATTTATTCCACTAAATCTTTGAAAAATCATAGTAAATCACAGAAAAATCATAAATGAAAAATCTAATTTTATTAGACTCCACATGAGTAGATCTACACAGTAAATATATAGTATGATATTCTTTAGTACAAAGTTTTTACTGTAGCTTTAGATATATGATTTTCTGTAATTAAATTAAATAATTCATATCTGCAGCTTCTGTGGTGAAATTTTTATGGTGAACTAATTATTGTATGCTTGAAGTATAGTAAAAATTTCATACTCATTGGATCATGTATAACTTAGTTACATGATCCAATGAGTATGAAATTTTTATTATAGTTCAAGCAAACAATAATTAGCCCGGCATTGACATGGCATGCGAATAGCAGATTGGCATTCTGCTGCACTGCACCAGGAGTTAGGAATTCATATACTGCGCGGATCAGGCTGTTAGCTAGCACACAATAACACAGGGCCTGATGTGAACCAAGTTGTGGTACCATACCCGTAACCTTGGCAAGTGAGGTGGCATTAACATAGTGAAGAGCTCCTGGCATGCGAATAGCAGATTGGCAATCTGCTACACGAGGAGTTAAAAATTCATATACACGGATCAGGCTGTTTGCAAGCACACAACGACACGGAGCCTGAAGAGAACCAAATTATGGTACCCTATCTCCAGATCAGCTCGGCGCATGCCCTGAGTCCCTGACAAGATCTGCTGCGCCTAACGGGACGGAACATGATTGGTTGGGATGGCTTCGCTCAGAGATAGGAGTGTGCGCGTGATGGCGATGTCAGTGAGAGTGCGAGTGCCGGCACCGTCTGCCAGATTTGTTTTCCAAGCACAAGCAGGGGCTCCGTGTACCTCCATCTCCATCTTCCACTGCGCTGGGCGCGGCGGGCCTACATGCGGCTGTGCCTGTTCCTATCCCTTGAACGGCCAATAGCGTTGGTCGAGTCACTGTGAAGGACCTCAATTTCCAGTCGGCATCCAATAAATTTTCTTGAATAAAACTGCAGTCTGCAATATCCATAGGCAACTCTGTGTAAGCAGGAAGATGAAGGGGAAGTAGAACAGCAAGAGATCGGGATAGAGTTCGAGTATATTGCGAAGAAAAGAGGAGTGCTTAGGAGTTGTTACAGGTATTGGTAATTCATAACCCTTCTGCCCTCTCTCTCTCTCTGGCTACTTAAGCCTCACACCCACTCCGGTCCTTGGGCCCTTGTGCTGGGCCTGCGCGCCCGAGTGCCGCGCCGGGGCCCACGATCCGCTTCCTCTTCGGCGGCGTCATCTAGAGGAGCCGGCTCGGCGATGTCGTGCACGTCATCTTCAGGTTCTGGTGTCGCCGTGGCTGGGCTGCTGACACTCTGGCATCCACCTGGGACTGCCGCGGCAACCGCAGCTCCTCTTGCCATTCGCAACTCCTCCGTCGAGACGTCGCTCTGATACTGGCTGCAGTGGCACTGGCACGTCGCACACGGACGATTACAGTTAAAGATGGCAGTTCTAGGTCCAGAGGGCTCTAGCCCGATCGGTGCATGCAGGGCCAGATTGAAGATCAATCAGGAGAGCAGCTTCCTGCATCCTTGTTCCTTGAAGAACAGTATGTATGTACATGGTACTAGGCTAGTAATAACATGTTGAAAAAGATGCAGCAATTCAATGGTCCATCTTGTTGGATCAAATAATGCATCGGCCATTTCATTCCATTCCTTCAACAGACATAGAACTGTAGTGCCCGCGTTCAATTATAGCTGGTGAAGAGAAGGGATTGGTTCTACCTCGCTCTCCTGTTGTCCTCGCCGTTCTGATTTTCGATGCGATGATATGATGTTCAGGAGACGATATCAGCCAAAGCATAGCCAACTGCCGTGTCCTTCCTTACCTATCCAAGAGTCAGACTGAACAGCAACGCTCACTGCGCCAGATCGACAGCGAAAACAAAATCACAAGCTGATAGCGAGCCATGCATGCATATAGGCACTCGTACAGGCATGCATGCGCTGCTGCTGGCGAGATTATTGGCAACGACTTGCTTTCGTCCAAGTCAATCTCTCTAACTACCTCTCTTTACTCCTTGTTTAAGCAGTATTATATATATATATATATATATATATATATATATATATATATATATATATATATATATATATATATATATATATATGATGCTAGACACTGTTCAGAGTCTGATTCAGTTATTATTGCTACAGCTTGCTCTTAGATCCATCGGCTATAAGCCTGTTCGTTGATGGTTCGTATCGTTGCTGGTTCGTGAAGTACTGCTGGCTGGTTTGTGTGAGAGAAAAATACTATTTTATCTGGAAATTTATGATCGTTTACGACAAGCCACAGCCAAACGAACAGGCTGTATGGCTGTGCTCAGTTCCCAAAAACTTTCTCAAAAAGTGCTATAGTAGTCATCACATCGAATCTTGCGATACGTGCATGGAGCATTAAATGTAGACGAAAAAAAAAACTAATTGCACAGTTTTGTTGAAAATCGCGAGACGAACGTTTTGAGCCTAATTAGTCCTTAAACACTAATTGCCGAATAAAAACGAAAATACTACAGTAGCCAAATTACCAAATTTCGCGAACTAAACCCAGCGCGTGTTTAGTTCTAGGAATTTGGAATTTTGGGCTACTGTAGCACGTTCGTTTTTATTTGGCAATTAGTGTTCAAACATGGACTAATTAGGCTCAAAACGTTTGTCTCGCAATTTCCTACCAAACTGTGCAATTAGTTTTTTTTTGTCTACATTTAATGCTCTATGCATATGACCGCAAATATTCGATGTGATAGGTACTATAGTATTTTTTTGATTTTGGGTGGAACTGAACACGCGCCCAGCCTATGTTCGGGTTGTTTACACGCGCGACAAATGTGCGTCTCGAAGAAGTCCAAGCATTCCCCACCTTGTTCCTCCGTTCAATCCCGTGTTGAATTTTGCACCGCGCACCGATCAAAAGTTGTTGACGAATGATGGTTTGATTTGACGGACGCACGGACTGACGTGTTCAGCCAACTTTCCCTTTCTTCCGGCGAGTACACTCTGCGCTGATTTCAAGCAGCGCAGAAAATCTCCATGTTTACTTAGCCCGTGTTTAGTTTGCAACCAAAATCTCAAAAACTGCTACTGTACCTGTTAAATCGAATCTTAGGATACGTGTATTAGGCATTAAATATAGATAAAAAAAAACTAATTACATAGTTTGGTTGGAAATTGCGAGACAAACGTTTTGAGCCTAATTAGTCCATGATTGAACACTAATTGCTAAATAAAAACGAAAATACTACAGTATCCCAAATTCCAAACTTCAACCAACTAAACACGCGCTTACTAATTCCATATTTGACTTTTTAGATAGTCTCTATTTTCTGAATATTTGGCATGTTCGCTGGGCTGATAAGCTATGGCCAATGTTTTTCTAAACGGTAAATGATCTTTACACGGTCGTCCTTCATTTAGCGTTTAGGCTGTTTACACGGTGTTTAAACGAAGTTAAACGGTCTAAACGGTTTTGTACTTTAAAAAAATACATATAATTATATATATGCATATAAAAAATCAAGTATTCTAGCATTTATACATATTTATCCGAGTAAAAATAAATTATTTTGGTATGTATATATATTTATGCATGTGAAAAAAACCAAATATAGATATTTATGCATGTAGCATATCAAATGTACACATTTATAAATATAATAAACTTAAGTATATAAATTTATCCATACAAAACTGAACTAGATTTACCTCGTGTTCGCCTAAACAGCTGTTTAGCCCATTTAATACTGTTTATCTCCATTCCGTTTAGTCCGTTTTTTCCTGTTTTTTTACCGTTTAAACGGTCAACCGTTTAATTTCCGTTTACCCCCTAAACAAAACAGTTTACCACCGTTTACCGTTTAGTGGCCATTTAAACGGCCGTTTAACCCGATTAGGTGAACACTGGCTATGGCTAAAAATATCGTTGGCTAATTCGTTGTAAGAGAAAAATATTGTTCGTTGACTGAAAAAATACGGCTTATAAGCCAAGCGAAGTGGAGGATTGTCTCCAATATCATTACGTACTACATAAAACATGATCTCTATTCTTTTTCACTAAAACCCCAAACAATTTCTAAATCCTTTCAGCACTTTCAAAATACTACTCACCTAAAACAATGCTCTTCTTTCTTTTTCTTTCCCATCCTTCTTCCCCTAGGAACGGAGAGTGCACCGCACACACGGGAGGGACGGCCGATTCACTCGGCGGTTAGGCACCGAGTGGGGAGGAGGCATTGGGCAGGGAGAAACCAGGCTTGAGGAGATGTTAGGCAAGGAGGAACCAAACGGGAAATCGGGTGAGAAGGAGGTGTTGGGTAGGGAGGAGGAGGCGTCGGGAGAGGAGAGGAACCAAGTCAAAAGAGGTAGCACCGGACCTAGAGGATGTGTTGGGCGAGCGAGGAGGCATGGAGTCATGTGTGACGGGTGAGAAACAGATAGAACGGAAAAGTAGAGACCCCTACTTGACCTGTGGGAGTGGATATAGTGGGAGATGATTTGGGTAAGTAACAAATTTGAGAGATGAAGTAGGTTGTTTGTTGGAGCTATTTTTTTTTCTCTTCCTCTCAAATATAGATTAGAGGATTGTTTATACTGGAGATGCACTAAGCCTGCCGCCTGGCCCAGCCTTGCTTCTGCCTACCTGGCCCGCCGAACTCATTGTCGTTACCGTTGTGCATGCACACCTCTCGCACGCAAGTACTCCATTCGTCCATAAAAGAATGTAATTATGGAAACTAGTACGTATTAATATTTATGTCTCCAAATAAATTTACAATAAAAATATTCTATAAGTAATCTAATGGTACTTATTTTATCTCACTAGTGTTAGTACATTTTCATATAATTTTAATCAAAGTTTAAAATTTGACTTCTCGAAACAGGAGGATTGCATTCTTTTGTGGACCAGGGAGTATATAGCAACCAAAATCCCAGTTCTATCGGACTATACACAACATATAAGATATTTGTTTGGTAATAAAGATTAAAGCCTATAATAGTGAATTTGATTAATTTCATAAACTTACTTAAATTAAGGTGGACTTCTTGACATTATTTTCAATGCTTCTTAATTTAAATATTATTTTATTGCAGCTAATAAATTTGACATTTTTATTTATATCAACTATTGCACAATATTGTAGTATCATAATACTATGAAATTTCACTTAGGATCGTACGTGTAATAACTTTCATTTAAAATCAGTATACTATGAAATTTAGAATATATTAGTGAAATTGATGTCCTTTCACTTTGGTAGAATCATACTATCGTAGGATTCTGAAATCCAGATTGGGATGCCCGTTGCCTTGGCAAGTGACGCGACGTTGCGTAAGAGCATCCTTAATAGTATGAACTACTACCTCCTTCCCCAGAACAATGTAATTACAGGATTTGTGCTGGTGAAACTAGCTTAAATTTAACTAAATTTATAGTAAATAATATTAACATTTATGTTTTCAAATAAATTTATTATGAAAATATATTATACACCTAATCTAATGGTACATATTTTATATAATGAATAATAGTACTTTTTATATAAATTTAGTCAAAGTTCAAACATTTTGACTTCTCGAAAAGAGAGAATTGTATTCTTTTGTGGACCGATGGAGTAGTTATTAGCACTAAAATAACTTCTTCAATAGTACTTGCTTTTAACACATAACTTATAACATGAATAGTCCCACATAACATCTCATATAATCTTGAATGTGTGCATGAGAATAGCTCATAATCAAGATATAGCTTTTCTCTCTTCTATTAAATATGAAACAATATACTTTGAGCTAGCTCATAATAAACTACCGTTAGAGCTACCCTAAGAGCATCTCCAATAGTTGCAACAATTTAGTAAAATGACCCTTAATATTGATTTTGTTTGGCACAACTCCATTTTTTTTTGGCAGAACTCCCTATCCTAACTCTCAATCTATTTACGTATGAAAATCAACTAGCAAAAGATAAGCGGACAGCCACTGTTCCCTATCATGGGGCAGCGGTTTTTTCTTAGACGCTCCATCGCCCCGACCGCAGTTACCTGGAGGTTCCCAGAATACTGAGACTAGAGCAAGCAATGAAGAGGTTCGCGGAATGAGATCTCCATCCACTATTTTTAGATCTAAGAATAGCGGAAGGTAGTAGAGCAGGTAATAGAGATACCGTTTTGGAGGAGGTACTGAAAATCGTCAAGTTGGTCTGCTTTTGTTCATGAGTAAATTGCTGAAAAAAATTATTGGTGTTATGGTTGTTTTTTATTTTAATATTTATTGGAAAGGTTGGAAAAAGGAAAAAAAATTAGATGAGTGATGGTCTCATTGACCGGCCTATGCGCCCCGTCGCTCGATTCTTGACGCGTGTCGCTGAAACAAATCAACGACGATCTCCGCACTCGTCCACGGCTCCTGAAGCAGGTGAATTGCAAATTGGTAATCTCCTAGAGAAAACAGGAGGTAGGATCGTTGTGAAAGTGCTAATGTTACAATTAAGACGTCTGGACGGACGGGCGCCTCTCTCCGCTCACTCTCGCACGTGCCGCTCGTTCCAGCAACCCTATCCACTCGTTCCGTCCGCGCGCCCCGATGCTCGCTACGCCGTTCCCTCCCTGCGTCGCCATGCCCATCCGCTCATCCCACTCCGCCTCGCCGTAGCCGATCCCCCACCGCGCCACGGCCCATCCCCTGCGGCCTCCTCCACGCCGCATTCCCTATCGGGCTCAGTCTGCCTCACCCGCCTCCACCGAGCCAGCGAGCTTCCACGATGGATGCTCCAGCAAGCAAGCGAGGGGGACGAGATTCGTGTGACGCCGCGCCCGCCGGCGAGTTGTCCGTGCCACTACCGCACAACGAGCTCCATGCGCCGCCGTAAACCTCCGTGCCGGCGTGCCTGCATTCATCCAAGCAAAGCCCATGTTGCGAGAGTATATTTCAAGTGTTTCAATTTCATCTAGATGTTGCAACTGTTTCATCTTGATGTTACAAAAATAGATCAGAATATTGCACATATTACGGTGGCTATACACGTATGTTTCAAGTGTATATTCCATATGTTTCATCTCGTTTTCCAGACGTATGTTTGCATGTGTTTCATCAGGATGTTGCATATGTTTTCACACATATGTTGCAAGTGTTTTATTTGGATGTTTGTGTATGCTTGCAAATGGTTTCCAAGTGTTTTCAGGTGTTTTTTTTGCAAGTGTTTCATATGCATGTTTCAAGTGTTTCAGCTGTTTCGTATGTATGTTGCAAGTGTTTCATCTGGATGTTTCAAAAGTAGTTCTAGTGTTGCAACTAGTGTTTCATATGCATGTTTCATGTGTTTCATCTATCTTCAGACGTATGTTGCAAGTGTTGCATCCGGATATTTTAAAAGTAGATCGGGTGTTGCATCTCTGTCCTCGCTTTTTTGCTGCCTCACCTTCGCCTCGGTGTCTCCCCCTCCTCCCAGCGTCGGCTGGGCATCCGCCACCCCCTCCCCCTCTTCTGGATGCTGGCATAGCCACCGGTTGTAGTCACCTGCTGCAGCTGCTGGCCGCATACGCGTGAGAAGCGGATAGGGCACGAGTGGGGACTCCCCACGTGCAGTCGGGCGGCGCAGGCCCCGCGTAGGGCGGGCGCAGGATGCAGGTGCTACTGGGGGAGACGTTGTGCGGGCGCGAACGTCCGGCCGTGGACGTCTGTCTCGACGTCCGGACGCTGGCACCGCCGCTGTGAAAGCGGAAATCCTACGCTTTACGCGTGACATGGAGTTCCATATACGCGAATCGGGGTGTGAGCTGTAGCACACAACGACACGGAGCGAGAACCAACTCCAGATCAGCTCGGCGCATGCATTGCATGCCGTGAGCCCTTGACAAGATCTGCTGCGCCCAACGGGAACGGGACGAAATTAGCCAACAGTACTCCTATGCGCGTGATCGCGATGTGAGTGCGAGACTGCGAGTTGGGCACCGGCGGCTGGCCTATGCCTATTCTATCCCTGAACGGACCTCAATTTCCCATCATCCAGTGAATTTTCTTCTTCAACAAAACTGTTGGTGGTGGTCACAGACCAGGCGATGGTGGCATACCCTTTTGTATTCTAGGACCAGCCATAGAATAGCCCCATACTCCATCGAATCTTTTTTTTTTTTTGGGGAATACATACTCCTTCGAATCAACTGCGTGTGTATACACGTTCATCTTTTTTTAGATCCTGCATCTGAAGCACCGGCAGTATTATGCACATGGAGGCCTCGTGCCATCTGAATCAGGCCTACTACCTTCGGAGGAAAATAAGGCACGAGACGAAAGTACTTGATTACAAACAAAAAACATCGTATGAGGTGTACTAGAGCAGCTACATCAGGATGCAATATTTAGTTAAGGCTTAAAGATCCACTGGTTTGTGGCACACTAGTTTAGATGCAACTCTGAACACCGACATGTTTCGGTTGTCAATTCCTTAGAGTAGAGAGCAAGATCCGATTGATATGGAAAATTTTCATATATGCCGGTTCACCATGGTCCTAACAATATTTTCATAGAAAAAATAAGCCCCTAAATAAGTAACTTCTTATTTACCGTCAATAGTAACGCGTTTCTCACCCTCTAAACTGATGAACGATAACCTGTTGGGCAAATGGAACTCAGACTTGACTTACTGTATAACATGCATAATGATATGTTTTTCACGTATGCCTTTGGTGGATTCCAAAAACAAAAAAAAAAGTTTAGATGATGATTATTTTCACCAATTGGAGCAGACATCTGCTAGACTGCTACCGTGCTGTATGTGTTTTTGCCGCTTGAGAATGCTTACGGGTCAAAAGCATTCAGAACATTTAAGGATTCAAAGAGCAACTGCGGGTGCCGTTCTTCATGGAGGTCATCATATTAATGTGTTGGACCATCTGGAAGGCAAGAAATGACAAGATCTTCCGGCAGATTGATCAGAATCTTCAAATATCAAAGCAAAACTTCAGAGATGAGTTCCAGCTTTTACTGCTGCGAACAAAAAGAAGCTACCATCAAGGAATTGATCAATGGATTGCAGATTTAACTTAGCTTGGTTCCTTTCGGTGGTAACTTTGCTTTTTCTCATTTCATTTTTTTTAATCTTAACTCTCCCTCCCGGCTCTTAGTCCGTTTGTTCTGCACTTTTTGTTTTAGTTAACAAATATGTTGTAGGGGTGCAAACCCCTCCAGTTTTCCTCAAAAAAATGATGATGGGTATTAAAAAAATATGCAGATTTTCCTTAAAAAAATGCAGTTTGGATATTGTTTGTCCAGCAGTTTTGTGGACTTTATGGAAAACTACAAATCACATTATTACTTTTCAATACTAGTTGTACTGGAGAAGTTGTCAAGGTTTTATGAAAAAAAAATCATATAACTAGGGGTGGACCTGGCACTGAACCCCTTCTAAAACGCCATATAAATTCGCAGCTACGGAAAGTTGAAAAAAGGAAGAGCTACATGCAAAAGATGCCACTGGAACTCTGTTTTACTATATTATATACTCTCTCCATTCTAAATTATAAAATGTTTATATTTTTACTATGTATTTAGACATAATGTATATCTAAGTGCATAGCAAAATCTATGTATCTAGAAAAGTCAAAACTTTTTATAATTTGACATGGAGGGAATACTCTGCAACAGAGCTATATCACTGTATGTGCTTTTGCTGCTGCATTGGGAATTACGGAGCTATGTCCAAAGCAAAATTTTGACAAGTAACAAAATGTATGCAATTTGGATACTGTTCATCAAGCAGTTTTGTAGGCTTTACGGAGAAGTAGGAATCACAATTTTTTAGTATCAGTTGTACACTTGTACCGGAGCAGTTGTCAAGCTTATTTTAGAAAAAACCATATAAAGGCTTATAAGTTGGCAACTAATATTCAGGACTCCATGTAAATTAACTAAGATAGATCTGTTCACTGACCAGTGTGCCTGAACATATCATTGGAGGCACCTGTACAAAGAGCAGGAAAGATCTCAACATGGAAGGAAAGCTGATACCATGGAAGCACTCATGGAGAAGAATATTTTAATGGTGACACAAGACAGATGTGATGTAAAGGCTCCAATAGCAAACCTACTAAAGCCTGAATGTTCTTTTATGGTCTCAAACTATGTTCATTTTGTAAAAACTGTAGGCTGTCCAGACTTACTTTACCAAGAGAGCTTAATTGCAGCTGTCTGAACTCTCTCATTCTAAAGTAGTAACTAGGTAAAAGTATTAATTTCCTGTTAGCTAAGAAAGTTTGCCCCCAACCGAGAGACATAGTAGACAAAGTCACAAAGCACAATGCCAGAAGGAAAATTAGTTTTGCAGTCGCAAATAATTGCAGTTGAAATATCAGTTATATACAAAACATTTTTTTCCTTCTTCCATAACTGAACCCAGGATCTAATTTTTGTTAGTCACCGGATTCAAATACCCCTAAATGACGAGTCCCTCATATATGTTATGCTTAGAATCTTAATCTATGACTCTTTTATGCATGATTAAGCCGCCGCCATATATACCTAATCAGAGATCCCGTACGCATAATTGATGCATAAATTCTCCTCATTTTTCTGAGTAGCACGTGAATTTTACACCCTTATTTCTGCAATCAACTGGACAAATTTCTATATCTCCCCCTCCAATCGATCAATACGCACCGGAATCACAGCAGAGCACCTAGCACTTAGATCTGATCTCAACCGCTGTCCGCTGCAAGAGAGATTCCTGTTTCCTGACATATTAAAAAATGGATTCATAAGGCCCTCGCACAGTGTGGGAAAAAACCAACGGTAGACAGGAGCATGCAATGCAACAGATCATGATCGGTATAAACTAAATCCAGCCATCCAGGCCAAACGTCTACTTGCACTGAAACTAAGTGGCCTTAGATCTGAAGGGAGAAGCGAACAAACAACTGCGTCAAGAAAATGGTTTTCTTGCTGCTCCCCTTCCATGTCCATGGCAGCTGTTGATGCTTGGCTGCGTGCCCAAGGCAGATCCGATCATTGCAACTGCGCGACCCACTTGCGTGGTTGCTCCAGATAAAAAACGGAAGGAGAGACAAACTCGTCTGGTTTCCATCTTCCAATCCTCCTTCGCCGATGCGCAGGGGGCAGCGCTGGTAGCTCACTTTCACAGCGCACAACGACGCACCCAGCCAATTGCATATGCCCAGTAGAATGAAGTTACAGAACCAGCAGCTAACTAATCAGCCACAGAGAGGCACAGACGGTGATGGGTAACTAAACAGCGCTAGCTCCAGCCTCGCTCTACTTGCCGTACGTAGCGCACTGCACCACGACGTGCACTCACGTGAATTCCGGCCGTTGCGTTGCGGGCAGCTAGCTCGCAGCGGCACATGGGCGGGGCTCGATCTGTGCCTGTGCTCACTGTTCACTGTCCATGGTCCACGTTTTCTGCATGAGCTTGTAGTTTTGTCTGTACACACCGCCGGATCGAGCGATCCATCGGCCACAGCTCGCACACGTTGCCGCCTCCTATATAAGCGTTGCTCCTGTCTTCCTCCCGTCGTGCCCCACTACACTGCCTGAAGTGTCAGTGTCCCCACCTTCCTCTGGTCTTGGCAAGCAGTTAGCTAGGGGGGACCTCACCAGCTCGGCATGGCTTCACCGCCGCCGGCAGACGGTGCCAATGGTGGCCTCACTGACCCACTTCTAGTGAGCGCGAACGGCCACGGTGCCTCCCCGAGGAATGCTGCCCACGGCGCCAAGGGCAAGTACTGGGTGGCCTCCGACAAGGCCGAGAGGCGGGCTGCCAAGGAGGCCGGCGGAGAGGACGGCCGCGCGCTGCTGTTCCGGAAGTATAAGGTCAAAGGCTCCCTCCTGCACCCCTACAGGTAAAGCCAGCTCATTAGCATGGCATATTTTTGCTTAATTATTTACAGTTCACGTTATAAACAGGCTGTATATTTTTGCTTTGGAAACGCGCATTTCCTAGTAGTTGCTTGTTAGACTTTGCCTGCATAGATCCTACTGGCTTAATAAATTCGCCAGCAAAATTTTCTTTAGTGGACAACTGTTGACCAGAGACTCCACCGGGGGCTCATCATCTTCCAAGCGCTAATAATATACTAATATGGATTGCCAAAAGGAGATGAAAGGATCTTGCAGGAGGATTGCTATTTCCTATTCTGGTCACATACTCACACTCACACGAGAGAGCGTAGCTTGCATTTCTATGGCTTGAGACCTGACGACATGTCTTCATGTTACAGGTTGCTGATCATCATCCGATTAATCGCTGTCCTCGTCTTCTTCGCATGGCGCATCAGGCACAACAAATCTGATATCATGTGGTTTTGGACAATGTCCATCGTCGGCGACGTCTGGTTCGGCTTCTCGTGGCTCCTCAACCAACTCCCAAAGTTCAACCCCGTCAAGACCATCCCAGACCTTGCCGCCCTCAAGCGGTACTTTGACTTCTCTGAAGGCACCTCTAGGCTCCCCGGCATTGACGTTTTCGTTACCACAGCCGACCCCATTGATGAGCCCATACTCTACACCATGAATTGTGTCCTCTCCATCCTCGCTGTTGACTACCCAGTCGACAGGCTTGCCTGCTATCTCTCAGATGATAGCGGGGCACTGATTCTCTATGAAGCATTGGTCGAGGTCGGAAAATTTGCGCCTCTATGGGTTCCATTCTGCCGCAAGTACTCCATTGAGCCAAGGGCACCAGAAAGCTATTTTGAGCATGTGGCGCCACCGCAGGCTGGAAGGGTGACGCAGGAGTTCTTGAATGATTATAGGAAGGTGCAAATGGAGTATGATGAGTTCAAGGTGCGCTTGGACAACCTCCCTGATGCCATCCGTAAGAGATCTGATGTTTATAATAGCATGAGAGCTGCAGATGGAGATCAAAAGGCAACTTGGATGGCAAATGGGGCTCAATGGCCCGGCACATGGATTGATCCAACAGAAAACCATAGAAAAGGACACCATGCTCCAATCGCCAAGGTACTGAAGTTCAGATTTGTTGTTGTTAAAATTCAGAAAATGAGAAACTCATGCAATCCACTTACTTCTTGCATCGGGAATATTTAACCTCTTCATAACCACTGATGGTTTCATTCCTTCTTTAACAGGTTGTGCTGAACCATCCAAGCAGTGGACAACATCATGGTTCACAACCCATCACTGAAAGCAATCCCAGCATTGGCACCACTGACGAGCGCCTGCCAATGCTTGTTTATGTCTCTCGTGAGAAGAACCCAAGTTGTGACCACAACAAGAAGGCAGGTGCCCTGAATGCACAACTGCGGGCCTCTGCTCTCCTCTCTAATGCACAACTCGTCATCAACTTTGACTGCGACCACTACATCAACAATTCTCAAGCCCTAAGCTCGGCTGTGTGCTTCATGCTAGATCAACGAGATGGTGATAACACCGCTTTTGTTCAGTTCCCACAGCGCTTCGACAATGTTGACCCCACGGACCGCTACGGTAACCACAATCGTGTCTTCTTTGATGGGACCATGCTTGCCCTTAATGGTTTGCAAGGACCCTCATACCTCGGCACTGGTTGCATGTTCCGTCGCTTAGCACTCTATGGTATTGACCCACCCCACTGTAGAGCAGAAAACATCGCAGCCGAAGCTATCAGGCTTGGTAACTCCACAATCTTCCTAGATTCAGTGTCAAAAGCCCTAAAAAATGACAGGTCAATCACACCACCACCAATTGATGACACATTCCTCGCTGAGTTAGAGAGGGTTGTGACATGTTCTTATGACAAAGGTACTGACTGGGGCAAGGGTGTAGGGTACATCTATGACATAGCCACTGAAGATATAGTAACTGGATTTCGCATCCACGGGCAGGGGTGGCGCTCTATGTATTGCACAATGGAGCATGACGCGTTCTGTGGCGTTGCACCAATCAATCTAACTGAACGCCTCCATCAAATTGTGCGATGGTCAGGTGGGTCTTTAGAGATGTTCTTCTCCCACAACAACCCATTCATAGGTGGTCACCGGATTCAACCCCTTCAGCGTGTCTCCTACCTCAACATGACAGTCTACCCAGTCACATCAGTCTTCATCCTGATCTATGCTCTAAGCCCGGTGATGTGGCTTATCCCCGATGAAGTATACATCCAGAGACCATTCACTAGGTATGTCGTGTACCTTCTCGTAATCATAGTGATGATTCACATGATTGGCTGGCTTGAGATAAAGTGGGCGGGGGTCACATGGCTAGACTATTGGCGCAATGAGCAGTTCTTTATGATCGGCTCAACAAGTGCATATCCAATGGCAGTGCTGCACATGGCAGTGAACCTCCTCACAAAGAAGGGCATACACTTCAGGGTCACTTCCAAGCAAACAGCCGCAGATGACAATGACAAGTTTGCTGACTTGTACGATTTTAGATGGGTGCCAATGCTCATCCCAACAATGGCAGTTCTGATCTGCAATGTTGGCGCCATTGGTGTAGCCCTGGGCAAAACAGTGGTATACATTGGAACATGGACAGCGGCAAAGAAGATGCATGCAGCATTGGGTTTGTTGTTCAACATATGGATCATGTTTCTCCTCTACCCATTTGCACTAGCGATCATGGGGCGGTGGGCGAAGAGGCCAATCATCCTTGTAGTCTTGCTGCCGGTTGTCTTTGCACTTGTTGCGCTGTTGTATGTAGGTGTCCATATCTTACTTGCTGGTGTAATTCCATTCTAGGTGGTATAGAAAACATTGTAATTTCTTGTGTAGTTACCAAGGAACCAATTATGTTCCTTTGTATCAAATAAACGTTGTATTCATACATCGTAATAATACAGATTAATCCTAATTAAATTCAGACCATTTGGATTTTGGCCCCATACAACCCAACTCAGCTTTGCAACATCTACATGGTAAAAGTACAATTTCGGTATTGATGTTTAGGGTTATTGACGTTAGGCTTTAATTTCCCTACCACCAATGACTTCTGATATGATTGGAAATGCATAATATCTTACTGGTCCTAATTCATCCCTACTATTGTCCTAGTATTCAGCTTTTAACAACACACTTTTTTTTTGAAGACTTCACCGGAGGGGGGAGAGCCCCACCTGAATGATTTTCCATAGATTCCGGCAAGCTGGTAAATGGAGGTGCCGGGCACCTAGAGTTTACATGGTCTTAATCGTCTGAGCATTAATTCATGAAAAATAAATTACACGATACCATCGGCAATGGAACGGTCTTGGGAACGGAAGGCGCATCGCTCCATAGGCTTACATGTTTCCTCGCAACTGCATGTCTGAGGCGGCTCGAGATGGGGTTGTTGATGGCGAAAGACGACGTCGTGGCGATGGTTCCAAATCTGCCAGCAACACAGTAGTATCATCATCAGGAAGTGCTTAGCCGGGATATGTGGTGGCCGTGGCATCTCCCATAGGTGAGTTGGCTCCAGAAGGTTGACCCCAGTCCAGCCAATATGATTCCAGAAAGCCAAAGGAACCAGGAAGCGAAAGATGAGGTGATCGACAGTCTCTGCCGCATTACCACAGAGTTGGCAAATGTCGTCGTCGAGGACATGCTTGAGGTGGAGGTTGTAGCGGCACTGTATGCGGTTGTTTACCAATAACCACCAAAAAAACGTACCACAGGCGCTCAGTTTCTCCAAACGAAGCTAGAGAAATTGCATGGGGAGCCCATGGTCTTGGATGCCTGATACACGGCTGAAGCATGGAGAGTTCCCAGCTGGCCGGCAAATTTGGAATATCTGCTGTCCGGAGCTTGTGTTAAAGTGATGTTGCTTGATCATTTCATTGAGGGCATGCAGCTCTTCACTTGCTTGGGGTGACAGCACTGAGACCAACATCGGTTGCAAACCGATGTGAGGACCCGGAGGCGAGAGGCATCCGGCTTCGTGCGATGGGAGAAAAGACAGGGAAGAAGAGCGAGCGAGAGGCGAACCATCAAACCAAGAGTCATGCCGGAAGGACGTAGTTCGCCGTCGCCCAATTTGCACCTTGGTGATACACGGTAAGCTGGTAGCAAGGATCCGAGGGCCGACCGATGGATCGCCATCACCATGGTCGGACATGTTGAGGATGTCTTTGTGCTCTCTGACCCAAGCAGCCCAAGCTGACTGTTCAGGATGGTGAAGACGGTGGAGAAGCTTCAAAAGGAGGCAAGCATTTTGAGTGGCAAGGTCCTTTACCCCGAGGTCTCCTTCCAAGGAAGGCCGCTGAACATCGTCCCACTTGACCAGGCATTTTGCACCTGATGTCTTATCTTTGCCGGACCAAAGGAAAGCTCGTCGTCTGCTATCAATGGCCGAGATGATTCCCGGGGGCAGCGCGAGAGCCTGCATCATATAGGTGGCCAGACCGTCTAGAACTGAGTTGATGAGAACAAGTCTGCTTTGGTGGTTGAGCAGCGCAGCCTGCCACCCAGAGAGCCGCCGGTCGACCTTGGAGATCAAGGGCGCGAAGGCGGCGAGGTTAAGCTTGACATTTGAGAGTGGTAAGCCAAGGTACACATGAGGAAAGCTTGCTTGCTGGCACTGGAGGAGCCGGACGATCCGTTCCAAGCGGTCTTGCGGTACGTGCATAGGCACAAGCGTGCTCTTGGAGTAATTGATCTTGAGACCAATGGCCATGGCAAAGCTATCCAAAGTAACTTTGAGTCCGTCACTGACTTCTTGCAGAACTTTAGTTCAGCAATATTTAATTTTTGTGCTGCTTGTTACAGCAATGTCACCACTGAAGGTTTTGTTCCTTCTTTAACAGGTTGTGCTGGATCATCCAAGCCATGGACAGCATCATGGTTCACAACCCATTACTGAAAGCAATCTCAACATTGGCACCACTGATGAGCGCCTCCCAATGCTTGTTTATGTCTCTCGTGAGAAGAACCCAAGTTATGACCACAACAAGAAGGCAGGTGCCCTGAATGCACAACTGCGGGCCTCTGCTCTCCTCTCTAATGCACAACTCGTCATCAACTTTGACTGCGACCACTACATCAACAATTCTCAAGCCCTAAGCTCGGCTGTGTGCTTCATGCTAGATCAACGAGATGGTGATAACACCGCTTTTGTTCAGTTCCCACAGCGCTTCGACAATGTTGACCCCACGGACCGCTACGGTAACCACAATCGTGTCTTCTTTGATGGGACCATGCTTGCCCTTAATGGTTTGCAAGGACCCTCATACCTCGGCACTGGTTGCATGTTCCGTCGCTTAGCACTCTATGGTATTGACCCACCCCACTGTAGAGCAGAAAACATCGCAGCCGAAGCTATCAGGCTTGGTAACTCCACAATCTTCCTAGATTCAGTGTCAAAAGCCCTAAAAAATGACAGGTCAATCACACCACCACCAATTGATGACACATTCCTCGCTGAGTTAGAGAGGGTTGTGACATGTTCTTATGACAAAGGTACTGACTGGGGCAAGGGTGTAGGGTACATCTATGACATAGCCACTGAAGATATAGTAACAGGATTTCGCATCCACGGGCAGGGGTGGCGCTCTATGTATTGCACAATGGAGCATGATGCGTTCTGTGGCGTTGCACCAATCAACCTAACTGAACGCCTCCATCAAATTGTGCGTTGGTCTGGTGGGTCTTTAGAGATGTTCTTCTCCCACAACAACCCATTCATTGGTGGTCGCCGGATTCAACCTCTTCAGCGTGTCTCCTACCTCAACATGACAGTCTACCCAGTCACATCAGTCTTCATCCTGATCTATGCTCTAAGCCCGGTGATGTGGCTTATCCCTGATGAAGTATACATCCAGAGACCATTCACTCGGTATGTTGTGTACCTTCTCATAATTGTCGTGATGATTCACGTGATTGGCTGGCTTGAGATGAAGTGGGCGGGGGTCACATGGCTGGACTATTGGCGCAATGAGCAGTTCTTTATGATCGGCTCAACGAGTGCATATCCAATGGCAGTGCTGCACATGGCAGTGAACCTCCTCACAAAGAAGGGCATACACTTCAGGGTCACTTCCAAGCAAACAGCCGCGGACGACAATGACAAGTTTGCCGACTTGTACGATTTTCGATGGGTGCCAATGCTCATCCCAACAATGGCAGTTATGATCTGCAATGTTGGTGCCATTGGTGTAGCCCTGGGCAAAATAGTGGTAAACATTGAAACATGGACAGCGGCGAAGAAGATGCATGCAGCATTGGGTCTGTTGTTCAACATATGGATCATGTTTCTCCTCTACCCATTTGCACTAGCGATCATGGGGCGGTGGGCGAAGAGGCCAATCATCCTTGTAATCTTGTTGCCAGTTGTCTTTGTACTTGTTGCCCTTTTGTATGTAGGTCTCCATGTCTTACTTGCCGGTGTAATTCCACTCTAGGCGATATAGAAAACAATGTAATTCCTTGTGTCGTTACCAAGGAGCCAATTATTTTCCTTTGCATCAATAAACACTGTATTCTTACTTCGTAATAATATAGAATAATCCTGATTAAATTCAGACTATTTGGATTTTCGCTCCGTACAGCTTCAGCTATGCAATATTGACTACAGGGTAAAAGTACAATGTCGCTATTGATGTTAGGCTTTAATTATTCACCAATGACTTATAAGTCATGATATGGTGCGCTTATCTTAAAAGGATACAATCAATTGTTTTTTGTCCGAGCTTGCATTTTTTATTAATTGGTGCACTAGCCATGGCCAAACAGCCCCACGTACACAAGTTACTGGGGTGATGATTTCCTTCTTTTCCATCCTTCATAGGGGGTCATGTCACTATTTTTAGTGATAACTCTATTTAGAATAAGACATGTTGTTAACACAACCTCCCACCACCATGCCTTTGCCATACCATACGTTTCTAACATGGCATTCACCAAGACCACTAACGTTCGGTTCTTTCTTTCGGCAACCACATTAAATTAAGGCGAATATGGATGTGTTCGTTCATGAATTATTCAATTCTCGAAATAGAAAAGATCAAACTCATTGGAAAAATACTCCCCGCCACGATCAAACCTAACACATTTTATCTTCTTTTCTAATTGATTTTCCACCTTAGCTTTGTAAGTCTTAAAACATTATGGCGCCTCATCTTTAGTTTTTAGAACACATAACAATACCTAGTTGCATCATCAATCAAAGTCATAAAGTATCTTTTTCCTCCTTTTATCAACACACCATTCATCCTCCTTTTATCAACACACCATTCATCTCACAAATATCAGAATGTATGAGTTCTAATAATGTCGTGTGCCTCTCATCTACAGTCTTGTGTGGCTTACGAGGTTGCTTTGCTTGCACACATGCTTGACATTTAGAACCTTTGATGACAGAAAAATCAAGAATTAAACTCATACCGGATAGATGCGACATACAACCAAAATTAATGTGACACAAACGAGAATGTCATACATCAGCGACAGAATTGTCTGAATAAAAACATGGTTCACCACTTTATTACAGAAATTAGAAAGTGAAAAAACAGAACAAGCCTCCACTATCATAGCCTTTGCCAATAAATTGGAAAGTGATTTTATTTCACTTTGGTTATCAACAAACTTAGTAGTAAAATTCTGTTCATCTATGTCGAGTTTAACAATATGCACTTTTACTTGAATTGAGTAAATAACTAAATATCTGAATAGAAATTCGAATCTGAGGCATTCATTTTGTATTCCTATTGGAAAGATCTATATCCATATTTGGAGCATAATCTAAATTAATTAAAATACAGTAAAAGGTTTAGATGATGATTATTTGCGTCAATTGGAGACAACTGCTACCGTCCTGTACGTGCTTTTGCTGCTTCCCCCTTGGGAATGATTACGAGTCGAAAGCAGAAATTTTAAATGATGCAGATTTCCCAGGGCCTATTTGGGTCCTTGGAATTGAATTCATTTAATAATCATAATTTAGACACATATTAATTAAACTAATATAATTGTATATATATTATATTTGTATATTATAGTTGGCTATACGAGAGAGATACTTATTTGTTGCATTTCTACCATAGGGGATGTAAGAGCTCCATCGTGGGAGGGCCCTAGGGGGTGGCGGCTAGGGTTTGGGGAGGTGTGGGCGTCGGCTATGAGGGAGGGAGGCGGTGGAGAGAGAGAGAGAGAGAGAGAGGAGAGGGAGAGAGAGAGAGAACATGCGGCGCAGGGAGAGAGGGAGGGAGGATGCGATAAGCCTGAGGCTATTACTTCTTGATCTCAATGATTACATAGCCTTTTTATTTATAGTCCTGAGTAGACTTGTATCCTAAGTAATATAATGAGGGAAGTCTTTATAGATATGGACTCCTCCCAATCTATCTAATCTCGACCGATCCTATTCCTATTCTCTTTCCTTTATTGAAGATCCTCCTGGTATGGATAGTGGAGTGGCGGGAGATCTCCCGCCCTTGCCGTGCACGCCTTCCCCAAGGCGGCGCTGCTGCTCCTGGCGGCGGCGGCTGCTCCCCTTGGTGGCTGGGCCAGATGGGCCGCCAGCCCCCGTTAGGCGTATGACATTACTCCCCCCTTCTTTGATCATCGTGTCCTGGCGCTGAATCAATGTCCAATCCTTGATGCCTTCTGGTGGTGGTCTGGTTCCCTAGGGTATCTCTGCAATTTGAACCATGAGGTGGCCTAGAGTGTCATTAAAGTTGTTGGTGTTGATGTGGTAGTCGGAGAACTGGAAGTAGTAGCTGCAGGAGCCAAAGTAGTCAGAGATGTAGTAGTTGTTGGTTCCTAAGCCTTCCATTGGTTCATGGACACAACGTACTGCATGGATGGTGGCGCCTGGAAGTGTTCCTGGGAAGTGTAGCGTTTGCATGACCCGTGGAGGTCATGAAAACAAGTGTACCTAGCCTGCATCAACTTGCCCCATTATGCGCCTGCAAAATGCTGTCGCCACGATGGATGGTAGTGCTGTGGTGAAGTGTTGTAGTGTGCCAAAGAGGAGGTCGCCCGTGTTGTAGTTGGCCAAGGAGACTAGCGGGTGCCCGTCGGCATGCTGCCTGCTGATGTAGACGTCGTCGATAGAAAGGAATTGTTGGCCATTGTTGTCGAAGAAAACGATCGTTGCTGATGGTAGTATGCGTTGTGGCCATTCTTCGAGTAGTAGGATGCTCGAGGGGAACACTTGTGTTGTCGGTGTAGATGTCGCTGTGTGGAGACCAATGGCTAGGAGATGCGGTGATGTAGTTTCGAGCGACTCGAGCATGTCCTATAGCAGAGGCGAAGTCAGCGGGATGTAGTATCGTTCGTTGTAGCGGACGGTGCCGTGTTGGAGGGACCAAGCTGGTGCTACTGCCTGGACTTCAATGGTGGCAAAGATGATCTAGAGTTCATGCTCGTCCGTGGAGGCAAGGAGGAGCTAGGCGAGGATCTCTTGGTCCGGTTCGATGTGGGCAGCTTCTATGGTGGTGTCATCGGCTGATGGAGGAAGTGCTATTGCTAGGGTGTTCGGTGATGTTGGGGCTGTCCCCGAAAGTGGGGGTGATGGCTCCTTGTCCGTCTTGGTGTTGGGGATGTTGGTGTCTCGTCGTGGTGTGTGGTTGGAGTCGTTATCAATGACGGGGGTGGTTCACCCTACGTCGGTGGAGGTAGGCGCTGGGTGCTCTAGGGTACAAGCAAGGTCGAAGGCCGTCACCATCGCGCTTGGGTGGTGGCGTGTGACCGCCACTCGGAGTGCATCCTAAAGGCCGGTGACGAAGAGGCTGACTTGGTGTTGTTCACTGGTGATGCCAACGTGTAGAGTGTAGGCGATGAAGGTGTTGATGTAATCGTTCACAGTGCCAACATGCCGAGGCGGTGCGAGGTCGCTGGAGGTGTCGAGGCTGAAGTTGCGGATGAGACTCTGGGAGAAGAGCGACCACTCGGTCATAGGTGCATCCTTCGTCGTGCGCATGAACCATCGATGTGCTGCACCTGTTAGATGGAAAGCTGCGTACCAAGTTTGTTGAGTCTCCGGTAGGCGGTGCAAGTTGGAGATCTGCTGTATCCCCCAAAGCCAAGGCCTCGGGTCCATCAAGCCATCGTATGTTGGGGTTGTGAGTTGTGCCTTAACAGGTAAGTGTTGTCGCGGTGGTGCTGGCATTGTTGGCGGAGTTGGAGACGGTGGTGTTCTGAGCGCATCAACCCTCTATGTCGGCGGCCAGGTGGCCGGCTGCTGCTATGATGTTGGTGGCGCCTTGGTCCGCTGGGTGGCCGCGGAGCTGGCTAGGCGCCGTCTAAGCGTGGAGGCACTCGACTGTTGGTGCCGAGCTGTTGGTGGAGTCGTCGTCGGTGGTGTTGTCGGGCTAGGCTTCGGCTGGGTGACAGCCAACTCTTGCTGGATAGCCGAGAGTTGGTGTTGAGTTGCCGGTGGGGTCGCTGTTGGTGGTGTTCCAGGCGACGGCTCTCGCTGGCTATCGACCGGAGCTTGGTGGGCAGTCCCACGGGTGACTGGAGGTTTGCCTAGTGGTGGGAAGAGCGGTGACATCGGTGGTTGCGGTGGTGGAGGAGCATTCGACGGCAAGGTGTCGTAGAATGCTAGGATGATCTCTGGGGTGCTAGAGGACTAGGGTTCGTCCATCTTCTACTTGAGGTATGATTTGTCGGCGGCGATCATGACACATTTGGTTTCTGCCGCAAGGTCGTCAATGGCAGCTTCCCGATCCAATCTGACTTGGACGCTGGTTATGGCGGCGTGGCTGTGGATGTGTGCCTGCTCAATGACGTGCAGACAGTTGTCGAGGTTGATGAGTTGGCGATGCATCTCTCCAAAGTTCTTGTGGAGATCGGCGGCGAAGTTCTCGATCAGCTGTTGCATGGTGGGGTTGGCGGAGTCCATGGATCATCTAGTTTCCGGATACCAGTGTAAGAGCCCCATCGTGGGAGGGCCCTAGGGGTGGCGGCTAGGGTTTGGGGAGGTGTGGGCGTCGGCTATGAGGGAGGGAGGGCGGCGGCGTAGAGAGAGAGAGAGAGAACAGGCGACACAGGGAGAGAGGGAGGGAGGAAGGGATAAGCCTGAGGCTATTACTTCTTGATCTCAATGATTATATAACATTTTTATTTATAGTCTTGAGTAGACTTATATCCTAAGTAATCTAATGAGGGAACTCCTTATAGATATGGACTCCTCCTAATCTATCTAATCTCGACCGATCCTATTCCTATTCTCTTTCCTTTATTGAAGATCCTCCTGGTATGATAGTGGAGCAGCGGGAGGCCTCCCGCCCTTGCCATGCGTGCCTTCCCCTAGGCAGCGCTGCTGCGGCCTTTGGCGGCTGGGCCAGATGGGCCGCCAGCCCTAGTTAGGCGTATGACAGGGGAGCAAGTTGAAGAGCGTGTTATAAGTTGTAAAGTAAAAACATAGAATGGTGATATGTAGAATCAATTTTCATGTCGCATCCTATGAATTTGAGATAGGCTTATATGTGAACTTTAAAAGTGGTAGGATGTTAAATTCTAAGCCAAATAGCCTAATTTATTAACTAGATTTCAAAATTCCTCCAAATGAAAGGATCCAAACAGTCCCTTAGGGGTCGTTTGGATCCTTTTATTTTGGGGGAATTAGAATCTAGTTAATAAATTAGCCTATATGACTTGAAATTTGACATTCCATGTCTTTCCAAAGTTCGCATATAAGCATATCTCAAATTTATATGGTGGGAGAGAAAAATTAATTTTATAGATCAACATGCTATATTTCTACTTTACAACTTATGACACGTTCTTCAACTCGCTTCTTTACGGTAGAAATGCAATACATATGTATCTCTCTCGTGTAGCCCATAATAATATACAAATATATATTTCAATATACAACTATATTAGCTTAATTAATCTTTGTCTAAATTATAATTGTTAAAATGAATTCAGTTCAAGAATCCAAACGGGACCTTAAAAAATGCAATTTGGGTATTGGTCGTCCTGCAGTTTGGCAATCTGCTGAACGAGGCGTTAGAAATCCATATACACGAATCAGGCTGTTAGCTAGCACACAACGACACGGAGCCTGATGAGAACCAACTTGTGGTACCCCTGTCTCCAGATCAGCTCGGCGAATGCATTTGCATGCCCCTGACCTGACAAGATCTGCTGCGCCTATTGGTCGGGACGGAACGGGACAAAACCAACCGGCCGGGCCGCCGATAATTAGTCGGGATGGCTTGGCTCAGGGATATGCGCGCGGTCGCGATGTGAGTGCGAGACTGCGAGCGCGGGCACCGTCTGCCAGACTTGTTTTCCAAGCACAACTGCACAAGCAGGGGCTCCCTGTACGTCCATCTTCCGCTGCGCTGGGCGCTGGCCTATGCGGCTGTGCGCCTGTGCCTATGGCTTGAACGGCCACTAGCGTTCGTCGAGCCACTGTGAAGGACCTCAATTTCCCATCATCCAATAATTTTTCTTCTTCAACAAAACTGTGGGCTGCATAGGCAAGTCACAAAACTGTGGTGCCCGCTTTTTTTCTCTCTCAGTGAAACACTACTGTACGTGCAGCTAAAGTTTGCAACAGCGGCAGCTTTTTCTTGCTGCTCAACACACTATTGTTGTTCGTCACGGAATGGCCGACGGTGGCTGCTCCCTCCGTTTCTAAATAACTATTTTTTTTTCGTACCATAAATTTGATTGGATTTATAAAAAATACGAGCAGTATTTGTATCTTCAAATAAATTTATTATAAAAATAAATTTAACGATCTATCTAATGATATCAATTTTGTACCATAAATATTAATATTTCGTTATATATATTTAATCAAAGTTGTTTCTCGAAAAACGAAAACAACAATTATTCAGGTGCAGGCGTCACAGAATGGCCGATGGTGTCTTCTCGGGCCAGCCGGTAGAATATCCCGAAGATACCCCTTCCAATCAACGGCGTGAGAAGTACCGGCTGTATTCTGCACATGAGCCCTCGTGCCTGTTCGGTAGACTTCTAGTATAGCTTGTTAGTGTGAAGCATGCGGGATCTGAATCAGGCCTACCCTCGGAGGTTTAATAATAGGCATGTTCCTATGACAAATAAGACACGAGACGAAAGAACATGATTACAAAAACATCGTATGAGGTGTCCTAGAGCAACATTCAGGATGCAATATTAGTTAAGGCTTCAAGATCCACTGGTTTGTGGTCATACTAGTTAGATGCAACGACTCTGAACACTGACATCTTTCGGTTGTCTATTCCTTTTGAGTAGAGAACAAGATCGATTGATGTGGAAAGTTTTCATGCATATATGTTAATTCACCATGATCATAACAATTAATATTTTCATAGAAAAAGCCCCTATATAACTATAAGTAACTTCTAATTTACCCGACGGTAATGTCTTTCTCACCTTCTAAACTGTAACGGTAATGATGCTTATAGGTCGTCCGGACGGACGGATTCGTATAAGTCGCCCCCTCGCTTTGCGCCTCGCCAGCGCCGTCCCCGCCCGCGTCTCCTGCTCACTCAGCGCGCTGCGCACCTCTGCTCCGGGACGGACCCTGCCCTCAGCGGCGCCGCCCAGCCCGCGCCTCCCGTCACGGCCACGCTCCATCCGCCTGCCCCAGCCCCAGCCCCTGCCGAGGTCCGTGCCGCTGATGAGCTCCACACCGACGACCTCCGCGCCACTCCGTGGCATCGAGCTCCGCGTCGACGAGCCTCCATTCATCCAAATAGCAAGCAGATGCTACACTGAAAGTGCATGTTGCGATAGTATGTGTCAAGTGTTTCAGATATTTCAGAGATACGTTGCAAGTGTTGTATATCGATGACTCGATGTTGCAAAATTAGATCGGGATATTGCACATATTGTAATGGCTATACACGTATATTTCAAGTGTATGTTCCAAATGTTTCATCTGTTCCAGACGTATGTTACAAGTATCTAGATGTTGCATATACATGCATGTTGCGAGCATATGTTTCAAGTGTTTTCAGGTGTTTCATACGTATGTTTGCTAGTGTTTCATTTAGATGTCGCATATGTGTGTAATGGTTTTTAAATGTTTTTCAGGTGTTTTCGCAAATGTCTTTGTGTCAAGTGTCTCATTTGTTTTCTTTTGTATATTGCAACTGTTGTATCTGGATGTTTCAAAAATAGATCAGGTGTTGCACATGGAATGCACATGGGAAGCGGCATGTGGCGTGAATGACAGGGACGATGTTTGGGGCGGCGTGGGCGAGGTCCGGGCCTACTGCTCGTGCGCTCTCTCGCAAGCCCGATGCGCTATACACTCGTTTGCTCCTCTGCACGGCGGCGTCCGAACACTAGCACCCTGGACGGACGTCCGGACGCTAGCAAGTCCGAAACTATAAACGCTAGACCTGTTGGGCAGATGAAACTCTGACTTACTATACAACATGCATAATGATATGTTTTTCACGTATGACTTTGGTGAATTCTAAAAACAAAAAGGTTCAGATGATTATTATTTGCACCAACTGGAGCAGACAAGGTTGCTAGACTGCTACCCTGCTGTATGTGCTTTTGCCGCTTGAGAATGATTGCGAGGCGAAAGCAGGAATATAAATAAAAAAATTAATGGGTATTAAAAAGTATGCAGATTTCCCTTAAATAATGCAGTTCGGGTATTGTTCGTTCTGCAGTTTGAAAGGCTTTATAGAAAACTACAAATCACATTACTCTTCAATACCAGTTGTACTGGAGAAGTTATCGAGGTTACATGAGAACCATATAAGCTGGATCTAGCACTGGGCCCACCGAGGCTCGAGCCCCCCCACCACTGTTTGAAGTGTGGAGCCCTTTCTAAAAAAAGAGGAGCTACATGTAAAAGATGTCACTGGGACTCCGTTTTACTATATACTCCGCAGCAGAGCTGTATCACTCTATGTGCTTTTGCTGCTGCAAGGGAATGACTATGAGTCCAAAGCAAAATTTTGACAAGTAACAAAATTGTATGCAATTTGGATACTGTTCATCAAGCAGCTTTGTAGGCTTTACAGAAAAGTCGGAATTACATTTGTTTTCAGTATCAGTTGAACTCGAGCAGATGTCAAGGTTATTTTAGAAGAACCATATAAAGGCTAATAAGTTGGCAACTAATATTCAGGACTCCATGTAAATTAACCAAGATAGATCTATTTACTGACCTGAGTGCCTGAACATATCAATGGAGGCACCTTTACAACTAAAGAGCAACTGAAAGATCTCACATGGAAGGAAAGCTGGTACCATAGAAGCACTCATGGAGAAGAATATTTTAATGGCGACACAACACAGAAGGCTCCAATAGCAAACCTACTAAAGCCTGAATGTTCTTTTATGGTCTCAAACTATGTTCATTTTGTAAAATCTGTAGGCTGTCCAGACTTACTTTACCAAGAGAGCTTTACTGCAGATGTCTGAACTCTCATTGTAAAGTAATAACTAGGTAAATTATTAGTTTCCTGTTAGCTAAGGAAGTTTGCCCCCAACCGAGAGACATAGTAGACAAAGCTACAAAGCACAATGCCAGAAGGAAAATTAGCTTGCAGTTGCAGGAAACATTTTTCTTCTTCCATAACTGACCCATAATCTAATTTTTGTTAGTCACCGGATTCAAGTACCCCTAAATGATGAGTCCCTCATATATGTTATTGTTTAGGCCTTTGCTCAGAGTCTTAATCTATGACTCTTTTACGCTTGATTAAGCCTCCGTGCTAATATATACCTAATCAGAGATCCCGCTACGCATAATAGATGCATAGGTTCTCCTCGTTTTCGGATTAGCACGTGAATTTGCACCCTTATTTCTGCAATCAATCGGACAAATTTCTATATTTCCCCTTCCTATCGATCAATATGCACCCCAAATCACAGTAGAGCACCCGACACTTAGATGTGTTAGCAGCATATCATCAGATCTGATCTCAACCGCTGCAAGAGAGATTCCTGTTTACTGACGATATTAAAAAATGGATTCACAAGGTCCTCAGCACAGGGTGGGAAAAAACAACGGTAGACAGGAACATGCAACATGATCATGATCGGTATAAACTAATCCAGCCATCCAGACCAAGCGTCTACTTGCACTGAAACTACTAAGTGGCCTTAGATCTGAAAGGAGAAGCGAACCAACAACTGCACCAAGAATATGGTTTTCTTGCTCCCGTTTCATGTCCATAGCAGTGACAAGATCTAGTTTCCCATGCGCTGCTGATGCTTGGCTGCGTGCCCAAGGCAGATCCGATCATTGCAACTGTGCGACCCACTTGCGTGGTTGCTCCAGACAAAAAACGGAAGGAGAGACAAACTCGTCTAGTTTCCATCTTCCAATCCTCCTTCGCCGATGCGCAGGGGGCAGCGCTGGAAGCTCACTTTCCCAGCCCAACTGCCCAGTAGAAGTTACAGAACCAGCAGATGGGTGACGAACATGCCTGACACAGGTGCAAATGAATAAGAATAACAGCGTTAGCTCCAGCCTCGCTCTACTTGCCGTACGTAGCGCACTGCACCACGACGTGCGCTCCCGTGAATTCCGGCCGTTGCGTTGCGGGCAGATAGCCCGCAGCGGCACATGGACGGGGCTCGATCTGTGCCTGTGCTCACTGTTCACTGTCCATGATCCACGTTTTCTGCATGAGCTTGTAGTTTAGTCTGTACACACTGCCGGATCGATAACGATCCATTGGCTACAGATTACACACATATCTGGATGGACGCACTTCTAGGCAGGTGTGAAAAAACTGTAACTGTAAGGTTGTAACCTGCCCGGCACGCCCCAGGCACTCCCGTGCTTCGGCCTGGCCGTCGTGCCTCCTATATAAGCACTGCTCCAGGCTTCCTCCCGTCGTGTGCCACTGCACACTGGCTAGAGTGTCAGTGCCCCCACCTTCCTCTGGTCTTGGCAAAAGAGGGAAAAAGTAGAAGTTAGCTAGGACCTGCAAGGCATGGCTTCGCCGGCGCCGGCAGCCGACGGTGCCGTGTATGCGGCCAATGGTGGCCTCACTGACCCACTTCTAGTGAGCGCGAACGGCCACGGTGCCGCCCCGAGGAAGGCTGCCCACGGCGCCAAGGGCAAGTACTGGGTGCCCGCCGACAAGGCCGAGAGGCGAGCTGCGAAGGAGGCCGGCGGTGAGGAGGGCCGCGCGCTGCTGTTCCGGAAGTATAAGGTCAAAGGCGCCCTCCTGCACCCCTACAGGTAAAGCCAGCTCAGCTAAACTGAATGTGTATGGCATGAGCAGAGATACCGTCCAAATATGTACTTAATTATTTACAGTTCACTATGTAAACAGGGCACAGGCTGTATATTTTTGCTAAACGCGCATTTCCTAGTTGCTTGTTAGACTTTGCCTGCTTAGATCTTACTGGCTTAATAAATTTGCCAGCAAAATTTTCTTCAGTGGACAACCGTTGACCTGAGACTCCACTGGGGGCTCATCATCTTCCAAGCACTAATAATATAGTAATATGGATTGCCAAATAGATGAAAGGATCTTGCAGGAGGATTGCTATTTCCTATTCTGGTCACATACTCACACACACACGATTGCAAAGCTTGCATTTCGAGAGCAAAGCTTGCATTTCTATGGCCTGAGAACTGACGACATGTTTTCATGTTACAGGTTGCTGATCATCATCCGATTAATCGCTGTCCTCGTCTTCTTCGCATGGCGCATCAGGCACAACAAATCTGACATCATGTGGTTTTGGACAATGTCCATAGTTGGCGATGTTTGGTTCGGCTTCTCGTGGCTCCTCAACCAGCTCCCAAAGTTCAACCCCGTCAAGACCATCCCAGACCTGGCTGCCCTCAAGCGGCACTTTGGCTTCCCTGACGGTACCTCTAGGCTCCCCGGCATTGATGTTTTCGTCACCACTGCCGACCCCATTGATGAGCCCATACTGTACACCATGAACTGTGTCCTCTCCATCCTCGCGGTTGACTACCCAGTCGACAGGCTTGCGTGCTATCTCTCAGATGATAGCGGGGCACTGGTTCTCTATGAGGCATTGGTTGAGGTCGGAAAGTTTGCACCTCTGTGGGTTCCATTCTGCCGCAAGTACTCCATTGAGCCAAGGGCACCAGAAAGCTATTTTGAGCATGTGGCGCCACCACAGGCTGGAAGGGTGACACATGAATTCTTCAATGATTATAGGAGGGTGCAAATGGAGTATGATGAGTTCAAGGTGCGCTTGGACAACCTCCCTGATAGCATCCGCAAGAGATCTGATGTTTACAATAGCATGAGAGCTGCAGAAGGAGATCAAAAGGCAACGTGGATGGAAAATGGGACGCAGTGGCCAGGCACATGGATTGATCCAACAGAAAACCATAGAAAAGGGCACCATGCTCCAATTGCCAAGGTACTAAAGTTCAGATTAGTGGTTGTTGAAATTCTGAAAGTGAGACCGTCACTGACTTCTTGCAGAACTTTAGTTCAGCAATATTTAATTTTTGTGCTGCTTGTTACAGCAATGTCACCACTGAAGGTTTTGTTCCTTCTTTAACAGGTTGTGCTGGATCATCCAAGCCATGGACAGCATCATGGTTCACAACCCATTACTGAAAGCAATCTCAACATTGGCACCACTGATGAGCGCCTCCCAATGCTTGTTTATGTCTCTCGTGAGAAGAACCCAAGTTATGACCACAACAAGAAGGCAGGTGCCCTGAATGCACAACTGCGGGCCTCTGCTCTCCTCTCTAATGCACAACTCGTCATCAACTTTGACTGCGACCACTACATCAACAATTCTCAAGCCCTAAGCTCGGCTGTGTGCTTCATGCTAGATCAACGAGATGGTGATAACACCGCTTTTGTTCAGTTCCCACAGCGCTTCGACAATGTTGACCCCACGGACCGCTACGGTAACCACAATCGTGTCTTCTTTGATGGGACCATGCTTGCCCTTAATGGTTTGCAAGGACCCTCATACCTCGGCACTGGTTGCATGTTCCGTCGCTTAGCACTCTATGGTATTGACCCACCCCACTGTAGAGCAGAAAACATCGCAGCCGAAGCTATCAGGCTTGGTAACTCCACAATCTTCCTAGATTCAGTGTCAAAAGCCCTAAAAAATGACAGGTCAATCACACCACCACCAATTGATGACACATTCCTCGCTGAGTTAGAGAGGGTTGTGACATGTTCTTATGACAAAGGTACTGACTGGGGCAAGGGTGTAGGGTACATCTATGACATAGCCACTGAAGATATAGTAACTGGATTTCGCATCCACGGGCAGGGGTGGCGCTCTATGTATTGCACAATGGAGCATGACGCGTTCTGTGGCGTTGCACCAATCAATCTAACTGAACGCCTCCATCAAATTGTGCGATGGTCAGGTGGGTCTTTAGAGATGTTCTTCTCCCACAACAACCCATTCATAGGTGGTCACCGGATTCAACCCCTTCAGCGTGTCTCCTACCTCAACATGACAGTCTACCCAGTCACATCAGTCTTCATCCTGATCTATGCTCTAAGCCCGGTGATGTGGCTTATCCCCGATGAAGTATACATCCAGAGACCATTCACTAGGTATGTCGTGTACCTTCTCGTAATCATAGTGATGATTCACATGATTGGCTGGCTTGAGAAAAGTGGGCGGGGGTCACATGGCTAGACTATTGGCGCAATGAGCAGTTCTTTATGATCGGCTCAACAAGTGCATATCCAATGGCAGTGCTGCACATGGCAGTGAACCTCCTCACAAAGAAGGGCATACACTTCAGGGTCACTTCCAAGCAAACAGCCGCAGATGACAATGACAAGTTTGCTGACTTGTACGATTTTAGATGGGTGCCAATGCTCATCCCAACAATGGCAGTTCTGATCTGCAATGTTGGCGCCATTGGTGTAGCCCTGGGCAAAACAGTGGTATACATTGGAACATGGACAGCGGCAAAGAAGATGCATGCAGCATTGGGTTTGTTGTTCAACATATGGATCATGTTTCTCCTCTACCCATTTGCACTAGCGATCATGGGGCGGTGGGCGAAGAGGCCAATCATCCTTGTAGTCTTGCTGCCGGTTGTCTTTGCACTTGTTGCGCTGTTGTATGTAGGTGTCCATATCTTACTTGCTGGTGTAATTCCATTCTAGGTGGTATAGAAAACATTGTAATTTCTTGTGTAGTTACCAAGGAACCAATTATGTTCCTTTGTATCAAATAAACGTTGTATTCATACATCGTAATAATACAGATTAATCCTAATTAAATTCAGACCATTTGGATTTTGGCCCCATACAACCCAACTCAGCTTTGCAACATCTACATGGTAAAAGTACAATTTCGGTATTGATGTTTAGGGTTATTGACGTTAGGCTTTAATTTCCCTACCACCAATGACTTCTGATATGATTGGAAATGCATAATATCTTACTGGTCCTAATTCATCCCTACTATTGTCCTAGTATTCAGCTTTTAACAACACACTTTTTTTTTGAAGACTTCACCGGAGGGGGGAGAGCCCCACCTGAATGATTTTCCATAGATTCCGGCAAGCTGGTAAATGGAGGGTGCCAGGCACCTAGAGTTTACATGGTCTTAATCGTACAGAGCATTAATTCATGAAAAATAAATTACACCAGTCATCAGCAATGGAACGGTCTTGGGAACGAAGGCGACTGCTCCATAGGCGACATGTTTCCCTGCAATGCATATGAGGAGGCGGCTCGATGGGGTTCTTGATGGCGAAAAGACGACGTCGTGGCGATGGTTCCAAATCTGCCAACAACACAAGAGTATCATCATCGGGAAGTGCTTAGCCGGGATATGTGGTGGCCGTGGCATCTCCCATAGGTGAGTTGGCTCGGAAGGTTGACCCGATCCGGCCAATATGATTCCGTAAAGCCAAAGGAACCGAAGTTTAAAGATGAGGTGATCGGCAGTCTCGCCGCATTACCACGAGTTGGCAAATGTCGTCGTCGAGGACATGCTTGAGGTGGAGGTTGAAGCGGCCTTTGTATGCGGTTGTTTACCAATAACCAGCCGAAAAAACGTACTGGGGCGCTCGGTTTCTCCAAACGAAGCTAGAGAAATTGCATGGGGAGCCCATGGTCTTGGATGCTCGATACACGGTGAAGCATGGAGAGTTCCCACTGGCCGGCAAATTTGGAATATCGCTGTCCGGAGCTTGTGTTAAAGTGATGTTGTTGATCATTTCATTGAGGGCATGCAGCTCTTCACTTGCTTGGGGTGGGTGACAACTGAGACCAACATCGGTTGCAAACCGATGTGAGGACCTCGGAGGCAGAGGCGTCCGGCTTCGTGCGAGGGGAGAAAAGACAGGGGAAGACATGAGCGAGAGGCGAACCATCAAACCAAGAGTCATGCCGGAAGGACGAAGTTCGCTTCGCCGCCGCCTGCACCTTGGTGATACACCGTAAGCTGGTAGCAAGGATCGAGGGCCGACCGGTGATCGCCATCACCATGGTCGGACATGTTGAGGATGTCTTTGTGCTCTCACCCAAGCAGCCCAAGCCGACTGCTGCTCAGATGGTGAAGACGGTGGAGAAGCTTCAAAAGGAGGCAAGCATTTTGAGTGGCAAGGTCCTTTACCCCGAGGTCTCCTTCCAAGGAAGGCCGCTGAACATCGTCCCACTTGACCAGGCATTTTGCACCTGATGTCTTATCTTTGCCGGACCAAAGGAAAGCTCGTCGTCTGCTATCAATGGCCGAGATGATTCCCGGGGGCAGCGCGAGAGCCTGCATCATATAGGTGGCCAGACCGTCTAGAACTGAGTTGATGAGAACAAGTCTGCTTTGGTGGTTGAGCAGCGCAGCCTGCCACCCAGAGAGCCGCCGGTCGACCTTGGAGATCAAGGGCGCGAAGGCGGCGAGGTTAAGCTTGACATTTGAGAGTGGTAAGCCAAGGTACACATGAGGAAAGCTTGCTTGCTGGCACTGGAGGAGCCGGACGATCCGTTCCAAGCGGTCTTGCGGTACGTGCATAGGCACAAGCGTGCTCTTGGAGTAATTGATCTTGAGACCAATGGCCATGGCAAAGCTATCCAAAGTAACTTTGAGTCTCCGAATGTCTACTATTTCTGCTCGCACCAGTAGGAGGGTGTCATCGGCGTACTGCAACACTGGGCAGGGGCCATCTACAACAGGGTGTCTGATGTTGGAATGCTTAATGAGTCGTTGAAGAACATCAGCTACCAACACGAACAGATACGGTGAAAGAGCATCCCCCTGTCTCAAACCTCTCTTGCAGGTAATCCAATTCCCCGGGCAGCCATTGATCAAAACAGCTGAGTGAGATGAAGAGAACAACATTTGCATCCATTGTAGCCATCTATCTGGGAAAGCTCTGGCAGCCAGGATTTTTATAGTACTGTCCCATGAGACAGAGTCAAAAGCTTTTGCAAAGTCTAACTTGAGTACCACTGTCGGGATTTTGTTGCGGTGGCAGTGCTGAACTAGTTCGGTGGCATACACAAAGTTTTCTAAGATGGAACGGCCCCTAATAAAACCAGTCTGGTCGATATCAATGAGTTTCTGGATGTGTCTCTGCAGCCTTGTTGTGAGAATTTTGGTAATAATCTTGACTGGGCAGTTTTGTAGAGATACTGGCCGGAAATCTTTTGGTGAAGAGGCACCTGGGCACTTAGGCAGCAGAACAATATGCGCTCTATTGATACGGTGGAGGTCAGCTGTGTAATTATAGAAGCTGGAGAGAAATGCCATTATGTCATCCTTAATTGAGGACCATGCAGAAGAGTACCAAGCAGGACCAAAACCATCCGGGCCAGGAGCACTGTTAACATTCATTGACTTGACTGCCAAGAGAGCTTCAGCTTCAGTGAACGGAAGAATAAGATCATCCAAAATCTGGAGGTCTTCACTGTTATACAGGGTGGAGAGGTCAAAATTCCAGGACGTTGCATTGGTGATCCCCAATATGGAAGTGTAGTAAGCTGTCATTGCATCAGACTTATCCTGGTGGGTGATCAACTGTACCCCATCAACAGTGATGGTTGCAATTTGATTTTTCCTACGCTGCCCAGAAGCGCGTGCGTGGAAAAACTTTGTATTAGCATCTCCCTCCTTCAGAGCCCTGAACTTTGCTCTTTGCTTCCAGTAAGCAGCACGTTGGCACAAGTACAGCTCTAGGCGCTGAGAACAGAGGTCCCGAAGGCATCGTTCACCTGGAATGAGAGGTCTGAACTCTTCCAAATAATCAAGTAGACGAATAATGAAGTAGCAATTATGATATAAGTGGGGTGGGGAGCGATGCTTACGCAGCCAAACCTTTGACGCCTGGCGAGCTGCTTTGATCTGTGCAACCAGGACAGCAGCCTCATTGTCACCGGATGGCACCGAATGCCAGGCCAGGAGAGCAGCGGGGAGGTAGGAGGGGTCAAGCAGCCAAGAGCGTTCAAGTCTGAAAGCACTTGGTTTGGGAATTTTAGATTGTATGGTGGCAATGATGGGAGTATGGTCAGAGGTAGGGCGGTGGCTAGAAGTGAGCGTGGTGGATGGGTACAGTTCGCCAAATCCGGTGCAAATGAAAGCTCTTCACAGCCCACCTAAAATAAGCTCTGTATATCCCAGGTAATGCCAAGGATGCATGGTACACAGATTTCTAAGCTCATATAGCAAGGCAGAGTGAACACACGGATAAAGCACCAGGTATCTAAAATGGCTCTCTACCAAACTAGAGAATGATCTCCAAAATAGAGAACAAGAAACTAATGCAAATATTGCAAAAATCTAAGGCACCAAACCGACTCTAACGTTCTAGGGGGGAAACGTCCGGCCGAGTTCACACAAACCAGTCTCGTGACGGTAGTGGCCAGTACCCTCGATTATTTTCGGCCAGAAACCGGATCGACTATGAGCATGTATATATGTACATGACGCAAAAGAATCCAGCTACTAGAACATATGGTTGCTACACTGCACGTCTCCACACGACGCTCGAGCTCGACCCCGTGGGTTCCGCCTCCAGAGGCACATGGATCGATCCGGTGATCCCGCAGAGAGATCTGGACGCGCATTTTTCAGCACGATTTGGCCATGCCGACCTAGCTAGCTAGTGTAGTAAACTTCCATCGTCCTCAGTCCTTCCGGCCGGCCGCGTCTCTTTCTATATATGTCACGCAGTCGTCGCTCGCTCTCTCCGCAGTCCGCGAGCCACTGCGTGCGTGCATAGCCACTTAGCCAGCTAGGGCCCCATTCCTAGGCAGCCAGCAGCCATGGCTTCGCCGGCGCTGCCCACCGGCGCTGTCGTTGTGGAAGATGGAGGCCTCGCCGACCCACTTCTAGCGGCCGATGGCAACGGCGCCACGAAGACGAAGGAGTGCGGCGCCGAGGGCAAGTACTGGGCGGCCGCTGACGAGGCGGAGAGGCTGGCGGTGACCGAGTGCGGCGCTGAGGACGGCCGGCCGCTGCTGTTCCGGACGTACAAGCTCAGGGGCGCCATCCTGCACCCCTACAGGTACCCCTGCGCGCAGCCAAACTGAAACTTTTGTTAGGCATGCATACTCCATACGACGAGAGTGAGGAAATTTTGTTGGACGAAGCTAAGGAGTACTCCGTAGTACTAGATAACATGCATACAAATGTATATATTTCATCTCATACACGTAGTAGAGACCTGACCAGTAATAGTACCTAGCTGTACAGCACTGTGCAAGTATAGTGTAGTACATTTTTACTTCGGAACCGTGGACCTTTTTTCTTCTCTCAAGTCGTTTTTGTTGGAGTCTGCCATGATGGCAGCAGGATTGATCTTACAAGCACACTAAGATATTATTTGCGAAGTTTCTTTAACTTATCCTGTGTTGACCTGCACACTCACGCGGGGCTCCCATGTTCCAGGGCACTACTTTGGATGCTAATGTCATTAACGTACCGGCACATGCACCAGTGTTGTTTCCTTTCTGTTGACATTATAGTAACATGAACATGCACAAGCATTTGGCATTTCAGTAACGAGAGACCAGAATACCCGATGACACATACTTTCACCAGTCATCAGCATTGACGACATCATTCTGATGCCAACCATTCTGCTGTTACAGGTCACTAATCTTTGTACGCCTACTCGCGGTCCTCCTATTCTTCGTCTGGCGCATCAGGAACAACAGATCCAATGTCATGTGGTTCTGGGCTATGTCGGTTGCCGGGGACGCTTGGTTCGGATTCTCGTGGCTCCTGAACCAGCTTCCCAAGTTCAACCCCGTCAAGAGCATACCTGACCTTGCTGCCCTCAGGCGACACTATGACCTTCCAGATGGCACATCTAAGCTCCCTGGCATCGATGTCTTTGTCACCACCGCTGACCCTATCGATGAGCCGATACTCTACACTATGAATTCCATCCTCTCTATCCTCTCCACTGATTATCCGGTCGATAGACTTGCCTGCTATGTCTCTGATGATAGCGGGTCATTGATCCTTTATGAAGCATTGGTTGAGGTTGCAAAGTTTGCAATGATGTGGGCTCCATTCTGTCACAAGCATTTCATTGATCCAAGAGCACCAGAGAGGTATTTTGAGATGGAGGTGCAACCACAGGGTGGAAGAGCATCGCAAGAGTTCATGAATGATTATAAGAGGATGCACATGGAGTATGAAGAGTTTAAGGTGCGCTTGGGTAATCTTTCTGACACCATTCGCAAGCGTTCGGATGTTTACAACAGCATGAGAACGTCAGAAGGAGATGCACAAGCGACTTGGATGGCAAATGGGATGCAGTGGCCAGGCACATGGATGGATCCAACAGAGAACCATAGAAAAGGACATCATAAGGGAATTGTTAAGGTACTAAAGTTTAGAGTAAAAGGTTGTTGATTTCTGAATAAGTATGTAATAGGCATACTTATCCAACATATTTTACTATTTTGAAGAGACTAATTCCATTACAATAAACTTGCCTCTGACACCTTAATTCCTTCACCAGGTTGTGTTGGATCATCCAAGCCGTGGACATCACCATAGTCCCCAAGTCGGCAATGAAAATAAGTCTGACTTTGGTGCTACTAGGTTGCGCCTACCAATGCTTGTGTATGTCTCTCGTGAAAAGAATCCAAGCTATGACCACAACAAGAAGGCGGGCGCATTGAATGCGCAACTGCGAGTCTCTGCACTACTGTCCAATGCACAATTTGTCATCAACTTTGACTGCGACCACTACATCAACAATTCTCAAGCTCTTCGTGCAGCAGTCTGCCTCATGCTTGATCAACGGGAAGGTGATAACACTGCCTTTGTTCAGTTCCCTCAGCGCTTTGACAATGTCGACCCGACAGACCGGTATGGTAACCACAACCGAGTATTCTTTGATGGAACCATGCTTGCCCTGAATGGCTTGCAAGGGCCATCCTACCTTGGCACTGGATGCATGTTCCGCCGCATAGCACTCTATGGCATTGATCCACCTCATTGTAGACAAGATAACATCACACTTGAATCTAGCAAGTATGGCAAGTCCACTCCCTTAATAGACTCGATATCAAAAGCCATAAGAGAAGAAAGTATAACCACACAACCACCATTTGATGACACATTTGTTACCGATACGGAGATGATCATGGCATCTTCTTATGATAAAGGGACTGACTGGGGTAAGGGTGTTGGCTACATCTATGACATAGCAACAGAGGATATAGTGACTGGATTTCGCATCCATGGGAAAGGGTGGCGTTCCATGTATTGCACAATGCAGCATGATGCATTTTGTGGCATAGCACCAATCAACCTAACAGAGCGCCTCCACCAAATTGTTCGTTGGTCTGGTGGGTCCCTAGAGATGTTCTTCTCCCACAACAACCCACTCATTGGTGGCCAGCGACTGCAACTTCTTCAACGTGTCTCCTACCTCAACATGACGGTCTACCCAGTCACGTCACTTTTCATCCTGCTCTATGCTCTCTGTCCGGTAATGTGGCTCATCCCCGATGAAATACACATCCAGAGGCCCTTCACTAGGTATGTTGTGTACCTTCTCATAATCATATTGATGATCCACATGATTGGCTGGCTCGAGATAAAGTGGGCTAGGGTCACATGGCTAGACTATTGGCGTAATGAGCAGTTCTTCATGATTGGATCGACAAGTGCATACCCAATAGCACTATTGCACATGGCAAAGAAACTCCTCACGAAGAAGGGTATACACTTCAGGGTCACTTCCAAGCAAATAACCGGCGATGCCAATGACAAGTTTGCCGATTTGTATGAGATGCGATGGACGCCGATGTTGATTCCCACAGTGTTTGTCTTGGTTGCCAATGTTGGAGCTGTTGGAGTGGCCATGGGCAAGGCCTTGGTGTACATGGGAGTATGGACAATGTCGAAGAAGATTCATGCTGCGCTCGGACTTCTGTTCAATGTGTGGATCATGGTGCTCCTTTACCCCTTTGCACTGGCGATCATGGGACGGTGGGCGAAGAGACCAATCATCCTGTTGATACTGCTGCCAACAGTCTTTGTAATTGTTGGTGTGATATATGTTGCTCTTCATATCTTACTTGCTAATGTTATTCCGATATAGACAATGTCAGTCAAAGAAAGCACTGCATTTTTTTAGCTTGTGTAAAGTAGGAGACCAATTATGTCCCACTGTATCAAATATAAATATTTTATTCGTACTTGATGATACATAGCTATTCCACTTCAAACTACTTGGTTTTTGGTCTGGTACAGTCCACTTCAACAAGGGACCGGACAATGGAACCCTATATATATTGTGTTCAAAAAATGGAACCCTATATTGTTTTTTCGCTAGACAAGATGTCAGTAAACACAAAAATAGTAAAGAAAAATCTGACTTTAGCAAATAGGACAAATGGATGGAGCACCAGCACCATACTTCAAGTGCCGGGGTTCCAGTGCAAACTCTATCTGTAACCTGTTCGGCTGTTCCAAACTACCATCAGACTAACTTAAATTTTCCGCGAAACATGATTAGTCAAACTTCACAAATTGCAGTGGCATTTTTTCCTCGCGGTGATAGCAATCTGTACCTCATTTTCAAACGGGAAATACAACGATTTTCTAACCAACGGGAGTGCCTGACTGTAATTTTTGGGCATCATTCTTCAGAAAGACTTCCCAGAAAAAGAAAGGTTCGCTGAAATATCAGTGGGCGAGGTGAGCTGGTGTTATATGGAGACTGTAGGCGCTGGTTGGGCCGCCAATTTCACCCTTGCTGTCGAGAGTTGGGCAGTCCGCCAATCCCGATAAATGCACGGCGCCTCCGAAACTGATTCACCGAAGTCTTGGTAGCAGTGCTCCTCTCGAGTTCTCAGACCTACAGTGTTGGGCTTTATCTGTGCATAAGTGTGTAAGGCCCATGAGCCCATATATATATAGAACTACTGTTCTGCAGCTGGTCATAGAATAACTTATTCTGTGGCCACTTTGAGTTACGATAGTGATTTACTATAACATTATGGTAAATATCACCGTGAGTTGTAGTAACACGAGTATCGTAAATACATATTCATGTTATCGTAAATTGGTACAAACATTATCGTAAATCAAGGTGGCTATAGAATAAGTTATTCTATGGCCAGCAGCAGAATAGCCTTACCCTATATATATATATATATATATAACACTAAGCAAAGACATGAGTGAAGAGTTTCATAAATTTCCTCAAATTTCAGCATGGTCTCGGAGCCGATGGTGGTGGCGATGGAGGTGACCCCCTGCTTCACCTGGTCGGCGTGACAGAAGCTGGCGGCCGGCGACGAGGTGTTGGGAAGAGCAGCAGCCGCCTTGCTAGGCAGAGACATCAGGCGAGGCCGCGAGGCTACAGGGGCAGAGCACGAGAGGTAGGGAGCGGCCGAGCTTGCGCAAGAAGAAGAGCGTTGCGTCCCCTGGCTGGAGGTTGGTGACGGCGGCCACAATGCAGAGAGAGAGCTCACGGAGGGTGGCTGTTGAGAGGCGTGTGCTCAAGCTTGTGCTGTGTGTGGATTGGGAGCTGCAGCAGCAGGAGGAGAAAGCAAGCAAAGCAAGAGCTAGAAGAAGCAGCAGCACGTGAAGCAGCTAGACGGGATCTAGAAGGAGAGGCAAGTCCTGAGGAGATTGAGGTGCGTGTGCTTGTGCTCTTCCTGTGCTATTGTGTTGCAGAAGGAATTATTGCCTGAGGTGTGTGCGTGTACATCCTAGGAGTGGATTTCTGAGGAGCTGGGCTGCAGAAGGCAGAGGAGGCTATTGGAGGGATTGCAGTGCTCTGTTTTTTGGTCTCGTAAGTAGAAGAACTGCAGGTGCAGAAGGCATTAGAGCTGCTGCTGTACCGCTCATCTATTCTACAGTTATGGAAGCTAGAAGAAGAAGGCCTTGGCAACATTAAATCATGGGGGAAAATCAAGAAATCATGGAAGTTCTTGGGAGATTATCTGAACTAAAAAATGGTAAAGTTACTGATTGTGAAAATCAGTGAGATATCATCCTCAAGTAAGGAAACTACGGACAAAAATGGAGATGATACAAAAGGTGGCGTTGATGCCCATGGGTACCAAGTTGGAAGATCTTCATGTTGAAGCTCTCTTATGCATGAAGAGAGCTCAACATGGATGGATATTGGACTCTGGTGCTTCCAAACATGTTACTGGTGCTCCTGATGAGTTTATATCTTACACACCATATCCATCTACATATAAGGAAACCATTCAAACTGCTGATGGGACATGTCAACCTATCAAAGGCAATGGTACTGTCAAGTGTACCCCATCAATTACTCTGTCATCAGTTTTGCATGTCCTTTCTTTTCCTGTTAATCTAGTATCATTAAGTGCATTATTTGATCAAATGGACTACCGAGTCTCTTTTGATCAAGAGCACTGTCTCATTCAAGATAGGAGGACAGGAAAGAAAATTGAAATTAGCATTAGGCATGGTGGATTATGGTACCTGGACGGGAAGGAAAATGGTAAGTTTTTGGGTGTTGCTTTAGCAGCAAGCATGAATGAAGATGCAGCTAAGGTCATGCTTCAACATTGTCGACTGGGGCATTTGTCATTTGATACTATGGCCAAAACATTTCCAGAAATAATGACTAAGACAGATAAGAGGAAACTAGTATGTGATGCATGTGAGTATGGGAAGCATACAAGAGCAACGTATGTAAGAAGAGGACTTAGGAGTATAACTCCATTTATGCTAGTTCATTCTGATGTGTGGACGAGCCCAGTCACCTCAGTTAGTGGAATAAAGTATTTCGTCATCTTTATTGACTGCTATTCACGTGTGACTTAGATCAATCTCATGAAACACAAGAGTGAAGTACTAAGTGCTTTCAAGATTTTTGCTCACTTATTGAAAATCAATATGATGCTCAAATTAAAGTGTTGAGAACAGATAATGGAATGGAGTATGTGAACAATGAATTCTGTAGTTTTCTATCAGCTCAAGGGATCTTACACCAAACTACATGTCCTAATACACCTCCACAAAATGGAGCTGCTGAGAGGAAAAATCATCATATCTTGGAGGTTGCACGTTCACTTATGTATGCTATGAATGTGCCAAAGTTTATATGGAGTGAGGCAGTGATGACAACGGTATATTTGATTAATCGTATGCCCTCGAGATTGCTTGGTTGGAAAACTCCTTATGAGATGTTACGAGGAGTGAATGAGTTTATTGTTCCACCTAAAGTATTTGAGTCCACTTGCTTTGTTAGGGATCAAGACCTTTGTGGGAAAGTTGGACCCCCGAGCGGTTAAGTGTATATTTGTGGGTTATTCCTCAAGTCAAAAAGGCTACAAGTGTTGGTGTCCTACTGAATGGCGTCTCTTTGTTATTATGAATGTGACATTTCGGGAGTCTGAGCCTTACTATGGGGAGAAGACTGATTTGAGCTCCTTGTTTAAGCTTGGTGAACCAAGCATGAGCGTGTATGAACAAGAGAGGATGGATGGCATAGATGTACAAGATAATGAAGGTCATCAATCAAGGGCAACAAAAGTTATCACATGAGTGATTCCATTGCGTGTAAGTAATTCTAATATGAATGAGAGACAGGAAAACATAAATGTTAATAACATGAACATAGAGCAAGGAAATAGAAATATTGTGTAGGTTTATACTAGAAGAAATAAAAATATTGGAGTGCTACCAGTGGAGCAACAAGTTGAGCAACCACAACTGGTGGAGCAACTTGTTGAGCATTCGCAACTATTGGAGCAACAACAATCTTCAACTAGTGGTATTGACATTGGTGATAGTGGGGTCGAGCAGTCCACAGAGACAGGGGGAGAAGTTTACTCTTCCATTGATTTGCCTATTGCTCTAAGAAAGGAGGCAAGGAGTACAGATGGGAAACCCCAGTTAAGTATGGATTTGAGCATGACATAAGTAATTATGTGTCATACGAATCATTATCTCCTGCATATAGAGCATTTATTGCTTCATTACAATCTGCACATATTCCTAAAGATTGGAAAAAAGCAAAGCATGATCCCAAGTGGTGCGAGGGCATGTTGGAGGAGTTGAGAGCCCTTGAAAAGAATAAAACTTGGGACCTTGTCAAACTACCTCTAGGAAAGAAAGCTGTTAGTTGCAAGTGGATCTTCACTATGAAGCAAACACCTGAAGGTAAGATCGAAATATACAAAGCTCGACTTGTTGCAAGGGGGTATAGTCAGACATATGGCATTGACTATGATGAAACATTTGCACCTGTGGCAAAGATGAGTACAGTGAAAACTTTGGTTTCTTGTGCGGTGAATTTTGGATGGCCATTGCATCAATTGGATGTCAAAAATGCTTTCTTGCATGGTGATCTTCAGGAGGAAATGTACATGGAGATTCCACCTGGTTTCTCTAATCCTGGGGCAATTGGGAAGGTGTGCAAATTGAAAAAGTCCTTGTATGGTCTCAAACAATCTCCACGAGCATGGTTTGACAGATTTAAGCATGCACTATATGGTATGGGATACAAGCAGTGCAACAAAGATTATACTATCTTCTATAGACATTCAGGGCGCAAGATTTTGGTGTTGGCTGTGTATGTGGATGATATTGTCATTACCGGTGATGATGAAAGAGAGATCATACGACTCAAGGAAAATCTAAGTAAGGAATTTGAGGTCAAGGACCTCGGGCAACTTAGGTACTTTCCTGGCATTGAGATTGCACGGAATCCAAAAGGTATTGTTCTTTCACAAAGAAAGTATGTTCTAGACTTGCTAAGTGAGACAGGCATGCTTGGATATCGACCAGTATCAACACCGATTGATTTAAATCACAAGTTATGCGCCGAATCAGGTAATCCAGTAAATAAAGAAAGGTATCAAAGGCTTGTTGGGCACCTTATCTATTTGTGCCATACGAGGCCTGACATATCCTATGCAGTGAGTGTTGTGAGCCGGTATATGCATGACCCAAGAAGTGGTCATTTGGATGCTATTTACTGAATCCTAAGATATTTGAAGAATAGTCCGAGAAAGGGGCTCCTGTTTAAGAGTCACGGTCACCTAAATGTGGAAGGCTATTGCGAGGCTGATTGGGCAAGTTGTCTTGATGATCGCAGATCAACTTCAGGCTATTGCATATTTGTTAGGAGTAACTTAGTGTCATGGTGGAGTAAGAAGCAATCAGTAGTATCACGTTCAACTGCCGAAGCAGAACATAGAGCTATGTCTCATGGTCTGAGTTAAATGTTATGGGTAAGAAATCTTTTGTCAGAGTTGAATGTCCTAAGAAAAGACCCATGAGACTCTGGTGCGATAACAAGTCTACAATCAGTAATGCAAATAATCCAGTTCAGCATGATAGAACCAAGCATGTCGAGATAGATCGCTTCTTCATCAAGGAGAAATTAGATGATGGGATATTGGAGTTAAGTCATGTAAACTCAGGTGGTCAAATAGCTGATTGTTTAATAAAAGGTTTATGAGTAAAAGAATGTAATTTAGCATGTAACAAGATGGGAATGATAGATATCTATAACCCATCTTGAAGGGGAGTGTTGGGCTTTATCTGTGCATAAGTGTGTAAGGCCCATGAGCCCATGTACCATATATATATATATATATACACACACACACACACATCGGGCGCACCAACTTAGAGCAACCAGCGCGCCCAAGCGAATACATGCATGCGTAATTTTTTTTGTTGGTTCGAATCTTTGAAACAAATTTTCTCCTAAATCGTAACCCCGAGTGACAAACCGTTTGTTGCATCCGACTCAAAAAAATATTCTGAGTAAAACTAGATCCAATATGGATATATTTTTTATCCTTTAAACGAGTTGCATGTTAATGTACTACCAATTGCAACTCTGTCTACCACCTAGTTGCAACTACTAAATTATAATTAGTTGCAACCAGTGCTAAATACGATACAACCAAGTTGTAATTATATTGTACAAGTGCTTGCAACTCATAGTACAACATATTGCAATTACGTATTTGAAAAAAAAAATTCATCAAATACAGTCTTCATTGCAACCAGTGCTAAATACGATACAGCCAAGTTGTAATTATATTGTAGAAGTGCTTGCAACTTATAGTACAACATATTGCAATTACATATTTGAAAAAAAAACTTCATCAAATACAGCCTTCATTGCAACCAGTGCTAAATACGCTACAGCTAAGTTGCAATTGTATTGTAGAAGTGCTTGCAACTCATAGTACAACATATTGCAATTACATATTTGAAAAAAAAACTTCATCAAATACAGTCTTCATTGCGACCAGTATTAAATACGCTACAGCCAAGTTGCAATTGTGTTGTAAAAGTGCTTGCAACTCATAGTACAGCATATTGCAATTACATATTTGAAAAAAAAATTCATCAAATACAACCTTCATTACAACCAGTGCTAAATACGCTACAGCCAAGTTACAATTATGTTGTAGAAGTGCTTGCAACTCATAGTACAACATATTGCAATTACGTATTTGAAAAAAAAACTTCATCAAATACAGCCTTCTTTGCAACCCGTGCTAAATACGTTACAACCAAGTTACAATTGTGTTGTAGAAGTTGAACTTCATCAAATACAACCTTCATGGATCTCGTTTTGTTAAGCATTTTTTTTAATAGCCTACTTCAAACAGAACTAAAATCAGATATATGATTTAGAAGATATCATATTTTTTCGTTTGGAATCAACAAAAGATTCCATGCATGCATGTTTCCTGGTGGGTGGGTTGAGCTGTTAGGTGGCATCACGTAGTTGGTTGTCTTCATTTAGTTTTGTATGTAGGAGCGTGGACTTACCTCGCGCTTGCCGCTCGCCACGCTCTGCGCATCTCGTCGCTCGCGCTCACGTGTCGGGTGCACTCGCTTCACATAATGCACCCAGGTGCATTTTAGCATCGTTATTTATATATATATATATATATATATATATATATATATATATATATATAAGTAAAAACACGAGTGAAGAGTTCTAGAAATTTTTCCAAATTTCAACACACAGCAAGTCAGGAACAGCAGCAGCATCCACAGTCCACAGACCAAACTTGCTGATCCCTGCACAAGTGAAACATGGACACCGCGTTCGCCCGTGGCTTTCAGCCCAGCTGTTGTTAGTCTGATGATCTCATTCTCACCTGGAGTTGGACGCATATACTATAGGCCCCGTTTGGCTTGCTAAATCTTGGCTGAGACTAGCTGTAAAACACTATTCCGACTAAATTATTGCGAGAGAAAAATACTGTTTTGACTAAAAAAACAAGCCGAGCAAGTCGAACATGGGGCAAGCCGATGACGGCTTCCCAGGCCCAGTTGCTGTATTTTGACCGTGCTGAAGAAAAAAACTGAACTGATGCTCCTTCCTATGCTCAATAACGGACGGACCCTCTCTATTCAGTCCCCTCCTCTCCGTCTTCCAGCTTTTCTGCTTTACCGCCCTATATAAGCCCCGGTCGGCAAGCCGCATGCACCAACGCCACAACACGAACTAGCTAGGTGTGGCACTGTGGCTCACCGTTCGAGATGGCCGCGGCGGCAGCGACACGCCGGGTCAATGCCATTGCCAGCCTCCACGTCGAGGCGACCAACGGCGCAGACGAGGAGAGCAGGCGCAGCAGCTCGTCAGCTGACGACTCGCCAGTGGCCAAGCGGATCAACGCAACCACGTCGAGGGGACCAACGGCGCCGACGAGGAGAGCAGGCGCAGCAGCTCGGCAGCTGACGACTCCCCACTGACCAAGCGAATCAACGCCGCCGCCAAGGACAACGATGTCTGGATGGCCGTCCAGGAGGGAGACATACCTGCAGGCAACTCCAGCCAGCCCCTGCTGTTCCGGACCATGAAGGTCAAGGGCAGCATCCTCCATCCTTACAGGTTACTTTGCCATTTTGGCCGTCCAAAATGCAAGACTGTCCATAGCTAGGTACCAACGGTTTGCACCAATGAATAATCCTAACTCGGCAGAAACATTGCCACTACTCATCAGTCATCAGTTGCTATTATATATAAAAACTGACTGCAACCGAAATTTGTTGATCTCTGACTGAATTTCCGCACGGCATGCAAGATCGATATACTAATGCGTTTGCCCGTTTTCTGTCAGGTTTGTGATTCTCCTGCGGCTGATCGCCATCATCGCATTTACCTAAACAAGCCCGCGGTGGTTTCCCGAAGGAAACACCGTCCACGTCGTCCAAAATAACCTCAGCCGTCCGATCACGCGTTGGATGGCCTAGATCGCTCGAAGCAGAATCTCGCGTACAACAGCTTCTCAGCCTCCTGGTAGCTTCTCCCGCTTCTCCTCACCTTCTCCCGATTCTTGTCCGAAGCCGGACAGTCAAATATATATACAGCAGCTTCAGCTTCTCGTCTCCAATTCTTTTCCTCTCTCTCCCGTCAGTCTGTCTCCCTCATCCTCCCGATGCGAGCAAGGGCGGCGGCGTCGGCCGAGCGGCGCGCGGCGCGCGGCGGCGGAGGCCCTCCTCCTCCGTCTCCGTCTCCTCCACCTCTGCCTCCTCCTCGTCCTCCCTCCCGAGGCCGTCCTCCCGAGACGATGGCGCCGCGGTGGCGGCGAGGCCACGGCGCCACCTGCGGGCGGCACGACGACGCGGGTGGGGCCCGGCAGCCCCCTCCCTCTCCGGGGCCCTGAGCTGGCGGCGAGCACCCACCAGGTATGCCCATCGCATCTCTTCTCTGCCTCATGTGTGAAATCAGCACCCAAACCCGAACTCCAACCCTACCTTTGTCAAGGTCGGCCATGGAGGATCTGCCATCTCGTCGGTTGTTGAGTGCTCTTTGAGTATGAAATCATGTTAGCTTTGGATTCAATTTTTGCTCATGATTTATTCCAGTAACTTGCAGTCGGTAAACATGGTTAGGTGGGATTTTTACTAATAAGACAGCGGTTGCCTACGCAATTAGCTATTCAGTATTTGTTGGATTCTGTACCTGCAGAGAATTGTGTGACTGCCATAGCTCCAGTTCATCGAGTAGTACTCGACATGCCCATGTACATTCATGATTTTCTTCAGTCATTTTATCTCCCTTCAGTCCATTGTCTCAGCCCAAAACTTTCCTTTGCACAATTTTTTTTTAAGTGATTTAGTGCCGGTGATTCCATTTATGTGGCATCGATTTACCTCACAATTTTGATGGATCGAATCATAAATATTAACTGATTCCATTTAGGTGGCATCAATTTATCTCACAATTTTTATGGAGCAAATCATGATTATTAATGCCAATAGCAAACCTTGCCAGGCAAGCATAAGGGCCCTGCGACCTACAGCGTGGGTGTACATGGACATGGGAGCCAGCATGAGCATGAGCATAGGCAGAGGTGGGAGAGGATATAGAAAAATGAGAAGCTCTGCTCCAGGTCTGCTATAATTTCTATTGGACTCTCCAATTATATTTCATGGAATGCCTGTCACTGATCAACTTCCTTGCCTCATTTCATTATCACTAATATATTGAAGGTTTGGATAAACAGATGGTAACATTAAGTTTTGTTGTACTCACAGATTATTCCAGCAGTAACTGAACTTTTGTTTTTATGAGATACAAGGACGTTATCACCAACAACTCTCATGCTGCTTCTCAGTGATATGCAGCAGCGACATGCCCATAGCGTGTTGTTGTTATTCTTGGACAATAGAAATAGTCAACAGGTAACATTCTGTATGCTCATTGCATAACAAAAAAAAATACATAGACAGGTTATGCTTTCCTATTGCAATTATTATTGTTCTTTATTTTTTCTTGTGCTCATGTTTATAGACTTCTCAATTTCCTTTGGTTGTGCACATGTCAACTTGGTCAGCTATCTATTAATTGCAATGGACCTGCCATCATTCCTTTCAGGTTAGAACTAGCTTGATTAAAAGTGGATGCAAAACTGTTCAGAGAGTAATTGATGAATTCATAAGAGCAATAGGCTTTGACCCCGTCGGGGGACAAATCTTGGTCCTGCATTGGACAAAACACAGGTTAAAAGAAGGATCTGCCAATTAACATTGGTACCTTTCCCTTCTGATTGTTTTTGGTGTTTGGTGTTTGAAAAGGTTCAAAATTCAAAGAAGTGCAGTGTTTTCTGCAAGTTGTTTACTCAAATTTCGTTTTGATTACTTGAGGTTGGTGAAGAGTATCCCTAGAGAAGAGATATATGGGTTTTGATGAACTTTTTGCCTATTTGTTTCAGTATTTGTAGAAAGAAAGCTTAGAAATACAACAATGTAGCACATAAAAATGGACCCAGGGCCAATAAATAGTTCCAAACATACAATTTTAGTGTTCTTCCAAATTAGCTCTGGCCAAAAATTACCGCATACATCCAACATGATCTAGAATGTCAAACCTCACTTCCATACATCCAAAGCACCAATTCAGAATACTCAATGTTATAATGCCTTGAAAAGAACAAATAGCTGACATTTTTTTGCACTTTTATATTTTCCCTCTATTTATTTTCCGTGACTCTCATTATGTTATTTACCATAGCCATGTCTATGGTTTGCTAAAAGTAGTTACATTTTTAACATATCTGATGGGCACGCAGCATATTTTTGCAACGAGCTATTCTAGCTTCTCCTGGTACAGTCTCATTATCTCCAGTCCTCTTTTCTAGGGGAGTCAGAATTTGATGCAGAGAATAAAACTCGATCAGTTCATATGAATAGCAATTATTCATGGTGTATTTTTGTCAATAGTTAATTTTCATTATTGGTGGCATCTGATTGTTAAGAGACATTTGCAAGTTCTCTGTTATTTTTCTTATTCTTAAATGTTGGTATTAGTGAGAATGTAATTTCAGCAATTAATCCATACGAAGACTTTGACCAACTAAAAGTTACTGTACTCGATAGTGATTATTATCCTCTGCATATTTGTTTCTATTATGTACAGAAACTCAGAAGAAGCTATATGTAATGCTTGGAAAGGATCTCTGTTCAGACAATTTTGCCAACTAATAGGTAATTTCCTTTATGGTCATCGCATAAGATTGTTGCGTATAAGTTGCATTGCATCAGCAGGTTATGATAAAAAATATTATCACCTGTTGGAGTCTAATATGATTATTACTCCAATGCTTAGACCTGCGCTCTATCACAAACTAACAGATTTATGCAATCTGTGAGTGAACAATATATCACTTGAGAACGTGCTTTCATTTTCCCTGTCAAAGACTACGAAAACTCTAATTCTATTCAAATGCTAAAGAAGTGAATCATCATTGCCTGGATCGCTTGGATCACTCGGCCTCAAGGTGTAAGCCTGCGAAGGTAAAATACATGCTTCACATCTATTTTTTTAGTTAGTTCCCTTTATTTTAGATCGTCGCTCAAATCTGAAATTGGTTATTTAGAGACTTCCATGCAACCTATCACACTAAAAAAATATGCTACGTATTCTCCTTTGAATTCTTTCAGTCAACCACCAAACAGGTTTCACAAAATGATTTAGCCTGCTGATGATGCTCTATTTTTTTTAAACTAACCATAGTGGAATGCTATATTAAAATGATGAGGCTTCTAATTTTGGTCTCTGCTCAAGTAGCACAATTCATGTAGACATAGCCCAAACATTTTCGTATGTATATCATACCTGTCATTGTTGGCTTTCATAGCCTTAATCTTATTATATCAACAAAGAACGTTCTGAATAAGGAAGGTTCTTTGCGCTATAAGAAAAATAGCTTTTCCTTTTTAACAAAAGAAACATCCATCCTAACATTTTTATGTACCCCATCCAAATGAGTCTTCACAATTTTGTCTTTGCGCCTAAGGCAAAGTATAATATTTTTAGGCTAGGTTCAAAAACATTTGTTGAAGTGGCTTCCCAGCGAAGTTGCTTCTCATCCTGCTTCTCATCTTTAACTACTAAGACAGATCTTTGTACACACACATGAGTGGGGACCAAAACAATAAAAAAACAGGTCATGAGGGGAGCCAAAACAACAAAAAAACAGGTGACGAGGATAGCGACAGCTTAGAGTTGATTCCTACTTAGAGTTGTACACTGATTCTTTTTTTTAAGATTGACTCTATAGAGAAACATTTGATATCCCTTTCATGCTACAAATCAATGTTCCTATTAGTTCGAGGCAAGGTAAATGCTGCTATTAGTTTCAGATTAATAAGTTTTGAGTTCATTCTTATTTTTTATGTTGGGGGTGTACCGGTTTCATGGCCATGTTAGTTTGCTTCCGTCTTTTAGGTAAGAAGAACAGCAATATTAGTCAAATCCTTTGATTTGGTTGCAACTGGTTTCTTTTCCCTTTGCCGTGACTAACTGCAGCTAAGAGGTTTGAACCTCTGCCTACCAGTTTTTTTTTGTGTTTTGTACTTACAGTTTGGTTCAGCTTTCAAAAACTCTGTTCAGTAACTAAATAGAAGTAAAATAGTCAGAGTACTGTGATGCAGTTGGAATGGTGCATCAGAATGCTTAAAATTGTGAAGGTCACTTTCATGCAATAGTGAATACTCTATTATGTTTTTTGAGTGTCAGTGTTTCAATATTTTTGTGTCAGTACAAATTCTGCTTTATTACTATTAGATTGCCTATACTCAGTTTCACTATTCTCTGTCTGTCAGCAGTGCATCAAACCGGTTTTCTTGATTAGCAGCTAGAACAAGTATTCAGGTGAGTAGGTTCAGAAAAAATGGAAGGAGCTATCTCGGCATGTTAGTTTTTCAGTACTTTTGATCTCTAATTCTTTATGTACATAAGTAAATAGTTTAGTAATTGGCATCTCGGTTTTGTCAGTATGGTAGCTTTTGCAAATTGTAACTGTATGATTTTTTAAATATCAAATTTAGATGGACCTCATCACGTGAACTTGAACATCAGCGTGACCATAACAATGTATTTTCCATTAATGTTGATTATTCTATCTTTCATTTCATTTATATCTCTTTTAGTCAAATGAGTATTTACTTATTTTTTGCAAGATTTTCTCTCTGCTGCACATGTAAAGCTGATGGTGGAATTGTTGCTACACGTGAGGAGGTCGCATATTTGATTAGATCTGGTTGTCGATTGTTGTAATTTCATTCACTCTTTATTGTTTTATTTTTCGGTAAAATCTGGGTGTAATTGCCTTCCTTTATCTACCAGATTTTGCTCTGCTTTCAGGAAACTAGGCGTCATGTAATGATTGGATATAAATCTGATTAATGGATTGAAAAAAAATTATCCGGAAGATATGTAGTGGCTCCCTGATACTGCTGCACGGGCGCGCGAAGGCGCGCGCCCTGATACTAGTTGTTCATATGGCGCATGCGGAACCGAAACCGCGACGGCGTGTGGCTCTGGGCCACGTCCATGGTTGGCGATGTGTGGTTCAGATTCTCCTGGGTTTTGAAGAAACTCTCGAAGCTGAACAAAATTAAACCTTTCCTACATCTGACGAGATTCACTGCCGGAAATAGGGTCTTTGCCGAGTACAAACCGCTTTGTTGAGTGTTAAAAATCGGACATTCGGCAAAAAAAGGCACTCGGTAAATGACTTCTTTGCCGAGTGCTAGGCTCTCGAAAAAAACGCGGCACTCGGCATAGGCTGTTCTACGTAACGGTGTTCGGCCACGTCCTTCTTTGCCGAGTGCCTGCTGTTAGGCACTCGACAAAGATTTTTTTTAAATAACTTTGCCGAATGCCCCGGACACAGCGCTCGGCAAAGATTCAATATTTTTTTTAAATGTCTTTGCCGAGTGCCCACTCATTCGGCACTCGGCAAAGAGAGGAATTAAAAAAAATTGAAATACCTTTGCCGAGTGCCCTTGTGAAGGCACTCGGCAAAGAGGAAATTTCTAAAAAAAATTCAAAAACCTCTTTGCCGAGCGTCTTATTCTTGGCACTCGGTAAAGACTCCCTTTGCCGAGTGTCATGCCCCGGCGCTCGGTAAAGTTTTTTTTTGCCTCTAAATTTTTTGTGCATTCCTTTTAAAGTACCGGGAACTCCTCGTTAGAATTTGGGGATTTTTTTGGCTTTTTGATATATTTAGTTACTTTATTTCGTTTACTTCAATTTTTTCGAAAAATATAAATTTGAACTGCACGTGGTACGAATAATGGAATTTAATGATTCAAAAAATGATAGTCATGTTACTGAGTGTAGTGTGAGGCTGTATCCAGGAACGGACTCAAAATTTTGGACATCTTGTTCATGAAACATAACCGCGAACTTGCGTGCGAAGTGTTTTTAAATTCTATAAAAAGCAAACGAAGTCCGAAAATTATGAAACTTGTTAACATGTCGTGATATCGTATGTTGAGGCTATGATAAAAATTTTAGAAGATTTTGTGCACGTTGTCACGTACAATTCTTACAAACCAGGACATCTCTACATGAGATGTCGTGATATCGTATGTAGAGATATCCTGATTTGTAAGCATCATACATGACAGTGTGCACGAAATCTTCTAAAATTTTTATCATAGCCTCCACATACGATATCACGACATCTCAACAAGTTTTATGATTTTCGGACTTCGTTTGCTTTTTATAGAATTTAAAAACACTTCGCACGTAAGTTCGCGATCATGTTTCGTGAACAAGATGTCCAAAATTTCGGGTCCATTCCTGAATACGGCCTCACACTACACTCAGTAACATGACTATCATTTTTTGAATCATTAAATTCCATTATTCGTACCACGTGCAGTTCAAATTTATATTTTTCGAAAAAATTCAAGTAAACGAAGTAAAGTAACTAAATGAGTTAAATGCACCCGAGATCCATTAACTTGTGAGAAAGTTTCAGTTGAGTCCATCAACTTTCAAAGTGGTTTTTTGGGTTCAAAAACTTTTAAAACGATTCACTGCAGTCCATACCTATTTATTTAACCTTAAATTCAAAGCACATTTGTAGAAAACCCCTTCCCACACGCATGCAGGTGCATGCATGGCCCTCATCTGCGCGCCTTCCTCCCCGCGCAGCAGCTCCTCCACGGCCGCGGCCACCCCACCCAGTAGCGCATCATGCCCGCCTCTCGACGCGGCGGCGAACCCCCCACGTGCGTGCGCCACGGACCGCGCGTTCATCCGTGGTCACCGAAGAAGGCGGCACGCCATGGGCACGCTGTGGGTTGGACCGCCCTCCGGCATCGACGCCCACCGGCGCGCGCGTCACGAAACGCGCATACGGAAGGGTGGCGAGTACGGGCACTGCCGCGCGCGCCAGGCACCACAAGCCCGACCGGTCTTTGGTGGCGCGGTCCGAGAAGCCAGCGGGAGCAGCGGCCACGAGTCCTCGCGCAGCGACCACAGAACAGACGCGATCGAGTCCTCCTCCGCCCGGCCGCCCGGCTCGCGCGAGCTCGGGCGGGCAGCGCGGGGCGCTCACCGTGCAAAGCTGGGCGGTCCTGCCAGCTCACGCGCGCGCCAGCGTGGGGTGGCATCATCGCCAGGCTCGCCGCGAGCAGCTGCGCGCCGTGGAGTTAGCGCGTTGAGGTCGCGCGAATCGCGTCTCGCCGGCCGCGCGGCCGGCGTCGCGGCGATGCCGCCGTCGCGCGCGCGAGGCCGTTTTAGCGTGCGCCCGGCGTCAGATGCGCCGGCGCTGCCTTTGGCGAGCGACGCGCGGCCATTTACAGCGCCGGTGCATACCGTGAGCGACGAGCGATGAGGTCGCACGCGTTAGCGCCGCCTCGTCCCACGCGAGGCGAACTCGAGCCGGGCGCTGCGCCTCATCGCTCGCCGATCGACACGCGTCGCGGGCCGCGGGTCGCGAGCATGAGTGCGAACGCACGCGCCGGGCGCGTCATCGAGCGCGAGCGAGCGCGGCATGGCGGGTGTGCTCGCCAAAGCGCTCGCCAAAGCATCGCTACCGGGCGGCGGGCGCTGGTCGCAGTTCGCGCGCCTCGTGGACGACGGCGGCGCGGCATCGCGCCGGCTGGCGGGTCTCGACGCGAGACGGCGATTTAACGCGACCAACTCCATGGCGCAAAGCCCGGCGAAGAGTTTAGCTGACCGCCACCCCACGAAGCGCGTCGCAGACGTGAGCTTTCGCAGACGGTGGCGCCCCTGCGGTCCGGACGAAAGCCCGCGAGCCGGTGGCCGGGCCGAGGCCTCGGGCCGCTGTTTCGTGGTCGCGCCGCGCGAGGACTCGTGGCCGCTGCTCCCACTGGCTTTCGGACCGCGCCACCAAAGACCGGTCCGGCTCGTGGTGCTCGGGCGCGGCGCGGTGCTCGTATACGCCACCCTTCCGGGCGCTGCTTCGTGACGCACGCCGGTGGGCGCGCGGGCGGAGGGCATGTCCAACCGCTGCTGCTGCATGGCATGGCGTGCCGCCTTCTTCGGGCGCATCAGCGGATGAATGCGCGGTCCGTGACGCACGTGTGGGGGTTCGGCGCCGAGTTCGAGGCGGGCATGACGCGCGCCGGGGTGGCCGCGGCCGTGGAGGAGCTGCTGCACGAGAAGGAAGGCGCGCGGATGAGGGTCATGCATGCACCTGCATGCGTGTGGGAAGGGGTTTTCTACAAATATGCTTTGAATTTAAGGTTAAATAAATAGGTATGGACTGCAGTGAATCATTTTAAAAGTTTATGAACCAAAAAAACCACTTTGCAAGTTGATGGACTCAACTGAAACCTCCTCACAAGTTAATGGATCTCTGGTGCATTTAACTCTAACTAAATATATTAAAAACCCACAAAAAAATCCCCAAACTCTAACGAGGAGTTCCCGGTACTTTAAAAGGGTTGCATAAAAAATTTGGAGACCAAAAACAAAAAAAAACTTTACCGAGCGCCGGGGCATGGCACTCGGCAAATGGGGTCTTTGCCGAGTGCCAAGAATAAGGCGCTCGGTAAAGAGGTTTTTGAATTTTTTTTGGAAATTTTCCCTTTACCGAGTGCCTTCATAGGGACACTCGGTAAAGGTATTTCAAACAAAACTATGCCGACGGCCGGATCGGGGCACTTGGCAAAGTTGCCTCCTTTGCCGAGTGCCTCCCGGATCCGGCGCTCGGCAAAGGGGCGGGTGGGGGCACTTAAGCAAGTTCGCCCGGGCACAGTCCAAGCCACACACAGAGAGCCCCCGCGCGCGCCGCTCCCGGCCGTCCCCGCGCCGCCGCCCGCCAACGCTAGCCCGACCCCGCGCCACGCGCTGCCCTCCCCTCCCCGTGCGCCTCGCCCGCAGTCGCCCCCGCGCCCGCCAGCCACCGGGCCACCGCCGACGCCGCGCGCCGCCCGCCGCAGCCCCTCCCCACGCCCCAGCCAGATGGAGGCGTCAGCTTCGGCAGAAGGTGGGGGAGGCAGCGCCGCCACGCGGAGCAGCCCGGCGGCAGTGCAAGCCACCAACAACGATGACGCGGCCAGCAAGCTGTAATCCCCCTTCCTTTTTCCTCCCCTGTCTCTCCCAAAAGTGCGATGGTTTCCGTTGTGCGGCTAATTTGTTTTCTCCGTTGCAATTGGGTGGATGGATGGATGGAATGGAAGAGGCGCGGCTGGTTTGTTGGGCCGCTTGTTTGTCGATAATTATACACTTTTGGTTGCAATGAATCGGCGTAGGAACTAGAAAGCACTTGAGCCAGGCTCATAAGCATGTAACACGATGCACGGTTCTCTTGTTAGGAAGATGAACTGGGGTAGCTTGTCACTCCAGTTTTGATGTGAAAGTCCCTCCTTGCGGCAAGGGGATATACAGTGCTATAGAAATGTTCCATTTTTATTTTTCTGTGTAAGAAATCAAGTATAAAGGTAAGCAAGAGGTATGCTGCAGTTACCAATTCGTTGTCAACTGAACTATCTCTTGTGTGGATGATTAGCGGATAGCGAGTTAGTCCTTTAATTCAATTATTATCCCTTAGTACATAGATCTAATTTGTGTTGATTCAACTGATACATTCCATTTTTGTTCTTGTTTTTCCCCACCCCAAGGATGAAGGGATGGCTCCACACCTTTATGTAGAACTGGATTTCAAGGAGGTATTGGAATTTCTCATTTCTGTACTTAAGTGAATTTTACACCTTGATGCAATGTAATTCTTGTGTTTGTGATTTAGTATGCCAGTAGTTATCGAATCTTTCCCACTTGCATCTTCTCACCCTTGTGCACGCTAGTAATATCTGTCAACTGCAAATGTTTGGCAGGTAACCAGCAAAAAGGCCGTCATCATTAACCATTATAGTGAAATGAAGGAAAAGTTAGGCTCAGAAGCTTCGATTTCAATTGGTACATCTCATTTACTCTCTGTGTATCATCCCTTTTTGCAGGTTGGGTCCTTCCAATTTGTAATTGGATTGACCCAAACTCCTAAACAATTTCATGAACTATACTAAAATATCCTTTTAGAACTATCTATTTGTCAATTATTCACTATATGTCTGCCTCTTATCCTATTTCTGTTGTATCTCACAGATATTTGTGTTTAAACACATACAAGGAGACATGTTGTTTACTGAGTAGCAGTAGTAGAAGTCTTATATTCCATACAGAAAATTCAAGTCACCTTTTGTCAAGTTCTCACTAATGTGTATCCACTGATTTATAGTAGCAAATAAATGGTCCTTGGAGAAGCATAAAGTACTAGTTACCATAGCAGAAAAAGTTCCTTTTTCGTTTGGTTTCAGAGGTAGCCGTTCCGTCTTGTTTGGAAGAAAACTCTCTTTGTCTCGTTGTGAGAACTTCAAAACTTAAAATGGATAATGAACTTTTGCAAAATATTACTTTCAGATTCAAGTAGAATTGCAAGTAGTGACCACTACATGTTACAGAATTGGACATTTCTTTTTCTTGATGTGCCTGTAGCCTGCGCAATAACTTATCCATCTATTTCAGAAAAAGGTGAAGTGATAAGCACGCATTACAAGCTATTTTCTGCTGATATTCGTGACATACCAAAACTGAATTCAGTTATTCGCATGGCTGAAATGGATCCTAGGTAAGCTTCTTTTCTCTTCTGATATGAAAACATGTTGAACTAGAAAATATGACACACAATATAGGGACACCATCAATTAGGATACATGCATGATGTAGTTTCTCTGTCTTTTTAATACAAACCAAGCTTCCAAGTGTTTGATATAACTTTCTGTTGTCATCAGCTTGCCAACCTTTATAATTGCAGAGTGTGTGCTTATTTACCTTGACCCGACTGCCACCGGTGCTATCGGGCATCTCAAAGTTCTCCACTGCTGTCTTTTTCTTATATGAGCATGTCGAATCATTCTCATGGTGTACTATATTTTGCCTCTTAGGTGTAGCCTTTGGAATTGATGGCTAATGTTTTGATGCAGATTCATCCTGACGATGCAAAGATTTTTTTTTTAAAAATTCAAACTTTGCCGAGTGCCGGCCAAAGAGCACTCGGCAAAGATTTTTTTTTAAAAAAAAAATCAAACTTTGCTGAGCGCCAGCCAGGGGGCACTCGGCAAAGAATTTTTAGAAAAAGCAAAATAAAACATCTTTGCCGAGGGTCGGATAGAGGGCACTCGGCAAAGAATTTTTTTAAAAAATAATAAAAAATCTTTGCCGAGTGCCTGCAGGGTTGACACTCGGCAAAGCGACCATCAACGGGGCCGGCGCCGTGACGGTCGTTTTTCTTTGCCGAGTGTCTCTGAGGCTCTCGGCAAAGCCTTTGCCGAGTCTCCGATAAAAGACACTCGGCAAAGAGGGCTTTGCCGATCAATTTTTTGCCGTGTGTTCTTTGCCGCGGCAAAGGCTTTGTCTCGACAAAGAACTTGGGTCCAGTAGTGATTAAGGACCAATACGAGTCCTGGACCTCCGGTGAGTCCAATCTCCCCGGCATCGACGTCTTCCTCACCACCGTCGACCCGGTAGACGAACGCATACTGTACACGGTGAACTCCGTCCTCTCCATCCTCGCCACCGACTACCCTGTCGAGAAGTACGCCTGCTACCTCTCGGACGACGGCGGCACGTTGGTCCACTACGAAGCCATGCTCGAGGTTGCAAGTTTCGCCAAGCTATGGGTTCCGTTCTGCCGGAAGCATGGCGTGGAGCCGAGAGCGCCGGAGAGCTACTTCGGAGTGAAGAGGCAGCCGTACACGGGAAGCATGCAGGAGGAGTTCACGAGTGACCACAGGCGCGTGCGCAGAGAATATGAAGAGTTCAAGGTGAGGATAGGCTCTCTTTTCAGCACCATCTACCAAAGATCTGAAGCGTACACAACAGAAAGCATACCGAAGGCGAAGATGGTGTGTCGAAGGCGACGTGGATGGCTGACGGTACGCAGTGGCCTGGGACATGGATTGAGCAGGCTGAGAACCATAGAAAAGGACAGCACGCTGGAATTGTTAAGGTAAACATTCCATCACACTGACTTTATTTTCTTTCAAATATTCTTCATCATCAAACAAACTGTGAGCTAATACTAATTAACATGCTCTTTATTTGACAGGTCGTACTAAACCATCCGAGCCATAAACCACAGCTCGGTTCACCAGCAAGCACTGACAACCCATTCAACTTCAGCAACACTGACAGGCGCCTCCCCATGCTCGTCTACTTATCCCGCGAGAAGCGCCCTGGCTACAACCACCAGAAGAAAGCCGGCGCCATGAAATGCTCCGGGTGTCCGCTCTGCTCTCCAACGCGCCGTTCCTCATCAACTTCGACTGCGACCACTACATCAACAACTCGCAGGCCTTCCGTGCCAGCATGTGCTTCATGCTCGACCCACGCGACGGCCAGAACACGGCGTTCGTACAGTTCCCACAGCGCTTCGATGACGTCGACCCGACGGACCGGTACGCCAACCACAACCGCGTCTTCTTCGACGGCACCATGCTCTCCCTCAACGGCCTGCAGGGGCCTTCCTACCTCGGCACCGGAACCATGTTCCGTTGCGCTGCGCTGTACGGCATGGAGCCACCGCGGTGGAGAGCAGCCGACGACGTCGTCAAGGTGACAGACGACAACAAGGGCCAACAATATGGTAGATCGACATCGTTCATAAACTCAATGCTAGACGGCGCGAACCAAGACCGATCTATCGTCACGCCGGTGTTCGTCGACGATGAAGAGACGGTCAGCATGCAGCGAGGTGGCGTCGCTGATGACGTGTGCTTACGAGGACGGGACTACGTGGGGGAGAGACGCCGGGTGGGTGTACAACATCGCGACGGAGGACGTGGTGACCGGGTTCCGCATGCACCGGCAGGGCTGGCGCTCCATCCACTGCTCCGTCGAGCCGGCGGCGTTCCGCGGCACCGCTCCGATCAACCTCACGGAGCGCCTCCTCCAGGTGCTGCGCTGGTCGGGCGGCTCCCTCGAGATGTTCTTCTCCCACAGCAACGCGTTCCTCGCGGGCGCCCGGATGCACCCGCTGCAGCGCGTGGCGTACCTCAACATGTCCACCTACCCGATCGTCACCATCTTCATCCTGGCCTACAACCTGTTCCCGCTGATGTGGCTCGTCTCGGAGCAGTACTACATCCAGAGGCCCTTCGGCGCCTACATCCTGTACCTGGTGGCGATCATCGCCATGATCCACGTGATCGGCATGTTCGAGGTGCGGTGGGCGGGCATCACGCTGCTGGACTGGTGCCGCAACGAGCAGTTCTACATGATCGGCGCCACGGGGGTGTACCCGACGGCGGTGCTGTACATGGCGCTCAAGCTCGTCACGGGGAAGGGCATCCACTTCAGGCTCACGTCCAAGCAGACGGAAGCCTGCTCTGGCGACAGGTTCGCCGACCTGTACGTCGTGAGGTGGGTGTCGCTGCTGGTCCCGACCGTCGCCGTTCTGGCCGTGAACGTCGCGGCGGTGGGCGTGGCGGTAGGCAAGGCGGCGACCTGGGGGCTGCTCACGGAGCAGGCGCAGCACGAGGTGCTTGGGATGGTGTTCAACGTCTGGATCCTTGTGCTTCTCTACCCGTTTGCGCTCGGGATCATGGGACAGTGGGGGAAGAGACCGGCCATCCTGTTCGTTTTGCTGGTGATGGCCATTGGTACGGTCGCTGTCGTGTATATCAGCTTCCGTGCCACGTACCCAGTAGGATGGTCAGACATGGCAGCTTCTTCTCTTGGCAAAGCGGAATCGGTGGTTGCAGCTGGGTCAACGGGGTAGATATCATCATTTTTTTATGCCATTGTATGTTTGGTGTAATAATTTGGATGTTTTGACTCTTGAGAATCTTGGCTCAAGTAAGGGCTGTATCCATCCAGTGTTTGTTGTTCACGCGAACATTTTCAAGATTGTTGAAGTCTCTTTACTTTGTATTCGAACTTATGTGACCGTGGTAACTGGTACGAAATCAAACAAGATCCTGGCGGTCGTCACTGATTCTAATCATGCTATACCAGCACCATCCCTTCCGATCCCCACCAAGCAAGTCCTCTGTTTTCTTAATTAATCAAGCTTCTAATCATGATTGTGATATTAGTTTACTCGCTCCAGTAGTCCAGTAGCCTTTGGCAATCAACTGATCTTTCCAAAGTTTCCACTAGCTTGAAAAGATCTGTTTTAGAAGCTTTAGGGGCTGCGCCTAACTAGAGTAGAAAGGGAAGCATAAACCGGCATGTTCAGCTAGGCTGGTTTTGACATGTCTTTGGCTTGATGATCGATGAATCTGTGCGGAGAATGATGTTTGTCACACTTGTACGGTGAAGAACGGCTAGGTTTACGAAAAAACCAAGGATAACTATCATGTTTATACAGCGACAAACGACTAGTTTATAGGAGCAAAGAGACTGTCGATCTATCGCCCGGGAGGGACTCCGTAAGTCAGCAAACCTAGGATGCCATCTCTGATTGTCAACATCAAGGATGAACAACATATCAAGGATGGAAGAAGAGAATAAGAATAAAGAGAGCAGATTGATTTGTTTGGTATGATTCGTTTCTGGCCCTTATATTTTTAGGGTGAGTGGACTTATCCTGTTAGGGATCGAAAACCATTAGAAATCCATGCCAAAATACAACTTCAACCATTAGAAAACCATCCTTTTCCTACCAAGTCCTATGTTTTCTTAATTAATCAAGCTTCTAATCGCAAATCTAGATTGACAGTACGTTCGCCCCCGGAACAAAGCACCTCGGCGCACGGCGGTTCCCAACAGGACCCACTTCTCTCTTTTTTCTCCCGACACTGTCCAGTGAGCGAGTCGCTCCCGACACTGTATCCAGTGAGCAAGTCTGCTCGATTACTTGTAGTTTTCACCCATTTATTCTTTTTTTACTATTTCCTTTTTATATTAATCTATCTATTTTTCTTCTATACTATGTTTTTTATGTTACATAACAAAAACTTTATATATATGTTTGTTTTCAGAATTTTTAGAAGGACAGAGACATTTTCTGTGGTTCAAAAACCCTGTAAGTATTTATCAAAAAATTTTATAACTAGATAAAAAGACAAAACCACTTCAAACCATGAACGGTTCTGAGAGTTCGAGGATGTATAGTGTCGGGGACCTAATACCGGGGTACCCAATAAGGTGGAACTAATGACCATCGAACGTTGACGCTTCCGGTCAGACAAGAGCACTACTGCACTTCTTGCCCGAACGACGGAAGACTGGTTCCGCCTCGCCCGACCACCGAGGGCTAGACTCCGTCTCGCCCGACCCCCGAGGACTAGGCTCCGCCTCACCCAATGGCTAAGGATGGGCTCCGCCTCGCCCGACGTCCGAGGGCGGGCTCCGCCTCGCCCGACGTCCGAGGGCTAGGCTCCGCCTCGCCCAACGTCCAAGGGCAGACTCCGCCTAGCCCGACGGCTAAAGGCTAGACTCCGCCTCGCCCGAGGGCTAAGGGCAGGCTCCGCCTCGCCCGACGGCGAAGGGCTAGACCCCGCCTCACTCGACCCCCGAGGGTTAGGCTCCGCCTCGCCCAACGGCTAAAGGCAAGACTCCGCCTCGCCCGACGACTGAGGGCTAACTCCGCCTCGCCCCACGACCGTACCATGATCCTTCGTAAAGACGAGCACAGGGTCCGATAGGACATTCGAGTCAACCATGATATCGAGGGTCATGCCCTGTACCCCTGCAGGAAGGTACTGTCAGGATACGATGGGACGGGTGCTTTCGGCCCTTTCCATCATAACAGTGCCCAAATAGTGTTGTGGTCGCCGATTTTTGTCCCACAGTGTAGTAGGCACCGCCTTCAGCCCTCGGGCGCGGACACTAACACAGGCATACGACAGCCACTACGGTCCAAGATAGAACTCACATCATCTACAGTGACAGGCGTGTGGTCACTTCCCCGATTACTCCCCGTGGAGTCACAGCTCGGCTCTCCGGCACGCCGCACTGTCCGCCGGCGTAGAATGGGACGCACCCACTTGCTAAATGGGGCCAGGGCATGGCCTATGAGGATCAGCGAACACGCCACCGCTGACATGGTCTGCCATGTTAAGCAGGACAGGCACAGGGAAAAAGGAGGACCCGGTTCCCTCGAAGGACCTTCTATGCCTTTTGTATTTTTCTCTTTTCTCCCATCTGTAACCCCTGCTCCCCCTTGGTCTATAAAAGGGAGGGAGCGCCCCCCACTAAGGGGATTGACTTTTGACGGATAAGTTCAACACACACGCCACTTCACACTCTCGGTGACCTTTTCGACCATTCCATCAGAGACCACCCTCTCTCGACCGTTTGTACCCCCTACTACGAACCTTTTTCGGTACTAATAACACAAGCAGCAGCAGACTGGACGTAGGAACGTTTAGCCCGAACCAGTATAAATCTCGTGTCCTTTAGTGCACCATCCGGGCCTAACGCGCAACAATTACAAATTTACTAGCCGGTGTTTGTTCGAAACACCGACAGTTGGCGCGCTGGGTAGGGGCCTTTGCGCGTTCCAAATTAGGCCTCGGATGGCTAACCACGCAATCAGCTGGGTCTCGGGCGCACACATGCATTTCGGTGACCTGAACTTCATCGTCACGATGGGAGGAGAGTTGGCGTTGGCCCGTCTCGCCATCCAGTCTCTCCCCTCCATTGGCTCCGGCTACAGGAGGCTTGAGCGCCAGCCCGGCGTCTCCCTCGGACCCCAGCCCTCTAGGGATGACCCGCGCCGCCTCACCCTCTCTCCGGAACACTCCGCATGGAGCGCCCTGATGGCGTTCCCGTCTGGTCTCCGCAACGCTGCGGCGACCGCTAGCCACCTGGTGGCACAGCGCGCGATCTCGTCCCCCGCGAACAACGAGTTCATGGGGATGATCAAAAGCGTCACAGAATCCCTCCACGGCCTCCTCGTGGAAGGCCCGGGGTCAAACTCTGGCTCTGACTCTGGCAGGGGGAGCCATCATCCCTCCCGGGAATGTTTCATGGCAGAAACCCCCGAGGGACACGTCGAAAGCATCTCCGCGGATGCGGCCACCTCGGTAGGCAACCTCGGTGATGGAACCGAAGGGGGAGCTATGGCCCCACCTCACGTGGGGGTAGAACAGCTGAGAGCCCGAAAGCAGTAAAGAGACGAAGCCAAACAACAACTTGTTCGGGAGTACGTGGAGGTCGACGAGGAGATCAAGCGTCGCGGAGATGGTGGGCACGCATGCGCCGTGGCCCGCGACATAAACCAAAGGATCATCGCCGATGGTGAAACCCTTCCTGACTTCATTCGGGCAAGCCAGAACATCGCCGCCGCAATGACCCTACTTCATGGGTTTCCAGAGGCCGCGACGCCCGAGGATCGTCGGGTCCACCATGAAATTTGCATGCTACTTGAGCGTGAGGCAGCACAGCAGGCGGAGAGCTCGCTGTCTCGATGACACGAGCCCGACGCCAGCCAGCGCACCCCCTCGGTGCGCCCCGCTAGGGACGCATCGGTCCACCAAGCGCTGCAAGGCGGTGGGCAGCGCGTTGCGATCCCGGTACATCAACGTCTCGGCAACAACCGCGACGCACGCAGCACCCTCGATGCCCGTAGACGCACCTACAATGACCCAAGGGAAGGAGTCCGCCGCGGCTATCATTCTCGACGTGGCGGACACTATGACAGCGGCGAGGACCGGAGCCCGAGCCCCGGCCTCCCAGGGCCTCAGGCCTTCAGTCGGCACATCCTCAACGCTGTGTTCCCGCTAAGGTATCGACCACCTACTAATATCCCTAAGTACTCCGGGGAGACAAACCCTGGTCTCTGGCTTGAAGACTATCAGCTCGCCTATCAAGCCGGTGATGCGGATAATGACGACTTCAATATCCACAACCTTCCACTGTTCTTGGCTGATTTGGCTCGGGCATGGTTGGAACACCTGCCGTCCAACGCAATCCAGAGTTGGGCGGATCTGAAGGAGATCTTTGTGGGAAACTTCCAGGGCACATACAAATGCCCTAGGAACCCATGGGACCTCAAGAACTGCCGCTAGAAGGCCGGTGAGACCCTCCGCGGGTACATCCGACGCTTCTCCCGGCAGTGCAACGAGCTCCCTAACGTCGCCGACGCCGATGTGATAGGAGCCTTCCTGTCTGGGATGACCTGCGAGTCCTTAGTTCATAAGCTGGGACGCAAGGGCTCGTGGACCACCAAGGAACTCCTGGACATCGCCACCAGCCATGCCTCAGGAGAAGAGGCGGTCGGAGCGATCTTCGATTGCCTCGAGGGCAAGGCAAGGCGGGACGAGGGTACCAGCGAAGGCACCTCCAATCGTTCCGCCAAAAGAAAAAATAAAAAGCAACGGCACGAGGACCTGCTCGTGGCTGCTGCTGACCGCAAGGGTGGTCGGAAGCCCATGGAGGGCACTCCGAACCACTTCAAAAAAAAGCTCAACGGGTCGTGCCCGAACCACGCCTTTCTCATAAAGCATCCGCTCAAGCACTGTAGCCTCATGCGGAAATTCTTGTCCGGAAGCTCCAACAAAGGGGAGCAGGGGAAGGAGCCCGCCCCCACTACGGACGACACCGAGGAGAAGGACTATGGCTTTCCAACACCAAACGGCTGCCTTATGATCTTCGAAGGATCGGCGGCCTATGACTCCAAACGATGTCAGAAGGTCGCACGCCGTGAGGTCTACACAGCCCAACCGGCCACGCCTCCCTTCCTCCGGTGGTCAGAGTCCGCTATAATCTTCGACCGGACCGACCATCCAGATACCATCCCGCACCTAGGAAGGTATCCACTTGTCGTTGACCCGATCGTCGGTCCAAAGCGGCTGACCAAAGTGCTGATGGACGGAGGCAGTGACCTTAACATCATGTACGCGAAGACGCTCGACGAGATGGGCATCAATCGGACGAACCTCCGCCCAACATGAGCGCCTTTTCACGGCATCATGCCCGGGAAACAGGCCATGCCACTGGAACAGATCAACTTGCCCAACACCTTCGGGGATCAGTTCAATTACAGGACTGAGACCCTCACCTTCGAGATGGTTGGTTTCCCCGGAACCTTCCACGCCATCTTGGGACGACCATGCTACGCGAAGTTCATGGCCATCCCCAACTGCACATACCTCAAGCTGAAGATGCCGGACCCCCACGGGGTCATCACCATCGGCACCTCCTTCCAGCGGGCCTACGAGTGCGAGGTCGAGTGCTGCGGCCACGCCACTACAATCGTCGCCTCCGGGGAACTCGCCGCCCTCAAGGAGGAGGTCGCCGAAGAAACGCCCGACGCGAAGAAATCAACCAGGTCATTTGAATCAGCAGAGAGCTCCAAGGAGGTCCTCATAGATCCCAGTAGCTCCGAGGGTAAAACAGTACGCATTGGTACCACGCTCTCCTCTGAATAGGAAAGCGCGCTCGTCGACTTCCTCCGCGACAACAAAGACATCTTTGCGTGGAAGCCCTCGGATATGCCAGGCATTCCGAGGGAGGTCGCCGAGCATACCTTGAAAATCCATCCAGGCTCCAAGCCGGTGAAGCAACGCCTGCGTCGCTTCGACGAGGAAAAGCACAGGGCCATCGACGAAGAGATAGCAAAACTGTCGGCCACCGGATTCATCAGGGAAGTACACCACCCAGAGTTGTTAGCAAATCCTGTTCTTGTATGAAAGAAGAGCAGGAAATGGAGGATGTGTGTTGACTATATGGGTCTCAACAAAGCGTGCCCAAAGGATCCGTTTCCTCTACCACGCATAGACCAAATAGTCGACTCCACCTCAGGGTGTAAAACCCTCTGCTTCCTTGATGCATACTCCGGCTACCATCAAATCGTGATGAAAGAGTCTGACCAGCTCGTGACATCTTTCATCACCCCCTTTGGATCGTTCTGCTACGTTTCAATGCCGTTCGGTCTGAAGAACACCGGGGCAACATATTAGCGATGTATGCTCAGATGCTTCGGGGACCTCATCGGGCGGACCATTGAGGCCTACGTTGATGAGATCATAGTTAAGTCCAAACGGGTTGACCACCTCGTTGCGGACCTTGAGCAAACCTTTGCAAAACTTCGGGCGAATGGCATCAAACTCAATCCCGAGAAATGCGTTTTCGGGGTCCCAAGGGGGATGCTGCTCGGCTTCATCATCTCCGAGCGTGGCATCGAAGCCAACCCAGAGAAAATCTTAGCCATCACAAGGATGGGCTCGATTCAGAACATAAAGGGGGTTCAGTGAATCACCGGGTGCCTTGCCACCCTCAGCCGATTCATCTCGCGCCTTGGCGAACGAGGACTCCTCCTTTATCGGCTCCTAAAGAAAGCTGACCGCTTCGAGTGGACATCCGAGGCCCAGGAGGTGCTTGACATGGTCAAACTACTTCTGACAAGGCCCCTGTCGATACGGGACCCACGTGATACCCCACAAGGAAGGGAGAAGATCTAGTCTAACTAGGATTCTTCCCATGTAATCTTAGTAGTAGTATTATTCTGTAATCCTACTAGGAACTCTTATTGTAAACCGACTAGGACTCTGGCCTCCTGACTATATAAAGGAGGGCAGGGTTCCTGGAGTTAGGGAGACAACACTTTACAATCAATCCAACGCAAAGGCTAACGACGACTGGACGTAGGGCTATTACTCGATCACGATCGAGGGTCCGAACTAGTATAAATCGACTATCTCTTGCGTTTATCGTTGAGTTCTGCATACGCTGAAGCCCGAACAAACTGCCCTGGGTACCCCTATGGCAGGCTATCGGTGGTGAAACATCGACAGCTGGCGCGCCAGGTAGGGGTGCGCGGTGGTGATCCTGAGGCCCTGGGCACGGTGAGCAGGCCGGCATGTCGGGGGCGCCCTTGACAGCTAGCGCGCCAGGTAGGGGCTTTCGGCGAATTTGCTTCCGAGAGCTCGATGGACCTCGACAACATGATCTTCTCGACGGGATCAACCTTCATCTTCGGTTCATGGATCTACGAGGCAGGCGACAATGGCAAGCTTCAAAGTCGTCTCCTCGAAGATTTGGATCACCATGAAGACCTTTCTATTTCGGTGACTACGACAGATCAACTCGCCGGAAGATTCACGCAGCTCGTGATGTCCGATCCAACTCAGATTTCGTGGCTTTGCGCATCCGATTCAAACTCAGGCTCCGCATCCGAGATGGAGTCTTATCCGAGTTCTTTCGAGAAACCGAGTTCTTTTTCGGTGGGACTCTAGAACGCGGCCTCGGCCTATCAAGAATACAACTCGGAGTACACTCAGAGTCCTTTCAAGAAGTCAGATCCTTTTCCATTCGGACTCCACAACATGGCAAAATCTTATCAGGCACGGCTCAAAGGGTCCCTCGATCCGGTGCTTAGAATGCCACTGAAAAGAGCTCAGGAAGGTCTCGTACTAACTATAACATCTCAAGACTGCATCGTCCACTGGCCAGGTTCTGTTCCCGAGGATAGCGGTACCCGACTAGTTGGCACGAGGACAACAACAATTCTACCCTACCAAGAAGGAGACTCGATCTACGACCTTGAAGCCTCTACTAAAGTTATCGACAACTCCGACAGTGTGGAAACCAACGCCGATAACAGAACAATTCATGCACGAGAAGTATTCATGGTTCGCCGTCCTTGATCACCGTTGGTCCCCCCAGAAGCACCCGACATTGGGTCATCGGATGAATCTGAGTCCAACATATCACCTTTTATCCAGGGGCACGATGGTGAGACCAAGAATCAGAAGCAAGCTAGAGAAAGAAGAAACAAATTGAAACAAGGACGCCAATGCCGTGCTAGGCAGCGCAAGGAAGCTTGGATCAAATATGAGTCAGATCTGGCCGAGTACAATAGAAGAAAATCAGAACAAGAAGTCGAAGAAAGACGCGTGGCGAATACACCCTACAATAGGATCCGGGAAGCACTAGAAGAACTCGGAGCGACATCGCATCCCAGCGAAAAACAGGAACAGCTCCGGGACCTTCTCCGAATAGCAGCCCTAAGGACACACAACGGAAGGACCCACTCAAGACTACCTGCCAGGTCAACATCTCATAGGAAGGAAGATCAAAATCAAAGGAAGTCCGCTTTCGAGAGACTTGGACCAAGTGGAAGTCACAACAGAGAAAGTAGAAGGGACCACAGTCAAAACTACCGAGTCGAACAACCAAATATCAGAAGCGAAGCACCCATTCAGACAGCCCCATAGAACTACTCGCACCAAAACAACAGTTGGCTGGAAGGAGGTGCTGAATCAGAATACAAAGAAGCCAGAACGCACGATAGATTCCCCTTTTTTGCAAACAGACTTGCTTCAATACGACTACCTCACAAGTTTAAGCCGTCCAACCACTCTAAATATGATGGCAAGACCGAACCAAGGCAGTGGCTCAGGATTTACTCGCAATCTATTGAACTAGTCGGAGGAGACGACGATATCAAGACCTTGTTCTTTCCCATGGCCCTAGAAACCATGCCCCTCCAATGGTTCGACAAATTGAATCCAGGGTCAATCAGAAATTGGGAGGACTTGCAAAGAGTTTTCTGTGAAAATTTCATGGGTATCATTACGCACCCCATCACCCACGCAGAATTAAAAGGACTCAAGTAGAAAGGGGGCGAAAGTCTCAGAAATTACTATCGACGATTTGGCGAACTACGTGCTCAAGTACATGACATCACCGAACGAGAAGTAATCGAAGCTTTCTCTCATGGAATCATGGCTAGGTGGCAATTTTAGGACTTCTGCAAAGAAAACCCGAGAAACAATGAAGAATTCAGACGCACAGTAGAAAAGATGATTACTGTAGAGAAGACACGAGAAAGGTTCCCGGATAGAAACAACCGAGACAACCCGGATAAGCAAAATCATCGAAACATCAGACATCAGGAAAGGAAACGTAGACCAGACAACACCATAGCAGTGGCTGACAAATCAAAGAAGTTTTCCAAACCTAGAAGGTATGATGACATTGAAAACATGCATTGCATCTGGCACCCTAAAGGAAATCACACCATCGGAAATTGCTACACCTTCAATGATCGATACATGAGAAAAGATAGTAAGGGAAACACTAAAGAAGACAATTAGAAAAAAGATGAAGACAACCACGAAGACAAAAGATTCCAAAAATCCAGGGGGACAGTAGCAGTGATCTTCGCCGGGGCCCCAAATTCCAGAAGCAAACATCAAGAAAAGCTAGCTCTACGAACCATCATGGCAGCAGAACCGGCTACTCCAAGATATCTCAATTGGTCACAATATCCAATCCAGTTTTCAAGAGAAGACCAATGGACTAGCGTAGGAAACACAGGCCTTTACCCACTGGTTCTGGATCCAACTATCACCGGTATGACTGTCACAAAAGTACTAATCGATGGGGGAACCGGACTCAACATCATTTTTTCAGAAACGCTAAGGAAGATGGGACTACAACTCGCCGGGATGATTACACCAACGAGCACCCCTTTTTATGGGATAGTACCCGGCAAGGCAGCCATGCCACTTGGACAAATCACTCTACCGGTTACTTTTGGAACTCCCTCAAACTACCGTACAGAGTTCATCAAGTTTGAAGTTGCAGACTTCGATTCATCATATCATGCAATCCTCGGGCGCCTAGCACTAGCAAAGTTCATGGTGATACCGCATTATCCGTACCTATTACTTAAGATGCCAGGGCCTAACGGTGTCCTTTCCCTTCGAAGTGATTTGAAGCGCGCTTTTGACTGCGACGTTCAGGCAATCCAAATTGCAGCCAAAGCACAAGCCACCAATGGTAGAAAAGAAATAGCTACTGTTGCCGTAGAAATGAGCCCAGAAGAACTAGAGATACCGGCTAAAAAGCCCAGCATCCTCGCACCACCAAAAGAAGCCGATGTCAAGCAAATCGACCTGGGCACCGGTGATCCCTCCAAAACAACAACCATTAGTGCCCACCTCTCAGCAAAATAGGAACTCACGCTCACCAATTTCTTCGGGACAACAAAGATATCTTCGCTTGGAAGCCGGCCGACATGCCAGGTGTCCCAAGAGAGTTGGCTGAGCACAGAATCGATATCAATGAAGGCTCCAAGCCTGTGAAGCAACAGCTACGACGATTCTCACCCGACAAGAAGGCAGCAATTAAAAAAGAAATCACAAAGCTAATGGCAGCCAGATTCATCAGAGAAATCTTTCATCCAGATTGGCTAGCAAACCTAGTTCTAGTACAAAAAAAGAATACGGATGAGTGGCGCATGTGCGTTGACTACACAGATCTCAACAAACACTGCCCGAAAGATCCATTCGGACTACCACGCATTGATCAGATAGTTGATTCAACAACAGAATCTGCCCTATTATCCTTTCTTAATTGCTATTCAGGATATTACCAGATCGCATTAAAGGAACAAGACCAGAGCAAGACATCTTTCATTACTCCATTTGGTGCCTGCTGCTACAAGACCATGTCATTTGGACTCAAGAATGCTGGTGCCACTTACCAAAGTGGTATCCAAACGTGCCTTGGTGAACAGATCGGCAAAAACGTAGAGGCATACATGGATGATGTAGTAGTAAAAACAAAGAACCCGGACACACTAATTGAAGACTTAAAGCAAACCTTCAAAAACCTGAAAAGGTGGAGATGGAAATTGAACCCAAACAAGTGTGTATTCGGAGTTCCTTCAGGACAACTACTCGGATTCTTGCTCAGTCATCATGGAATCGAATCCAGCGCTAAGCAAATTCGAGCCATAACAGAGATGGGCCCTCCTCGAAGTGTCAAAGATGTGCAGAAACTAACAGACTGCATGGAGGCCCTCAATCGTTTCATATCAAGACTCAACGAAAAGGATTACCTTTCTTTAAACTACTAAAGAAGACAGATAAGTTCCAGTGGACAGAAGAAGCCAACAAAGCTTTCAAAAGACTTAAGGCATACCTCTCCTCCTCGCCCGTTCTCACACCTCCAAAGAAATACGAAGGCATGATGATGTACATTGCGGCAACTTCTACTGTGATCAGCACAGCGATAGTCGTAGAAAGAGAAGAAGAAGGGCGCGTATATAAAGTACAATGCCCCGTATACTACATCAGCAAAGTACTGTCAGAATCAAAAATCTGGTACCCGCATGTGCAAAAACTACTCTATGCCCTCCTGATCACTTCACGCAAGCTTTGCCACTATTTTGAAAGCCACAAGATTACCGTGGTGATAGATTTCCCACTCGGAGACATCCTACACAAAAGAGACGCAACAGGGCACATATCTAAGTGGGCAGTTGAACTTGGTGCTCTCAATATCGATTTCACCCCATGGAAGACAATTAAATCTCAAGGCCTTGCCGATTTTGTTGTCGAGTGGACAGAAATTCAACAACCTATGTCAAATACCATCCTTGACCATTGGAAGATGTACTTTGATGGATCGCTAAAGCTAGGCGGAGCCGGTGTAGGCGTTCTCTTCATTTCTACAGACGGAAAACAACTCAAGTATGTCCTTCAGATATTATGGCAAGCTACAAACAATGAAGCAGAATACGAAGCCCTCATCCACAGGCTCTGAGTGGCAATTACCCTCGGAATCAAGCGATTACTCGTATACGGCGATTCGGCAGTAGTCATCAACCAAGTCAACAAAGATTGGAACTGCACCAAAGAAAACATGGGCGCTTACTGTGCTGAAATACGAAAACTCGAAAAACATTTTCAAGGATTGGAAATTCTACATGTCCTACGCGATTCTAATATTGCAGCAGACGTCCTCACCAAGCTCGGATCAGACAGGGCGAAGGTCCCACCGGGCGTATTCATAGAGGAGTTATCAGCTCCCTCTATCAAACAACCCGGTGAGATAACCCCTGAACTCCCAGCTAAAGGCACCTAGATTTTGGTAATCACCGCCTCATGGACCTAGGTTTTTATTGATTATATCAAAGAGAATAAGTTGCCAGCAGATAAAGAGGAGGCTACCCGAGTTGTTCGCAGAAGCAAGAACTACGTCCTAGTAGGGGAACAAGCTCTATAGAAGAGCCGCATCATCTGGAGTACTCCTAAAATGTGTCTCATTTGAAAAAGGCAAAGAGATCTTAGAAGAAATACACTCAGGTTGCTATGGAAATCATGCCGCTTCAAGAACACTAGTCGGCAAAGCATTCCGCATCGGATTCTACTGGCCAACCGCTTTGAAAGACGCAGAAGAACTCATCAGAAAATGCAAAGGTTGTCAAATGTTCGTAAGACAAGCTCATGTGCCAGCTCACAATCTCATCTGCATCCCACCCGCTTAGCCTTTCTCCTGCTGGGGGCTGGATCAAGTAGGACCTCTCAAGAAAGCAAAGGGCGGTTTTGAGTACATCTTTGTAGCAATTGACAAGTTCACCAAGTGGATTGAATACAAACCACTCGCAAAATACAGCGTAGCCAAAGCAGTCGAGTTCATCCAAGACATTATGCACCGCTTCGGCATGCCCAAACAAATCATCACAGATTTGGGTTATCCCTTCATAGCTACATAATTCCAAAGTTGGGCATAGGATTGCGGCTTCGGCATAGATTACGCATCAGTCACACATCCAGAAGCCAACGGACAGGTAGAAAGGGCTAATGGACTCATACTAGCCGGATTAAAACCAAGATTATATGAAGAACTAGTGGACTATGGATCCAAATGGATTGAAGAATTACCCAAAGTAGTATGGGGGCTACGAACTCAAATAAGCAGAGACACCGGATACTCACCTTTCTTCCTAGTTTACGGATCAGAAGCCGTACTACCTGCCGACTTGATCTGGACGTCACCAAGGATAGAACAATATGACGAAGGAGAAGCAGAACACACCCGAAGGTTAGAACTCGGCAGTACAGAAGAAGTCAGAGTAAACGCTACCCTTCAATCAGCTAGATACCTACAAGGTTTAAGACGCCACTACAACAAGAATACCCAGCCTCGATCACTCCAAATCGGAGACCTTGTACTAAGAAGAATACAAAAAATTGATGGACGCCACAAACTACTCAGTCCATGGGAAGGTCCTTTTATTGTCACAAAAGTCACCGGACCAGGCACGCACAAGTTGATAACTGAAGATGGAAAAGAAGTCAACAATACATGGCACATCAGCCAACTAAGAAGATTCTACGCATGAAAACAACTTAAGGAAGAGTATACATACAAGCCACAAGAGATCAACATTCATGATCAATAAAGATGGTGTTCCTAGACAACATATGTCTTATTACGGTTTATCAACGTTCATGATCAATAAAGATGGTTTTTCTCGACAACATATGTCTTATTATGGCTTATCAACGTTCATGATCAATAAAGATGGTTTTTCTTGACAACATATGTGTTATTATGGCTTTCCTCGAGTTGTTTTCACTTAGCTTACCGGCCGAGAGCAAAAGAGCTGAAAAGATGATTGAGCCCGCCGATGAGGGTAGCTAATAAGCTAACACCCGAACCAAAAAAACAAAATGGCTAAAATTATGCCTGAGCATACCAGCCAAGAGCAAATGAGCTGAAAAGATGTTTGAGCCCGCCGATGAGGGTAGCTAATAAGCTAACACCCGAACCAAAAAGCAAAATGGCTGAAATTATGCCTGAGCATACCGGCCGAGAAAGCAAAAGAGCTAAAAAGATGCTTGAGCCTGCCGATGAGGGTAGCTAATAAGCTAACACCCAAACCAAAAAGCAAAATGACTGAAATTATGCCTGAGCATACCAGCCTAGAGCAAAAGAGCTGAAAAGATGCTTGAGCCCGCCGATGAGGGTAGCTAATAAGCTAACACCTGAACCAAAAAGCAAAATGGCTAAAATTATGCCTGAGCATACCGGCCAAGAGCAAAAGAGCTGAAAAGATGCTTGAGCCCATCGATGAGGGTAGCTAATAAGCTAACACCCGAACAAAAAAGCAAAATGGCTAAAATTATGCCTGAGCATACCAGCCGGGAGCAAAAGAGCTGAAAAGATGCTTGAGCTCGCCGATGAGGGTAGCTAATAAGCTAACACCCGAACCAAAAAATCAAAATGACTGAAATTATGCCTGAGCATACCGGCCAAGAGCAAAAGAGCGGAAAAGATGCTTGAGCCTGCCGATGAGGGTAGCTGATAAGCCAACACCTGAACCGATCCAAAGATGTTTTTACAACCAGGAAAAGAGCCAGATGCTGGCCACATCTCGAGTTAAGCAAAAAAGCTAAAAAGAAGAAGCTAAGATACTTGAGATCGCTGGTCCTAAGTCTTTTCAGTACTAACAAGAACAAAAAGGTTGTAAGGACAAAGAACTACTTACCCCGAGTTGTTTACACGGCAGCCAGACAAGCACTCGACAAATCAAGAAAGTTTGTCAAGACAATAATCTACATATACCGAGTTGTTTAAAAGGCGAAGACATCTAGGCAAAGAAGACATCAACAAAAAACAAAGAATCTTCATTCAAAAAGAAGTATAATATCCTATTACAGAGGCTGGAGTACAAAGTTCAATTACATCAAGCATCGTCATCAGGAGAAGAAATATCAATATTAAGATTATCCGCAATCCTCCTGGCTAAATCTTCGACCTCAGGCTCCACCTTTTCAATGGCATCCAGATATTCTTGACTCTCGGCTTCCTCTGCAATTTTGGACAAAGGGACCTCCGGAGCAAGAACCCGGACCTGGGCAAGAACGTTTCTGGTACATAGTTGGGCACACCTCTTGACGAACTCCTAGAAACGGGTCAGAACTTTGGGAATAAACTGAGCCCAAGATTGACCATCATCCATTGGAGTCCGAAGAAGGTCGGCTACTGACCGAAATGATTTCCACAAAGCATTCCAGTTCTCAGTAGCCATCGTCAACTTACCAGTCAAGACTTCAATAGTTTTTTGGGCCTACACAAGATCCCTGTTAGCTCCATGCCTAATCAACTTAGCAAGCGCGAGTTCTTCTTCAGCACGAGAAATTACCTCCTCAGCCCTGTTGTGATTATTGCGAACAAGTATCTTCATTTCCTCAATACCCTCCGAGAACTTCTGCTTTTCAACTCGGAGAGCTAGACCAGGCACCAAAAAACAAGTCAACAGAAAGAGAAATTTGAATACAAAAAGAAACAAAAAAGAACCCGCAATACCATTGCACTCCTTCATGGCCTCCACATTCTTCAAGGCCTCCTAGACAGTAGCATCCCTCTGCTCTTCTGCCTCAACCACCCGGGCATGGAGAGCCTGTTCCTCCCTCTGGTGCGTTTGACGCTCGGTCTCCATCTCGACCCGACAGAGGTCAAGCTCTGTTTTTAGGGCACTAACATCAGAAGACAACTTTTTCTCGGTTTCAGACGAGAAAAAGAAGTCGGTATGATCCCGAGAAAAAGACTGAACAAAAAGAGAGAGAGGGAAACAAGACATAAGAATAGAAGAAAGACGAACATCCAAAGAAAGAACTTTAGAAAAACTTACCTGGAGTTTTTCCCCAAAAGAAGTCGCAAAGGTCGCAAAGGTTCCCCAGGCAGCGGTCAGCTCTGACAATCGATGAGTGGCATCAAATTGTTGCAACACATCATCATCCAAACGCTGACCACTAGTACCAAGAGGGGTATACTTTTTCTTCAAAAAAGCACAAACCACTCGAAGATCCCAAGAAGCGCTACAGGGTTTCGCTCAAGAAAGCACTCGGACGACGCTTGTTCCTACTCGGCAAGACCTGAAGTAACAAGACAAGGCTTCCAGAGCTCAACCATGAAGTGCTCGGGGGCTTGTCGATGCGGGACCCACAGGATACCCCGCAAGGAAGGGAGAAGATCTAGTCTAACTAGGATTCTTCCCATATAATCTTAGTAGTAGTAGTATTCTGTAATCCTACTAGGAACTCTTATTGTAAACCGACTAGGACTCTGGCCTCCGGACTATATAAAGGAGGGCAGGGTTCCTAGAGTTAGGGAGACAACACTTTACAATCAATCCAACGCAAAGGCTAACGCCGACTGGACATAGGGCTATTATTCGATCATGATCGAGGGTCCGAACCAGTATAAATCGACTGTCTCTTGCGTTTACCGTCGAGTTCTGCATATGCTGAAGCCCGAACAAACTGCCCCGGGTACCCCCGTGGTAGGCTATCGGTGGTGAAACATCGACAGCCCCCGATCCTTGTTCCTCCAAGCGACGGAGAATCCCTCCTGCTATACATAGCGACCACCACGCAAGTGGTTAGCGTCGCCCTGGTAGTAAAGTGAGAGGAAGAGGGGCATGCCCTCAAGGTCCAGTGCCCTGTGTACTTCATCAGCGAGGTACTATCCGACTCTAAGACCCGCTACTCCCAAATCTAGAAGCTCCTTTACACCCTCCTCATCACCAAGAGGAAGCTGCGCCACTACTTCAAGTCACATCCCGTGATGGTTGTGACGTCATTCCCCCTCAGCGAGGTTGTCCAGAGCCAGGACACCATGGGGAGAACTGCAAAGTGGGCACTCGAGCTGATGGATCAAGGCATCATATATGCCTCCCGAACGGCGATCAAATCCTAGGTATTGGCTGACTTCATCGCTGAATGGACCGAGGTCCAGACACCACTAGCGATCGTCGATCAAGAGTACTGGATGATGTACTTTGACGGATCGCTGATGAAAAAGGGCGCCGGCGCGGGCTGGTCTTCATATCACCCCTCGGGGTCCGCATGAGGTACATGGTTTGGCTCCATTTCCCCTCATCAAATAATGTGGCCGAATACGAAGCACTCGTCAACAGCCTACACATCGCTATCGAGTTGGGCATCCGACGCCTCGACATTCGAGGTGACTCTCAGCTTGTCGTTAACCAAGTCATGAAGGAGTCAAGCTGCCACGACGCCAAGATGGCTGCGTACCGCCAAGAGGTCCGACGGCTGGAGGACAAGTTCGACGGCTTCGAACTCAATCACATCCTAAGGTGCCTCAACGAGGCAGCCGACGCACTCGCGAAGGCGGCATCCGGTCGAGAACCGGTACCAACAGGCATCTTCGCCAGCGACCAACACAAGCCCTCGGTGAGATACGAAGGGTCAGAGCGGGCCGACGACGGCCCATCTGATCCAACCCCGAGGGTTGACCAGCCGATGGCTCCACCCGATCCTAGTGTCATGGAGCTCGAAGAGGACCCAGCGACAGAGCCCGACCCTCTGGATGACTGGAGAACACTCTACCTTGGCTACCTCCTCCGTGACATGCTGCCGACCGATAAGACGGAGGCCCGATGGCTTGCACATCGCGCCAAATCCTTCGTTCTTGTAGAAAGTGAACTCTATGAATGGAGCCACACAGGGATCCTGCAGCTCTGTATCCCCATCAAACAGGGAAAACTTCTGCTGAACGACATCCACGGTGGGGTCTGCGGTCACCATGTCGCGCCAAGAACCTTGGTTGGGAATGCATTCCGATAGGGCTTCTACTGGCCCACTGTAGTAGCCGACGCCGAACAAGTTGTATGCACCTGCGAAGGGTGTTAGTACTACGCTCGGCAGACTCACCTCCAAGCCCAGGCACTCCAGATGATCCCCATCATGTGTCCCTTCGCGGTCTGGGGGCTCGACCTAGTTGGGCCTCTCAAAAAGGCGTCCGGGGGCTACACCCACTTGCTTGTCACCGTGGACAAGTTCACAAAATGGATCGAAGCTCGGCCGATCTCCGCGATCAAGTCCGAGCAAGCTGTGTTGTTTTTCCTCGACATCATCCATCGCTTTGGAGTACCGAACTCCATCATCACAGATAACGGCACGCAGTTCACTGGCAAGAAATTCATTCGATTTTGCGATGAACAACACATCTGAGTCGATTGGGCTGCCATCGCGCACCCCCGAACGAATGGGTAGGTCGAGCGCGCCAACGGCATGCTCTTATAGGGCCTCAAGCCCAGGATCTTCAACCGGTTGAACAAGTTCGGTGCACGCTGGGTCGCCGAGCTCCCTATGGTGCTCTGGAGCCTGAGGACAACTCCCAGCCAGGCCACCGGCTACACACCTTTCTTCATGGTCTACGGTTTCGAGGCCGTCCTCCCGATGGATCTCGACTACGGAGCACCAAGAATCAGAGCATACAATGAACAGGGAGCCGAGGCATCCCACCAAGACGCCATGGACCAGCTAGACGAAGCCCGCGACATTGCCCTCCTCTGTTCGGCCAAATACCAGCAGGCGCTGCGTCGATACCACAGCCGACGGGTGCGCGACCGAGCCTTCAATGTCGGGGACCTGGTTCTCCGCCTCATGCAGAGCAACAAGGACCGCCACAAGCTCTCCCCACCCAAGAAGGAGCCGTACGTCATCACGGAAGTACTTTGGCCAGGCGCCTACAAGTCGAAAACCATCGACGGTGAGGTCTTCACCAACGCCTGGAACATTGAGCAGCTATGTCGTTTTTACCCTTAATAAATGCATACTTTCCCTTATCAATTTTTGTCTTCACAGATCCCCGATCTTTAGTGACGTCCAACCCCTACAAATTGCGAGGGGTCGGACCTCACTCGGGGGCCGATATAAATGATATAAATACGTTTATCTTGCAAACACTTCCTGTGTTACCTTTGCAAACATTCTCTAAGTTTTCCACTTTTCTCATAACAAGTCCTAAGGGCTAGGATTTCAGGAACGAATTCTGAGTACAACTAGTAGGACTGCGGGAAACCCATGCCCCAGCGGCTACTACCTCCTTGCTCACCAGCGTGATCAGTATTGATTCGCCTGCACTCCTAGTTTTTGCGACCTAAACCATGGGAAGGGTCGGAGGGCACCAAAACCTCTTCTACAAAAAGAGGAACATGAAAGGCTGTTTGCCGTAACAAAAGATGAAAATTTGTTCATTTTTGCACAAATTCACCGCTTACAAAGTGATTTCATCACAAAAGGACTAATGTACTCATAAATACAAAAATGTTCACTCGGGGGTTCCCCCACAACTTATTCGATTACAGCTTCTGCCTAGCTCCACTGTGAGCTCTACTACGAGTCGCCGTGCCACGCTCTCCGTCGGCAACGTCCTATCGCTCCGCGAGGTCCTCAAAGGCGCCGTCATCTGCAACGTCGAGCACCACGTCGGCGACTGTGGTGCCTCCGCCAGGGCGTCCGGGGACTACGCCATCGTCATCAGCCGCAACCCCGACAACGGCGCCTCCACCAGGGCGTCTAGGGACTACGCCATCATCATCAGCCACAACCCTGACAACGGCATTTGGATGGGAGGCGCCTCCCACCGAAGAAAGGCCGCAACGAACGACGGCAAAGCCAATGACGCTCGGCACCCTCCAGTGCTCCTCCTGCTTCAGCAGTAGTGGCCCCCTCTCAGCAAAGGTGGCCCGCACCATCTCATCTATGTTGGATGACCTCCAGCTCGACATCACACTCCGGATTCACGAATGGATCTGTGAGTTCTTCTCTCCCTGGCATTACCCTCTCTCGCTTAGGAACCGCTCCGACGCACGAACGCATTCGGTGGAAAGGAAGGAGAAGAGGAAGCGGCTCAGAGGCTGGCAAAGGAGGGGGACAAGAACTCCCCTCCCCCAACCTATTTAAGGAAGAGGCGCAGTAGCTAAGGAAAGGCGAAAGGTTGGGACGAAAAACTCTCTGCCTTCTCCTATTCAATGCAGATGGGAAATCAATGCTGATGGGAATCCGAGGGGACGCGCCGGAACCGATCAGGACGCGCTCTGGTCGACGAGACGTCGCCTGGTCAAACAGGAAGCTGCCTGAGCATGGCCCTCCACTAATGCGCACCGAGCGCGAGAACCAGGGCACACCCGCATGCAGGTGACTCTCCGCTTCCCCACGTAGGACCATGGAATGACCTGACGATGAAACCCCCATCCAGGGGGCCCAACGGGCCTCCTGGGTCGATCGGACGGCCTAGGCGAAACGACGAACGAACGGCCGCAGCAAGATAAGCACCTCTGTTTTCTTACTTTGCGCGTTAATTTCATTACCGAGTTTCCAACCCGGGCGATGGCAGGGGCATGGACACCACTCAGGGGCTACCGAGAGTGTCTACCTGTTTAGACATCCTCTTTGCCCGACCCCTCCTTACGTCTAAAACCGAAAGCACGGTGTGTGGGTATAAAGCTTTGAATACAACTGGACGAACCGCCAGACCCTACACCCCGGCGGCTACGGTGTCTTTTGTTCACCAGCATAATCGAATTCACAAGTTCCTCGCACCATAAGCTTTAGCTCCCTCCTTCCCAAGAAGGGTTCGGAGGGGTCCTCCTGCAAAATCTCCTTCGAGGAGAAGCTGTCAGGTCGCCTAAATCAATTGAACGACTCGAATCACCACCGAGAGACAAAATTAAAAAAAAATTGCGACAATCATGCAGGTCACGTCGGCCCCATCGCAAACGTCAGACTCGAACCCCGCACGAACATGCCCGGTAAGAGCTTCTCGTCGCTCATACCACCGAGGTAACGTTACCGACCCCCGCTTTCGTCTCAATTAAATCATCACCCAAACGTTGCATATGCAAATCGCTGCATCTCAACGCTTCGCGTCGCATCATGAAGCGGCAGCCGCCTCATTCGATATGAATGGCGACTGACCGAGGTTCGAAGGCCAGCCCGCAAAGGTCTCGAGGCCGCCTCGTGTCAAACAGAGCCAGGGGAGAAAAACCGAGATGAGCCCCAGCGACCTTACCCGACCCCGCTCAGAGGCGGACAGGGACATCTCGACCTTTCTCGTTTGATTCTAACCCCAAGCCAAACCCACAGAATCTCCACCGAGGGGAGCCCAATGGGCCACCTGAGCCTATCGAACGGCTCGGGCATCTGCCGGGAGGCGGGTTAAGAAGTAGTGAAATGAAACAAGAGGGCTCTGCCAACCCCAGCAGCGAATGATGGACCCGGATTTCACAAGAACATACCTGTTAGCGAGCTCATTGAGCGCGACACTCGAGCCGTCGAGGCAAGTGTCGCCAACTCAGCCCCTCCGATTGCGGAAATCGAGGACAGGGTGACGCGCGAAACATGGCTGACCCCAATCAGAGCCTAAGGGGCTCGGGGGCTCGAGCCGCCTGATCTAAAATCAAAAGGCCAAGGTTCGAAGGCTGACCCACGAAAGGTCCGAAGTCGCCTCACATCGAACAAGAACCAGGGGAGAAAACACAGATGAGCTCCAGCAACATTCGCCCTTCCCGCATTGAGGCGCATAGGGTCATCTCAATCTTCCAGTTCAATCCAGCCTCTAGCCGATCCCATAGAATCCCCATTGAGGGGTAATCTGTTGGAAGGCGGGTCAAGGAGCAACGAAACACCACCCGAAGACTTTGCTGACCCTGTCGCAAAGCAACAGGATCGGATTCTGTCCGAACATCCCTGTTAGCGAGCTCATAAAGCACGTCACTCGAGTCGTTGAGGCAAGTGACATTGCCTTAACCCCTCCGGTTACAGAAAACACGGACGGGACGATAGCCACAAAACGAGCCGGCCCTTGACCGAATCCCCACCACGTGCGGGGCCTCGGGGAAGGCCGGGCCAGAGATAAGACCAAGCGCATGGTCACACAACGGTCGCCAGAATCCTAAGTAAGGGGTACGTGAGAATGCAAAAGTTAGCTCGCTACCCTCGCTACGGTCTCCAGTAACATCCGGCCCCAGCGACCGCAAGGGGCCGGATCTCACTCGGGGGCTGATAAAGGTACGAATACCTCCTTTCCTTTTTCATAACAGACATTACATCAGACCTTTTTCTCGCGTAGAGACTGGCGGCGAGGTAAAGGGGAACAAATAGGTAAGACTGCAAAAAGCCCACGCCCAGACGGCTACGGTAATTTTTCTCACCAGCTGAATCAAAATTTCCCTACACACCTCGGGCCCTACAGTCTAAACGAGCAGAAGGGTCGGATCACATAAACTTCTTTTCAGTGCAAAAAGGGAAGAAGATAAGATTGAACAAACGAAATGAAATTTCGAAACAAATCCATGAATCTATTTTTAGACGCGAAAGTACCGACACTTGTCCACATATTACAGATAAATATCTATTAGACTCAACTAACTAACTACCCCTCCGAGGGAGAACCATGTCTTCAATTTTGCTCGCCAGGCTTTCCGCGAGAGGAGTCACCGCCGCTTCTATTTCATCCAGCTCGGAGAGCTCGTAGCCAGGCACGAAACCTAGGCTCATTGCCCTCAAGTTGATGTTGTCAGCATAATGCGAGCGGGCGATGGTGAAGGCTTGGATAACCCCTAGGCGAAAAGCTTCCTTCTCTAGCTGGCGCACCCGCGCTGTGATATCTATGGCACGGGCCACAAGCGAGCTGGTCCCTTTCGCCTACACCACCCGCAGGTCCTCGCAGACAATGCTCAGGCCAACCATTAGGAGTTCGAGCTCGTCGCTCTCCGCCTGAAGAACACTCCTTGCTTTCGCAAGATCCCTGGCAAGTCCGATAGCGGCACCCTCGGCCTCAAGCTTCTGAACCTTTGTGGTGTCAAGCTTGGCCTGGAGGGAGCTGATCCTCTGCTGTGCCTCATCACGCTCCCGCACGGCCTGGTTGCGCTCCCCGCAGATTGTACCGCGCTCCAAGTGAAGCCTCTTCGAGGTCTGGTGTTGCTCGTCTCGCTCCCCGCGTAGCCGAGCGATCGCCTCGGCATCCAGCTTCACCCTCTGCTCCAGGGCCGTGGACCTCTCCTCGGCTCATAGCTTGAGCTCCCGCTCCTTCCCCACCTCCTCCAGGAGGTCGACGATCCGCTGGCGGGCCTCGGCATCCCGCTAGAGCAGCTCATCGATGAGGCGGTCCCACTCTTCCTTGTGTTCACGCAGGAACCAAGATTTCTCCCGGCTATGAGCAGCAAGAGACTGGAAAAAAGACAGGTGATCAGAAAATAAAAATAGATGGAGAAAGAAAAAATCAAGAGGCAAGACCAAGCAACTACCTGGCCGGTGGGAACGATGACGTCTCGAAGGGTGCCCTAGGCAAGGTTTAGGGCATCCAACACGGCCGTGATCCCATTACCGAGGCTCTCCCTGTCCATGTCCTCGGCGCCATCGTCGAGGGTGAAGATAGCCGACGATGAATCCTGTGGACTCCCCCACTGGAGCAGGTGCTCATCCTGCACGGGCGGGCGACTGCCCCCTGATGTTAGGGACAGGGACAACTCCCTACCGGCCTCCTCGGCGACCACTGCGGTGTCCGAGATTCCCTCGCCAGTGACCCCCTCCGTCCTACCTAGGACAGGCGTCGCCTCGGAGGCCGTCGGTGGCGCGGGATGCGCCGCTGCCTCGGGCGCCGCCACCACAGCTTCTAGCTATGGTCCACCCATTGCCGCCACCGTCACCTCCACCCTTGCTGGCAGGACCTCACCCGGCTGTGCCTCGACCACCGTAGCCGATGCAACGGCTGCGGCCAACAGCTCCGCCTGCTCCACCGCCGAAGGCGAGATCACTTCCGTCGCCAGCCGCGCGGCAACCTCCGAGGGTGATCCCTCGGCTGCGCTGGTGGCTCGACCCACTGAGGGCATGGGCACCATCGTGGGCGGCGCCACGCCCGCCGATGAGGCTGTGGCCCCGGCTTCGCTCTCGCCGGGAACGGGGGCAATGTCAGACGGTGGACCCCGCCTTGCCTAAAGGGCGAGGGTTTTTTTGGGCGCCAGCGCTATAGGAATGCCCCGCATGACCAGCCCCCCGGCGCTGTAGAAGAAATGAAGGTCATGAGTCACCGTGAGGAACAGAAAAAAAAACAGAGATAACAGGGGAGTCAGCAAACTACGTTGGCGCTATTAGACGACGTTTGGGGGACGAACCCCCGGCTTCCTGCTCCACCTCGTCATGGCAGGGCCGCTTCGAGCCTACCCCCTGCTCCCGAGCAGAGAGGCTCACCTCCCTTGTCTGAAAGGGTGCGGCGGCGGAGCCGCCCCCCTCTGCCGTTACCTCGGGCGTGGCAGCAGATCCGCTGAAAGGTCCTAATGGCTACAGGGGGGTGAATAGCCTAATAAAATTTCTACAACAACACTTAACAAAAGGATTAGACAATAATGAGGCGAAGTGAGTTTTGCGCTAGCCTACCAAAATGCAAGCCACCTACCACAATTCTAGTTCAGATGGAGTATATCCACACAATAGCTATATCACTACACTAAGTTAGTATGCTCTCAAATGCTAACCAAAGAGCCACACTAACCAAACTAACAAGCTCTCACAACTAGTTACACTAAAGAGCTTGACAACTAGTTTGCGGTAATGTAAAGAGTAGGCAAGAAGGTTATACCGCTGTGTAGATGTATTAACCAATCAATCACAAGTGTGGATAACAATGAAGACCAATCACCTCGGAATCAATGATGAACACAATGATTTTTTACCGAGGTTCACTTGCTTGCCAGCAAGCTAGTCCTCGTTGTGGCGATACACTCACTTGGAGGTTCACGCGCTAATTGGCTTCACACGCCAAACCCTCAATAGGGTGCCGCACAACCAACACAAGATGAGGATCACACAAGCCATGAGCAATCCACTAGAGTACCTTTTGGCTCTCCGCTAGGGAAAGGTCAAGAACTCCTCACAATCACCACGATCGGAGCCGGAGACAATCACCACCCTCCGCTCGACGATCCTCGCTGCTCCAAGCCGTCTAGGTGGCGGCAACCACCAAGAGTAACAAGCGAATCCCACAGCGAAACACGAACACCAAGTGCCTCTAGATGCAAACACTCAAGCAATGCACTTGGATCACTCCCAATCTCACTATGATGATGAATCAATGATGGAGATGAGTGGGAGGGCTTTGGCTAAGCTCACAAGGTTGCTATGTCAATGCAAATGGCCAAGAGGGTGAGCTTGAGCCGGCCATGGGGCTTAAATAGAAGCCCCCACGAAATAGAGCCATTGTACCCCTTCATGGGGCCCTCAGCATCCGGTCACGTGATTCACGCCACGTGTCCCCTGCTTGAAATATTGTTCGTTAGATTTCAACGGTCGTCTGCTGACCGGACGCGTCAGTTAGAAAGTGACCGGACGCTAGACTTCAGCGTCCAGTCGTTTCCAGTAAGGTTCCAAACGCGATTTTTTCCGACCGGACGCGTCCGGTCATGCTTGTTCGGACATAGCCAGCGTCCGGTCACACAACGTCTCCTCTGTACGCCCTACGTCAGCGTACATCAGCCCTGACCGGACGCACCCCGCCAGCGTCCGGTCGCTGAGCGACCCAGCGTCCGGTCATGAGACCGAAACGCACGCCCTCTATTGCCACTGACCGGACGCGCCGGTCCAACCGAGACCAGCGTCCGGTCACTTACAGTGACCTCCGTCTTTTCTGTCTAGGGCACCGGTGGAGTTTCTTGCCCATGCACCTAAACTTCACCACCCTTGATCAAATGTGCCAACCACCAAGTGTATCACCTTGTGCACATGTGTTAGCATATTTTCACAAACATTTTCAAGGGTGTTAGCACTCCACTAGATCCTAAATGCATATGCAATGAGTTAGAGCATCTAGTGGCACTTTGATAACCGCATTCCGATACGAGTTTCACCCCTCTTAATAGTACGGCTATCGATCCTAAATGTGATCACACTCACTAAGTGTCTTGATCACCAAAACAAAATGGCTCCTACAATTTATACCTTTGCCTTGAGCCTTTTGTTTTTCTCTTTCTTCTTTCCAAGTCCGATCACTTGATCATCACCATGGCATCACAATCATCATGTTATGATCTTCATTTGCTTCACCACTTGGAGTGTGCTACCTATATCATGACCACTAGATAAACTAGGTTAGCACTTAGGGTTTCATCAATTCACCAAAACCAAACTAGAGCTGTCATCTGCCCGCCCCTATCGGCTCATGGGGAGCAGTGTCGGAGCCACCCCCTCCACCGGCACCCTGGGCGCAGTGGCCGGCCTGCTCACTTCCATCGGTCCTAAGGACGGGCCGACGGTTAGGCCCATCTTCGCTGGTCTCGAGGGCTCGCTTCCCCCCCGCGTGGAACGGGAAGGGTCCCTGCGTGGACGAATGGGCACCTATCAGCGAATCCTCACCCTCTAGGACACCCCAATCCACACCGGCGGCTGCCTCATCAAACTCGTCGTCGTCATCGTCGTCGTCATCATCACTGCCTGTCTCCTCTCCTCGATCTCGTGCTTGCTGCTTCCGAATCATCTCTTTCTTCCTGAGCTCCCTCGTCCTCTTGTCCCACTCGGCCGTGATGCGATTCGCTTTCGCCGGGGTCCGATCCTTCGGCAATGGAGCCAGGCTATCCTTGAAGAATAGTACCCTCAGCTGGTCCCGCCATCCCGAGGTCAGCTTCAAGGGGTCAGAAATTCAAGTAAAAAGGGGACGCAGGAAAGAAAACTTACAAAGTCGACGAACCCCGGTTCCGGCCGCATTGGGGGATGCCCTAGCACCAGAAACACAAAATCGAGGATGACTCCAACGGTGTCCTTTGAAGGCTCCATCGCCTCCTTAATGCGCTGCGCCACTTCGGAGGGAGCGATCGCTTTGTCGACAAGCATTGTCTCTTCAAGCAGCGCACCAGGCACCATCTGGTGCAGGGGGAGCACGCGCACCATGAGCGGCGCCACCCTCCTCGCGTGGTAGGCGCCGATGATCCCCGATCCCTTCACGCCCCTATCCTTCAGAGCTTGGATGGCGGCAAGAAGGTCGTTGAGGTTCTTCCTTTCCTTGATCGGGACGCCCCACTTCCATGACCCCAGGCCCTCCTCAATGACGCACCCAGAGAAAACTGGCAGGGGGACGGCGGCGTCATCCTTGATGTAGAACCATTGCGAATGCCACCTCTTGTTGAAGGTCGACAGACGCATTACCTGGTATGCTTCTACCGGTTGTTGCGGAGGTGAATGCCGGTGCATCCCACCGACGCGTGCAGCTCTTGCTTCCCGACCCGCTTCTTCAGAAGATTGACCGCAAAGAGATGCCACCATAGGTCGAAGTGAGGGTCAATCCCCAAGAACCCCTCGCACAGGGCGACGAACACTGCCATGTGCCGGATCCCGTTGGGGGTAAGGTGCTGCAGCTCTACCTAGCAGTAATCCAACAGCCCCCGAAGGAACTTGTGAGCAGGTACGGTGAATCCCTGCTCATGGAAGTGAGCAAAGGACACAACATACCCTTCGGGCGAAGACACCACGTCCTCATTACTGGGCAGCCGCCACTCCTCGGTGGCGGTCAGCGGGTGAAGGAGGCCACGGCGAATGAGGCCCTCCAGGCGATGAGGGGTAATGCTGGATCCGCACCATGACTCCATCAAAACGATTGGGAGGGGGCGGATGCGAGCTTGACGGCGGCCGCGATTCGAGTATGGGAGGCTCTGACTATTGGCGGCGGAGGTTGATGATGCGAAGGCGAAAAGGTGAAGTACGGAACCTTGGGGGCAAACCTTGTGGTTTTATAGGGGCGACGAATGCGAGAAGGGCAACCGTCCGCCTCGATCTCCGAGCCTTCCACGACGCACCGCCGTGTCACGTCGCGGGACACGCGACCGCGATCCCTATCATTTCCCACCAAAATCACGCCGGACAGTTCGCCTTCCCCAGGTAGACCAGGACTCTTTTCCCACCGAGGGAATACGGGTCAAAGGGCCCTCTCTCCAGCCCACCTAGGGCCTAGAAGTCCAAGGGCCGGCCCAACAGTCTCAATGGCCGTCCCAATGAGGGATGGGCCCACAAGCGACCAAGGCTCAGGGACACGAGTGTCAGTAGGGCCTCGACCCACAGTCGAGCCCCAGCCAGGCTGACCCTGGACGAAATCCCCACGAACGGGATACCAGGGTTCCCCTAAAAAACTGTCCAGTTGACAAAAGCCGAATCTCACAGCCTCACCCGTGAAGGGTCCAAAATACCCCCTGGGCGATTCTGCCCAAATCACCCGGGGGCTCGGGGGCTACACCCGACGGGTGCGCTCGCGCGCACCCTCTGGCGAATTGAAATACCCCTTGGGCGATTCTGCCCAAATCACCTGGGGGCTCGGGGGCTACACCCGTCGTGTGCGCTCGCACGCACCCTCTGGCGATTTGAAATACCCCCCGGGCGATTCTACCCAAATCACCCAGGGGCTACACCCGTCGAGTGCGCTCGCGCGCACCCTCTGGCGAATTAAACTCTGGCAGGTCAAAACATCCCCCGGGCGATTCTATCCGAATCACCCGGGGGCTCGGGGGCTACTGTCGGGGACCTAATACCGGGGTATCCAATGAGGTGGAACTAATGACCATCGAACGTTGACGCTTCCGATCAGACAAGAGCACTACTGTTCTTCTTGCCCGAACGACGGAAGACTAGTTCCGCCTCGCCCGACCACCAAGGGCTAGACTCCATCTCGCTCGACCCCCGAGGACTAGGCTCTGCCTCACTCGACCCCTAAGGGCTAGGCTCTACCTCGCCCGATGGCTAAGGACGGGCTCCGCCTCACTCAACGTCCGAGGGCGGGCTCCGCCTCGCCCGATGGCTAAAGGCTAGGCTCCGCCTCGCCTGACGTCTGAGTGCAGGCTTCGCCTCGCTCGATGGCTAAAGGCTAGACTCCGCCTCGCTAAGGGCTAAGGGCGGGCTCTGCCTCGCCCAACGGCTAAAGGCAAGACTCCGCCTCACCCGACGACTGAGGTCTAGCTCCGCCTCGCCCCACGACCATACCCTGATCCTTCATAAAGACGAGCATAGGGTCCAACAGGACATTCGAGTCAACCATGATATCGAGGGCCATGCCCTATGCGCCTGCAGGAAGGTACCGTCAGGATACGATGGGACAGGTGCTTTCGGCCCTTTCCATCATAACAATGCCTGAATAGTGTTGTGGTCGCCGACTTTTGTCCCACAGTGTAGTAGGCGCGGACACTAACACAGGCATACGATAGCCACTACGGTCCAAGATAGAACTCACATCATCTACAATGACGGACGTGTGGTCACTTCCCCGATTACTCCTCGTGGAGTCACAACTCGGCTCTCTGGCACGCCGCACCGTCCGCCGGTGTAGGATGGGACGCACCCACTTGCTAAATGGGGCCAGGGCATGGCCTACGAGGATCAGCGAACACGCCACCTCTGACATGGTCTGCCATGTTAAGCAGGACAGGCACAGGGAAAAAGGAGGACCCGGTTCCCTCGAAGGACCTTCTATGCCTTTTGTATTTTCCTCTTTTCTCCCATCTGTAACCCCTGCTCCCCCTTGGTCTATAAAAGGGAGGGCAGGACCCCCCACTAAGGGGATCGACTTTTGATGGATAAGTTCAACACACACACCACTTCACACACAGCTGAGCAGCAACCAAGCCCTCGATGACCTTTTCGACCATTCCATCAGAGACTTAGGACCCGTCCCTCTCTCGACCGTTTGTACCCCTACTACGAACCTTTTTTGGTACTAATAACACGAGCAGCAGCAGACTGGACATAGGGACGTTCAACCCAAACTAGTATAAACCTCGTGTCCTTTAGTGCACCATCCGGGCCTAACGCGCAACAATTACAAATTTACTAGCCGGTGTTTGTTCGAATCACCGACATATAGTTTTAGAGTTCGATGAGAAAAATAAGACTATGACAATAGTTCGATGAGGTAAAATAAATTCCTTTGGGTGCCCTGTGTTGTGGGCTGCCATGGAGGCCCAATCTGAGATGACGGGCTTTACCTCACTGGGTCACCGAATCGTTTACCTCACTGGGCCGCCGAATCGTTATCAGGGTTGTACTCTGTCCCTATGGGTTGCTTATTTCTAGTGCTTAGTAATGGGCCAAAACACAGGTCTAGTTCGCATGCAGCCACAGCCATGGAGGCACTGCAAAGGCCTACCAACTACAGCTGCCCGACTATACCGCCCTTGTAGGGAAAGAATCAAAGAAATCAGGAACTTAATACATCCAAGCAAAACTTGAGATGTTTATCAAAAAAAAACTTGAGATGCCTAAGCCATTGAAGCAGTCAAGCAGAGGTGCAGGTGTGCGTCAGTGTTGGGAATGACATGAAGCTATGTATTTCCGCCCCTTGATGATCGATTTCGGATGACAAAGCTCAGCTCTAGTCTCCATAAAAGTGCATGAATAAAAATCACCATCACTCATCAGCTTCGGTAACCCTGCCTCGGCCGCTTCCAAGATTAGGAATACTTTCTGTAGGGTGTTCATCCATCCGGCCACTCCTGTTGGTGAGCCGCCAAACCCAACGATCCCCTCCTATCCTATCCTATTTGCTCGTTCACTCGTTTCTCCATCGTATCTTATCTGGACAAACAAGTGGACGAGCCTATAAGATAGGGTGTAGGGTACATATACGACGCAGTGTCATGACCGTGCTCCGTCGCGCCGCCTCCAGCATCTAGGCGCTCGCCAGTTGGCATGTCCACCATGCCCCGAGCATGGCCGCCCGCTTCCTCCCTCTCCATCATGCCTCCTACTCGCCGCAGACGTTCGTCTTCCTCCTAGGCCTTCTGTCGTCCTCGCCTTGCTTTGGTGCCAGATGTGGTTGCCCCTTCGGCGGCTTCCTACGCCACCCCATGGCACAGCCCTCCGGCGGCGGCGCATAGTAGATGAACTCCTCTGCCCCAGGTGTATGTAGCCGCACATCCCTCCTGTTTTGTTATGGCGCAGTGTTGTGTCGGCTGCCTTGACGCACCTCCGCCCCCTCCTCGCGTAGTCTTTCTTGTCGCCTGTGCTGATGGCCGGCCTGCTCGTGGATGATCTTGGAGGGCAGCGGCATGGTGGCTTGGCGCAGCGGGGCTACACGCGTAGCTACGCTCCCTCGAAGCAGTAAGTAGCAAGGAGATGTTGCGCGAAAGCACATGTTGCAAGCGTATGTTTTAATTGTTTTAGATGTTTATGTTGCAAGTGTTTCGCATGATAGTGCAAAAGTAGATCGGGATGTTGCATATGTTACAAGGCTATACACGCATGTTGAGTCTGATCCAAATGTTTCATATGTTTCTTAGACATATGTTGTAAGAATTTATTTGAATGTTGCTTCACGCATATGTTGCAAGTGTTTTATATGGATGTTGCATATGCTTGTAACAGCTTTCAAGTGTTTTCAGACGTTTTAAAAGTGTTTCAGATGTATGTTGCTTGTTGCAAGTGTTTCAGACGTCTGTTACAAGTGTTTCAGTTGTTTTTTGGATGTTTGTTACAAGTGTATCATCTAGATGTTGCAAAAGTAAATCATATCGAGTGTTGCATATGTTGCAATGTGACCCACCTGTAGCGGCCACCTGCTGTAGCTGCTAGGGCACCGTGCATGCAGTTCCCGTGTGAAGCGAGCGTGGGAAGCCGCCGACGCAGGCACATGCAGTCCCAGCGTGCTCGATACGGAGCAGGGGTGCAGGCGGTCCCCACGTGCGCACGGGAATCAGGCAGTTCCCATATGCGAGTGGAGGGTGTCGGCAGGGCGACGCGGGCACAGGAAACCAAGGAGGTGCAGAAAACAGAGGTGCGCGACACAGTATAAGACACGTCGGCCCGGACGTTGGCACCTCCCTTCCAGGATACTACACACGGAAGGTTCATCATGGCCCAGTCATCATGGCCCAAACCGTCTGGACACCGTCCTCACCATCTGGCCTTCGTGTCTTCCCCCGGCCGACCCCTTCTATACCCGTCGGAGTTGGAGAAGAAAGTAGAGCAGAGGCTCACCGGAATCCTAGCCACCACCGTCGTCGTCTTCGTCTCCAGTGGGCACACATCCAGGAGGAGGAGGAGCCCGCCTACCTCGTCGGCGTTGACGCCGCCGGAACTCGCCGCCGCTGCCGGAGGGGAAAGAGGGAGGAGCCGTATGGGGAGGAACGCCGAGCGCATGTGTGTCGGGGAGAGCGAGTCGGGTGTTAGAGAGGGATAAAACACCCGGCTGGTGTTTAGCATTTCTGAATATAATAAGCTGATCCACCCTGTAGAGCACTTAGCTTCGTGCCCTCAGTGATGCGGATAGGTCAGGTCGTGGACGAGGCCAGCCGACAGAGAATTATACCGTTAGTGTTTGCTTGATTGCACTTCAATCTACCCTAATCCACGTATAGGAATGAATTGGAGTGAAAAAATAGTTTTTTCACTCAACACAATCTAATACACGTGGATCAAAGCACAGTCAAACAAGGCCTAAGGTGGGACCAGTTCCGATTGCACTAAAGACTGTTATTTGCATAAGTGCATATTCTTACCAAGTCTTGCATACGTTTTTTGTGAATTAGCAAATACTTGACGATCCACATAACGATCAAATCTCGGCTCTCCATGCACATCTACATCATCACATGACCAGTTTTTTGTGAATTAGCAAATACTTGAAACAGAGTACTAGTTACATGTTATTGTTTATAACCATTTTATTATTTATTTTTTCTACTGTTTTCATGGATCAAAATAAACCGAAAATGTGTCACTAATCCCAACAGCCAATCCAGATCTGGTAACGGAGACAAAAAAAAAATCTTTACAAGTCAAATCTACATCTAACTATGACCGGAGGGGGTATTTAAATTGATCTGGCTTTGCAGCCGTTATATTCATTCTCTCGTTGAACGAGACGGAACGCATGGCAATAATCTCTTGGTCCAGGCATGTGTTACAGATCCTGCCATCGCTGCAAATAATCTACTTAATATAATAAGCTGGTCCACCCTGTACCTGTAGAGCACTGTAGCTTCGTACCCCGTGATGCGGATAGGTCAGGTCGTCGACGAGGCCAGCCGACAGCCAGCGGGCCTCTTATTCTTCGACTGCTTCTAACTTCTAACCGACGATCGCTGTTTCTACTTTTCAGGTATATATATATATATATATATATATATATATATATATATATATATATACCTCCTTGTCAGGCAAGTGAACAGCATATGAAGCCCAGTATCTGCACACTGCCACACTCCTTTATGCACTAATCCGCTCACTTCTCAGTGCTGCATGCACCGAGCGAGCTGAGCTAGCGACGTGAGACCCAGCACACTTAGCTGCTTACGGAGCTAGTTGCAAGCTGCTACGTGAGACCCAGCTCGTGAGCCGAATTCCGGTTGGAATGAGGCACTATAGCTGTGCGTGTGGGCTGTGGCCTGAGGTTGTAGCTGCGGACACTACAGCACCGAGGTGGGCTGGGCCAAAATTGGGTTATACTGCTGCTCAGTCACTACAGCATCACAAAACACTGACGGCCAGACTAACTTAAATAGTCAGGCTAAGGACGCGTAGTAACTTTCGGTTAATCGTTTTACGTGAAGCGATAACGAAAGCGCAAGTGGGTTGCTACCTACGCACGTAGGTGGGGTCCACCCCTCGGTAGAGTAGGCCTGTGCCGTGAGCCGGGCTTTTGAGCGTTATAAATGGTATTCAAAGCCAACTCTGTTGGTTTCGCCGACATATGGCTCGAAAGCTCGGACAGGTTGCGCATGGCTCCTGTGAGAGCATGGCACTTGGGCCGAGGAGCTGGGAATATGGACGTGGCCAAGAGAGTCGGTCTGGCATTCGACAAGGACGTCAAACCTATTGAGGGTGGGTGGATGTGAGACCCAGCTCATGGACCGAATTCCGATTGGGCCGAGGCATTGTAACTGCACGTGTGAGGTAGCACCGAGGTGGGCTGGGCGAAAATCGGGTTACACTGTTGCTCAGTCACTGTTCACACGAGTTACTATATCACGAATTTAGAGTGGGTACCTACGTAGGTGGGGCCCACCCCTCGGTAGAGTGGGCCTGTGCCGGGCTTAAGGCGTTACATGCTAGCTACTGACACTGATCATCGATCGAGGGAGGATCGAGGCATGGCTCCGCCTCATGTGTCGGCAAACAGTGGTGTCGTCGTTGTCGGCGGCACGGCGGTGCCGTCGGAGAACGGTGCCGGCGACCATCACGGGGGGAGCATCGACAGCATTCGGCCTGTTCGTTTGGTCGTAAACGATCATAAATTTCCAGCCAGAACAGTATTTTTCTCTCACACCAAATCAGCCAGCAGTAATAATTCAGCCCCAGCCGAACAGGCTGATTAACGGGGTTGTCGGGGGCCGCACGACGGTGCCGTCGTCGGTGGCGGCGAACGGCAACGGCAAGCAGCACGACACGAGGAAGAGAAAGAAGAAGCCTGCAGCAGTCACTGGTAGAGAAACGAGCTTTAGTCCCGGTTTTCAACCCCCTTTAATCCCGGTTTTGGAACCGGGACTACGCAATCGGGACTAAGTGTCTTGATTTTTAGTCCCGGTTCCTCCAACCGGGAGTAGAGGTGTTTATTGGGTAAAAAAAAGTTGCAGCTGTGGAGATTCGAACCTACGACCTCCCACTTCAGCTCTTGCACGCGTTATCATCTCACCTACCACCACACATCTAACTTAGATAAGATACGCTTTCCTTTTAAATTCAGTTTGGAGACACCTTTAGTCCGGGTTTGAGACATAAATCGGGACTAAAGATACCTTTAGTCCAGGTTCGTGTCTCAAACACTTTTAGTCCGGGTTCATGTCTCAAACCGGGACTAAAGATTCTCGCACTGACGTGCCTCTGACACACCTCGGTAACCGTTGAACAGGGACCTTTAGTCCCGGGTGGAGCTACCAACCGGGACTAAAGATTTCTCTAGTCCCGAGCGCGAAAAATATCGGGACTAAAACCAAATTTCGAAGTGTATTAAAAGTCGTTTCTCTACTAGTGAGTCAGCCCGATGGACAAGTACTGGACGCCCATCGACGACAAGGAGGCGGCGGAGGCCGTCGAGGATGGCGGCGAGGACGGGTGGCGCCTGCTCCTGTTCCGGACTACAGGGTCAAGGGAATCCTCTTGCACCCCTACCCTACAGGTGCGCAAGTACATCTATCGGGCCTCATTGACACGCGCACATGCTTTACTCAATCGCTGTTTCTACTTTTGGCCATGGCTCTGAATCGTGATTACCATTTTGGGGGTGGATCAGTTACGTACGCACGACTATTTTCCTCAGCTAGTTGCCTAGTCGTAAAATTATATATTATTACTAAAGTGAAGTAGTAAAATTGCACTCTATTTAAAAGGGCTACTGGACATGCTAAGCTACCGGTAGGGATTTTATTTCCTTCGCTGCCGAAACTAAATTACTTGCCTGCGGCCTTTTAAAAGGACTCGGTTTTTTTTAGAGAGAGGGGAACACTGTACACATTTTTCTTAGGAGAGACCGGGGTTCTCTAGTTTTTTTATTATTTAGCACTATCAGTGATTCTTAGTAGTGGAATACTATATATAAATGGTACGCCGAACTTGTACTTGGTGTGTACTAATAAAAAAAGGAACTTTTACTTGGTGTAATAAACAATATGGGCTTGCATTTATCTTTTTTGTTTTTTTAGCAAAGCTTGCATATATCTATGCGGCGTAATATTGTAATATTGGGCCTAGAGATGTAGAAGCCCGCTTGTTCGTGGAAGCGCATATTCCCAAGATGGGCCTAAGGCCCAGCATGCTGCAATGCGAAAATGGGCGGAGCCACACCGTGTCCACCGGTCCACTCCAATTTCCCCTTCCCTCGTCCCATCCCAGCCCAACAGGGCTAACACGGCGACGACCGACCTAATTTTTTACAATTTGATCATTTTTTGAAGAAAATTTACGTTTGGCCCCCTGGGAGACTTAAACTCATCTTTGAATCCTGGGGGTCGGTGCCAGGAATCATGGCGCCAAGGTAACACGTCTCAGCGCCACAGATCTTGGCGCCGAGGTGCCTGGCCGAGCACAGCAAGCCATTCTAGTTGGCATTCACGTGGCCGACACCTCGGCACCACATATCTTGGTGTCGAGCTCAGCGCCACAGATCTTGGTGCCAATCTCGGTGCCACAGATCTTGGCGTCGATCCCTGTGTTCACGTGGTCGACACCTCGGCGTCACAGATCTTGGCGCCGAGCATTGATTCAAAACCCGCGGTCGCAGCTCTCTCTCTCACGCACGCGCTCTGTCTCTGCCTCCTGCGCCGCTGTCGACCATAGCTTTCCCTGCGCCTCCTGCGCCGGCAGCAGGGCACCGGAGGCCGAGACTCCTCCCTGCGCCCCCTCCCTTTCCGTGCAAGCGCCGAGCAGCCCGCCACCGCGCCCCCGTCGCCGTGCGAAGCACGGCCGCCCTCGTCGCCCCTTCCGTCCTCCTCATCTGTGTCCGGCGGCGAGGGCGGCCCGCCACCGCTCGTCGGAGCTCCCGGCGGCCGGCTGGGCTCCGGCCCCTGCGCCCCCTCCCCCTCCGGGTAGCTGCGCCCCCTTGCTCGTCCAGGCCGTGCGCGAGTAGGCCATCCAGGTAAAGTTAGAGTAGTTAGTAATTTTTTAGTTAACTTAAATTAGTTAATTTACTTTAGATAATTTAGTTAGTAATTTTTTAAAATATTTAGCAAATCTAGTTAGCAAATTTAATTACATAGGTTGAAAGTTAGATGCTTATTTATTTAGTTATATTATATACTTAGGAATATATGTATGTAGCTTATTTAGTTAGATTAGATTGTTAGAGACATAATTAGGGAGTTAGTTACCTATTGATTTAGTTAGCTAGTTAGTAAGTGTAGTTACCAAATCTCTTATCTTGTTATAGAGATAGTTAGACAGTTAGATATTTGAAAGCGTCTAGGCCCCTAATTGGGTTTCGGTGATTAATGACAATGTTAGATTACTGTGACTAACTTGTGTTTTGCAGAGTAATTAAGTTAGGTCACGGTTGTAACAACCCGGGTTTTTGGAGAAGCCAAAAATATGAACTTTTTTTTAAAATTTTCCTGCAATGTGTGAAGCAAGTAGATGCTAGGTCAAACTAAGAACAATTTATAAATAAATTGTTGCATGCATATAGAATTACTTGTAGGAGTTTGCCAGAGTTCCTTTGTTGGTTTAGTGTTTTGTGTTGGAGAGCACAAGTCCGTAGCAAATCCTTTTGATCCCTTCTGGAATATCTTATGAATCCCTTTTCCTCTCTCAAATCATCTTCTTACTTTTGAACCTCATTCGAATCCCTTGATCCAATTCGTAAAGTCTATTTACCTTCCTTGTAAATCAATGCCCATCGAAGCCAACCCTTGGCATTGGATTCCGAGACCCGTAGTAAACCCTAGAGACCCTTGGATATTACCCAAGTGGGCCCACACCTAAGCTAAATAAGTTTAGCATACAAACACTTGATTATGGAATTAATCAAGCAATATTTGAAATGGAAAAGAGTAAAGGAAATAGGAAAGAAAGGTGAAGGCCATATTGGCCGGATCAGCCCAACCAACCGAACCAGCCCAACTTGGCTCCCCCTGCTTCTGGCCCACACGGGCAGCAACAGCAGCAGCGCAGCAGCCCAGCCTGGCCTAGCTAGCACCGCCCGCCCGGCCTGCCTCTCTCCTCCTTTCGGCCCGCCACGCCAAGCCTGCTTGTCCCAACCAGCGCAGCCAGCCGGCTGGCCCAGCAAGCCGTGGCCCAGCCTGGCCAGTGGCTGCACGCCCTTGCCAACCCTAGGGCAACGCCCTGGCCTCCAGGCGCGAGCAGCCGCTCCCAGCCACCGCCGCCACAAGGAAGGCAGAGCGCGCGTGTCTAGGCACCACCTCGACGTCCGTACCACCGCCCGCGCAATTCGTGCCGCGTGTCCCGGCCGTCACATCAACGGCGACGACGCCGAGCCGACCGCCAAACCCTAGCATCGGCCGCTATAAAAGCCACATGCGTTGCCGCTCCTTCTCCATTCCCCATCCACGCCGCCCTCTTCTCCCACTGCTCCGCCCCCGAGCCCCACAGCACCGCGTCATCGGAGCCTTCGAGCAGCCACGCCGCGCCCCCCGTGCCCACGCACGGGAGCGCCGTCGCAACCTCGGCGCCGAGCCCGCTTCGCCTCGGAGCAGCATGCCTGCGCTGTAACGACGCCACCATCAAGCCAGCGACACTCCACCACGTCTGCAGCCGTGACCTCGCCGTGGACCGTGTCGCCGCTCCAGCGTCGAGCCGGCGTCGCCACCGTCTGCCTCGACCTCGGTGAGCACCCAAAGCCTAGGACCCCATCTTTTCCATTCCCACCGTTACTCGTGCTGAGCCCCACCTTCATGCCACAATCCTTCACTTCGTAGGGAAGCAGCAGGCCTTGTAGCACCCTTCGCCGTCCTCCATCCGCCACCACGCGTCTGCCTCTGCTCCGCGCCTCGTCCACGGCCTCGTTACCGGTTGCTGCTCCAAGCCGATCCGCCACGCCGTGTTCCACCTCGCCGAGCACCTCGCCGTGACAGACAAGCCTCGCCTTTTCTCATTGTAGACGCCATCGTCCTCCCTGCCTATGTCGTCCTGTCCTCGCCGTGCGGCTGCATGACCAGTGTGGCCATGGCGTCGACATGCCACGGCCACGACCGCGTTGCCATGAGCCACCGTCGCCTTCCTCTCCATCACCGAGCTACGCCAACCACGCCTCACTGGCCTCTATGCCCCGTCTCTGTAGTACCCATCTCCAGGAGCTGCACCGTGTCGGGCGCCTCTACATGGTACCGCTCATCACCGCGAGGGCTTCGACAGGGCGCGACACAACGTTAACCGGCCACAGCAGAGCCCGCGGCCACGACCACCGATGCCGTCCTCGACCATGAAGCCGACCACAATGTGCCCCTGCTTCGACACGGAACCACGACCGGAGCTGCGACCTCAACCTTATCGGCCTCGCTGCCCTGCTACACCATGCTAGAGCGCCACCACTAGGCCATGGCTGCGCCAAGCCTCAACCCTGTCTTGGCCACGACAAGCATAAGCGCATACTGCAATGCCTCGTCTTCACTGAATCCATGCTACCGCAATGTTGTGCTCTGTCTCCTCGTTCGAGCAGTGGACGCATACATGGTCACCGTCCCGCAACACCTCCCCGCTAATCCGTGCCTTGCCCGAACAGCCGGTGAGCCACCAACGCCTAAAACCCTTGCCTTTCTTTTCCATGTTCTTTTTGTACTTGTTGACCTTGATCATCAATATCATTTATCTACATTGTTATTTGATCTATCAATATCCATTGCCTATACATGATCATGATCTTTATTTATTCTATGCCTGTGCCGTGCCTTTGCCGCCGGTCTACTTCTTTGTTCCATTTCCCCTCATGCCAATCTATCTATTACGCGTGTCTATCTCTTGTACCTCGAATTATTTTCCAAGTGCTTCGATTAGGTGCTACATCTTCATCGCCCGATCACTCGGATGAGCCAAAGCCGTTAGACGATCACCGGTGCGACCAACTACAAGCTCCACCAAGATCACGATACCGAGCAACGTGGGTCACGTTCTCCCACTTCGACAAACCTCGGTGAGCCACCACCGTGCCCCTCTTTTTTTTAAATCCCGACATTGCTTACCGGCCATGGCGTTCCAACCGTGGAACGCGTAGACCGAGGCCACCTCCGGCCTTTGGACACACAAGCACACACACACACGTGACTAACCCAAGCCAAATCGAACCACCGGAGTCCAAGAACACCGGTGTGGTTGCCGACCACCATTGAAGCATTCTCTAAAGCCATGTCTCGTCCACCGTGAACCACGCCCGATTGAGTCAAGCCTTGATCGCCGTCTCTGATGTTACAACGAAGCTCTACCACTCCTAGATACGCCCACACTCACTAGCACGAGACCAGACTTGGCCAAATAGATCCACGGTGTAGGAGACGCCAGAAAGGACTTGTCGCCTGTAAAACCCGTCGTGGCCAAGCCATGCCGCGGCGAAGAGTTACCATGACCTCATCATGAGCCCCGAAGCCGTAATTGGACCACGTGGTATTGATCGCCGCATCATGGACTGCAGGTTTCCTTTCTTCGGTTGCCCTGGCGGTTCCGTGGAACCCTGTGTCCGTGGTTCACCACTATTCCGGCTACCCGAGTCACGAGAACATGCCGTCGAAATCTATCGGGACCCGCACTAAAGGCCTGTTGAGGTAGTCACATTGCACAACTCACGGACAAAGCCCTGGTATACACTGCATGACCTAGCACTGTTGCCGAGACCACCGTTGCCGAGACCACCATGGCCTCGCTGGCCGAGACCACCATGGCCTCGCTTGCCGAGACCACCATAAACCCATCTACCGCAAGCTGTACCCTTTAGACCATGAACCCTAGTCGTATGTCTTACCGAGACCATGGAAAGCCCCATCTCGCATCTTTCCGTATACGCATATCTATCTTGTTGGGCCCTATTCTTACGACCTGTCTGTCCATGACTGTCTTACAGGATCTATCCATCACCCAGCTATGGAATGTGCTACTCCACAGTCGTGTCGAGTTGTTGCGTCTTTTGGTCGTGTTTGGTTCTTATCGCTGCTTGTTGGTGTTGTTGCCTGTGTGCCGAGCCTTCGAGCTGGCTGAGGGATCGTACCTTGTTCGGACGTTACGATCGCGGAATCCATCTCGCCATGACTGTGATGCCGAGTGTAACTCGACCCCTCGCCTTTTAGTTGACTTCATATTACCACGAGTGTTAGCTCCTGCCTTTGGCCCTAGAACATGGTCGTGATGGATTCAATGTCGATACTAACATCGATGCGGATATCACCCGCACGCCTTGAGCCTTCCATGACCAAGTTCTGTGGGAGAAAACCTGGGAGTAAACAATCGTGGAACGATGAATGCCAACTCGTAGGCATAGCTTATGGCCGTGAGTTCACCTTGCCATGACCATGGAGCTACGCCTCTCTTTCGCTTTTAGTTGCTTCTTCGTGCTCAAGCCCTTGTATGCTTGTACCCCGTTTAACCATCACGTTTCTCAGATTCTCGCAGTGACAACCGCACTGCTTCGAATCCGAGAGATATCTCAGTGCTAGTGCACCCAGGTTGGGTACCCTACGAGTGGCTTACGCACTTGGTGTTCTTGAGTGTCGCTCCTTTCGATGCCCCGTCTTTCATCGTGGCGCGAGTGTTGGAAGAAGTGGACCTTGCTCTTGGATATTCTTGCTCTTATTGCCCTGATAGCCGCTCTGTTTGATTCCGTCTTGCCCATGACGATTGGATCAAAGACCGGACTATTCCCTTTTGGGTTAGTGAAGCTATGGTCTATGTCATACCTCGGACCCGTGAGTGTCGACCCGATCGACCGTCTAAAACCATCTTCCCCAAAGATGTGTCTGGGAGCATAACATGGGCGTGCCTAACTAATCCCGCTGCTTTTGCCGTGTTGAACGACTGTCGCCTCGGCTCTCGATGTTGATGTGTCGTGTGGATCGAGAGGACCCGTCACTGTCCAACCTCCTTGCGCTACCGCTTTCTACCATAGCGGGTGAGCCAAAGTACATTGGAGCCAAGTCACAATAGTGTTATTCGTTCTTGTTTGCTTCTCGTGTCCAATTGTGACTTGTGGGATAAGGCTATAAGAGCTGAACCCCGTCGTTCTTCTTCTTGGGGCCCGACTTCCAATCCCCGTCGATTCAATGACACCGGATTGGAAGATCGTGAGCCATGGTGTGCTATGGATAAGCTTTGGCTTAAACCATCTATCCTAAAGCCATACCGGCTTGGCCATGACTTAAGCTTGTGCTTAGCAAACCACCATCTGTGATTCTTTGGCCCGAGGAAATCGAACAACCGCCGAGAGGGCTAAGCTGTGTATCTCTTATTGCCTCACTGGTGTTATTGGATTCTCCTACATCCTATCGTTCTTTCGAGTGTTGAGTACTCTCTTGCCTTGCGTGTCGCTTCGCGGAGTAGCTGACAATCGGACCAAGAGGACGTGGACGACAACAAGGACTACGGAATGGAGTCAACGCAGGAGGAGGTGACCCCACTAATGGAACACCAACGAATGGAGAATTGTACCACTACTACCTCTACATCGCAGGTGTCATGGCAGCACCCTCTTTTAGAAAATCCTATTAGACATTGCATAAAATCTAGAACTGCTAGCGCTTTATAAATTATTCCTTTGCTAGTACTTTGATGCATACTACTACCTGAGCTATTATTACCCTGATGCAACCCACTCTACCATGTCACCCTGCTTTGTGCATTCGCTTGCTTATATATATGCTTACTTGTCTGCTTGCTTGCATATTACACCACTATACTTATTATTATCAACTCCACTTCGCATTATATCGGGGATGTGATGCTGGTGGTGAACCCCCTGGGAATGGTTTGGCTATGGGTGCCAGATTGGTGGTGTGTGAGCGTGCTGCGTGTGTCTTGGGTGCGTGGAGAGTGAGGGTTGTGTCGACCGAGCTGGAATAATGACGAGCCTAGGGCGAGTTTTGCCATATGGTGCTACCTGGGCACTTGGATATGGAATACCTGTGGCAGGTAAATGGTAATTAGGGGTGGCCTTGGGTGTGAACCTCGGAGAGGTGGAGCCCAGGGTAGAGGTGCTGTGGTGGCACGTAAAATGGAAACCCTAATGAAGACATTCTGGCTTGGTCATCCCTAAGGACTTACTAGTACTCAGATTCACCGGGAATCCTTTACATCCCACTCGCCCTATATGGTGCGGGACGGTCGGACTACTTGGTAGAGCGATGCCACTACTGCTAGGCGAACGTGTGCAAGGAGGTACGGGGTGCGCGGTTTTCCCCCACACCCTTCCGAGACTTCAGGAGGCCTTGTGGACCGTCTCTTGACATCCGGTGGGCCCCGGCTCTGTCTACGATTCACAGTATCAGGCATCCTAGACTAGACTTGGGATGTTCTAGGGCTGAGAGGTAGGGTGGCATCGTTCTAGGCTAGCAAGCGATCGGAATCTGCCTAGACGGGGCACCGTCGAGGATGGCTATCTTGTGGGTATGTGAAACCTCTACAGAGTGTATGGTTGATCGATCGATACATATGCCAACTTGTCGGCTATGGACCTTTCCTGGGTTTCGCTTAAACTAGATAGGAGATGAGTCCTTCTATCCTCCCTCTAGGGTTGGGGTATTTTCTGGTCGTGAGCCTTGGGGGCTGCGGGCCGTTGAGACAAGTGCCGAGAGGGAGTCGGCCTATAGACCTGAGTGTGTGAGATGAGATACAGTGTGGTGGTGTGGAGATGGTTTGGGATGGATGGTTGGTGGATGGATATGGTTGGTGTGGTGGCGAATGTGTTAAAAATTGTATATTATTATTATATTACTATTGTTATTTACTTCTCATGCGCTAAGGATGCATACCACAGCCAAATATTAGGATCGCCAGATCCCTTGTTTATCTTTTCCACTAAAGCTCATCGGTGCTGACCATGGCCTGCACACATCTGGCGGTGTGCAGATTTCCTGCTTCTCAGAGATGCTGACTTTAGAAGGATTAGGAGGTCTCGTGCCTACGCTCAAGTTTAGTTCGGAGATGGAATCTACGCTGCACTACGCCGACTCTGATGATGCCCATGAAGGAGGAGCCTTCACTCGATAGTCTTCCGCTAGATTAACTCTGTAATAGGTGTGTTCCCCAGTGATGTAATATCTTGTATTCTTATAATCTTACGATGTATGACTGACATCGACTGAAATATGATAATATGATGGAATCAGTTCTTGGTTTCATCATATTATAATTCATTCTGTGGAATTTTCCCTTCGTGGAAAATTGAGGATGTTTCAACGGTAATGGAGATCGATTGGGCAATCATGGTTGTCATGCCCCTACGATGGAAATCATTTCAGTTTTCAAAGGATGGACGACAAGGTTAAGGATGACTAGTTCTAAGTGTCGATTGGAGTTGGAGAGACACTTAGAGTAGTTTAGGACTTTGTTTTTCTTTTGGTCATACTATTAAGGGGGGTATGGACGGGTAGCTTGACCTAGATGAGTCTAGTGAGTTAGGTGTGGTGCACACTTGTTGAAACTAGCACTAGGAAGCTCCACAACAGCCCTATGATCCTATGGAGCAAACTTCATTCACATATGATCGAGAGTTGGAAGTGAATGGAGGGTCAAATACTAACCGGACGCTGGCTCCGGTGCGACCGGACGCTGGCCACAGGGTCCGGTCAGTTCATTTGACCAAGGAGATTGTGTCTGGTGCGACCGGACGCTGAGTGGTCAAGTGACCGAACGCTGAGAGGCAGCGTCTGGTCGACTCCAGTAAGGTTCTAGAGAAGGGAATCTGCGACCGGACGCGTCTGGTCAATATTGATCGGACCCTGTGGATCCAGCATCCGGTCGAGTACAGTAAGCATCCAGTAAGGGAAAAATGCGACCGGACGCGTCCGCTCAGTGGTGACCGGACCCTGCCAGCGTCCGGTCAACACTTAAACATTGGTGTGCGGGTTGAACTGACCGGAGCGTTCGCTCAACTTGACCGGAGCGTCCGGTCACCCCGTAGAGGCACATAACGGTTCATTTTTCAGGTTGTGTTATAAATAGAAGCTCCACTCGTGTGTGGAGTGACTTTTGCTCATTTCAACAGCTGAAACACACCTTAGAGAGTGCCAAGAAGAGCAAGGTCCTAGTGAGGTGATTGAGATTTGAGAATCCAAAGAGAGCCCTCATTAGTGAAGATCAAGAGTAGCAAAGTGTGCATCCACCCTTCTCCCTAGGCTTGTTGTGGTCAAGTGAGAGTTCGTGCTTATTACTCTTGGTGATCGCCATCACCTAGACGGTTTGATGGTGATTGGGAGCTTGGTGATCATCCGGAGAGCCTGTGGATGACCCAACTCAAGTTGTGAGCGGTTGTGGGTGATTCACCGCGACGGAGTATCAAAGAATCAACCCGTAGAGAGCACTTGATCCTTGCGCGGATCAAGGGGGAGCTACACCCTTACGCGGGTGCTCCAACAAGGACTAGTGGGGAGTGGCGACTCTCCGATATCTCGGCAAAATATCGACGCGTTTCCTCTCCTCTCTTTACTTTGAGCATTTACTTTAAGCATTTCAATTCTTGTCATTTACATTCCTAGAATTGCCATGCTAGAGTAGGATTGGAACTAGATTGCTAAACTTTTATGCGTTTGATCAATAGAAATACTTCTCTAGGCACAAGGGGTTAATTGGGCTAAATATAGGACTTGTTTATTGCGAAGAAATTTAGAATTAGCCCAATTCACCCCCCCTCTTGGGCATCTTGATCCTTTCAATTGATATCAAAGTCTCGTGCTCACGTTTTTAAGCTTAACCGCTTAGAGCAAGATGTCTCACGGGGATGGACCTCCACCTATCTTTGAGGGAGATGATTTTCCTTATTGGAAAATTCGTATTGAGGCGTACTTAGAAGCTCTAGACGTTGGAATACTTAGAGCCGCCTCACATGGTTTTCCAAGACCTAGGAATCCCGCACAACTACAAGGCGATGAGGTTAATTATGAAAAATGGAACGCAAAGGCTCGCAACACCATCTTTAGAGGCCTTTGCAAAGATATGTTCAACCGTGTAAGGAACCACAAAGACGCCCATGCACTATGGTTGGACGTTTGTGCGCTCCATGAGGAAACTAAGAGTGAGCGTGAGGAACGCTATCATCTTTTTATTAAAAAGCTAAATTCATTTGAGATGCTTACTAAAGAATGTGCTAATGAGATGTATTCACGTTTGAATGTTCTTGTAGAGGATGTCAATGGGCTTGGACTAACTCAAATGTTACCATCCGACGTTGTGAGAAAAATCTTTAGTGTCCTCCCCATTGATAAATATGGCCATATTGTGACCGTGCTACACCAAGGTGATCTTTCCACCGCTACACCGATACAAATCTTGGGAAAGTTCAATGCTCTTGAGATGTACATGCACATCACACCTCAAGATGGCTCATCCTCTACAAAGAAGAAAGAAAAAGACTTAGCATTCAAAGCTAGCCAAGAGAAGGGCAAAGCAAGACTTGAGTATGAGAGCTCAAGTGATGAAGAAGAAGATGATGAAAGCCTTGCTCTCATGGTGAAGAAGACCGCCAAGATGCTAAAGAAGCTAAACAAGAATGGCATCAAGTTTGATGGCAAGAAGAAGAAGTTCTTCACTAGCTCAAGAAGGAAGCCAATCTCCAAAATGGATTGCTTCAATTGTGGAGAGCTTGGTCATCTAGCACATCAATGCACAAAGCCCAAGAAAGACAAGTACAAGAACAAGTACAAGGGCAAGAAAGATGACTCAAGCAATGAAGAAGAAGATGAGAAGAAGAAGAATAAGCCATATAAGAAGAGAGATGGCAAGAAGAGGGAATTCCACAAGAAGAAGAAGAGTGGAAAAGCTTACATTGTCGGTGATTGGCTCACGGACATTGATTCATCTAGTGGATCATCCGATGATGATAGTGACAATGAGAAGGTGGCCGCCATTGCCATTGATCTTTCATCTTCATCACCACCACCGCCATCATCCTCTACACACCTATGCCTTATGGCCAAGGGTGAACGCAAGGTATCTAATGATGATGATAGTAGTGGTGATGAGCATGCTAGTGATGATGATAGTGATAGCGATAGTGATGATGATGACTCACCTTCTTATGATGATCTTGTTAAAATACTAAGAAAATATACTAAGATCATTAGAAAGAGAGGAGCTAAAATTGAAAAACTAGATGCTAAGAATGATTCACTTTTAGCAAAATGTGATACAATGGATAAGGTTAATGATGAGCTTAAAGAAACAAATGATGCTATAACATCCAAACTCAAGGAGCTAAAATCTTCTAAGAAAGAACTTAAAGATAAACATGATAAACTTGAGTGGGTCCACAATGTGCTCATCACTAGCCACAACAAGCTAAAAGATGAATATACAACTCTAAAGATTAATTATGATACTCTTGTTGTTGTTCAAGAATTTCTACCAAATGAGCCACATGATGCTACTAACCATGTTGTTAAGATTAATATAGCTACATCATGTGATGACTTAATTGATGAGAGCATTGAGCAAGGATCTAGTGGCAAAGGCAAGCAAGTGGTTGAGTGCAATGACTATGATGAGTATATCAAGCTCAAGAATGCAAATGAAAAGCTCATGAAAGATCTTGAAGAGATAAAGAGCCACAACACCATTGTGCTAGAAAGCCTTGATCATGATGAAGAGTTGATCCTTGAGAATGAGAAGCTCAAAGTGGAGAACAAGAGGCTAAAGGAAGAGAAGAACAATGATGTTCTCAAGGAAGAGAATAAAATGCTCAAGATGGAGAAAGAACATCTCAAGGTTGGATTGAGCAAGTTTGCAAGAGGCAAGCATCTTCAAAGTGAGCTTCTAATAAACACCATCATAAAGATGGATAGAAGTGGCATCGGATATGTGGCACATGTAGAGAAGAAGAAGGCTCAAGTTCAACAACAATAATCATAGCCAAAGCCAAAGCCAAAGAGATGCTTTAAGGGTAGACAAGATGGCCACTTTGTTCATGAGTGCCAAACTCCACCACCACAACCCTTGCCCAAGCATGCTAGACCCTTTGCCTTCAATGCTCACTACATGCTTAGAAAGGATTCTAGTGGAAAGATGAAAGTTATGTTCTTATGACCTCCTAACAAGAATAGGCCTAAGAAGATTTTGGTTGCGAAGTCACTTGTTGAGAAGGTGAAGGGCCCTCAATAAGTTTGGGTTCCTAAAGCTTGAATCTCTTATGTGTAGGTGAACTACAAGACCGGTGAAAGTCATTGGGTTATTGATAGTGGTTGCACTCAACATATGACCGGTGATCCTCGTATGTCCACCTCACTATATGAAGAGGTAGGTGGAGAAGAGAGAATAACATTTGGAGATAACTCAAAGGGCAATGTTAAAGGATTGGGCAAAGTGGCAATATCAAATGATCATTCTATCTCAAATGTGTTTTATGTTGCTTCATTGAGCTTCAACTTGCTATCCGTTGGACAATTGTGTGATCTTGGCTTCCAATGCTTGTTCACCGAGAAGGATGTCATTGTATCCAAGGTGGATGATAATCAAGTGATATTCAATGAATTTAGATACAACAACTTATATCTAGTGGACTTCACCTTCGAAGATGCAGACTTAAAGACTTGCCTATTCACCAAAACTATACTTGGGTGGCTATGGCATAGAAGACTTGCTCATGTTGGTATGAGTTCACTCAAGAAACTAATGAAGACTGATTTGATGAGAGGGTTGAAGGATATGAAGTTTGAGAAGGACAAGCTTTGTAGTGCATGTCAAGCCGGCAAGCAAGTTGCAAATACCCATCCAACAAAAGCTTTCATGTCAACCACAAGAGTGCTAGAACTCCTCCACATGGATTTATTTGGACCAATAACATAAAAGAGTTTGGGAGGAAATCTTTATTGTCTTGTGATAGTGGATGATTATTCAAGGTATACATGGGTATTCTTCCTTCATGACAAATCCGAAGTTGCATCTTGCTTCAAGAAGTTTGCCAAGAGAGCACAAAATGAATTTAAAGTGAAGCTCAAGAAAATTAGAAGTGATAATGGCAAAGAGTTTGACAACACAAACATTGAAGCTTATTGTGATAAAGTTGGAATCAAACATGAAGTCTCCACAACTTATACTCCTCAACAAAATGGTGTGGTTGAGAGGAAGAACCGAACTTTGATCACTCTTGCAAGGACAATGCTAGATGAGTACAACACCCCTGAAGACTTTTGGGCGGAAGAATCAACACTGCATGCTATGCATCCAACCACCTATTCCTTCAAAAGTTCCTTGGCAAGACACCTTATGAGTTGCTCAATGGGAAGAAGCCGGACGTCTCCTTCTTTAGGGTGTTTGGCTGCAAATGCTACATCTACAAGAAGCAGCAACACCTAGGGAAGTTTCAAAGACGTTGTGATATTGGTTTTCTTGTTGGTTACTCATCGAAGTCCAAAGCATATAGTGTAACACCCTAGGTGTTTAGGCTTCCACAAATTGCATGTCATTTCATAACCATGTGCATTATCTATGTCATCATATCATTATCACTGAAACATACATATGCAACATTTTAAATTGTATGTGTTTCCTGCTTGATTGCTTAGAGTGGTAGTAGTGCAACATGTGAATGTAACATGAAACTCTTATACTTGGAAACATGGCAAAATGGTAGTAATGTGACAAGCATAGGATAACAACCAGGTCATGCAACATGTGAAACATTGTATTGAAACATATGAGTGAATTGCTTGTTTTAATTGCTGTATCACATGTGATCATTAGAAGTGGTAGAACAACTTGGTAAAGTGGTTGATCATGGTCTAATACACCTTAACTATACTTAGGGTAATTGTTTGGACATTGTTCATGTGGACCAAAATGACCAAATTGCCCTTTTGGAGAGGTTTGACTTTTAATGACCCTTAGGGTGACACTGTTTGACTGATTCAAAAGACCAACTTGGAAGCTTTGCATGGCTGTGCACTCTTTACAAAAGTTGTAGCTAATTTATCAAGGAACAAAAGTTGTTTTATGACCATCTCATGAAAATGGCTAGAACATGCTCAAACATGGCCCACAAGTCAGAAATACATGCTGATTGCAACACTGAAAAATATGCTAAGTCTTAACTGCATTTCAGTTGCATCGAGCTCACTTTGGCTTCGTGTAACTTCGGATCCATGGCGTGTTAGGTGTTGGTCATTGAAAAGAAATTGTAGAGGGAATATAGGTCTACAACTTTGATGTTCAATTCTTCCACTAACTCGTCACGGATTAGGAGTAAATCATTGTCAAAGTATCGCTGTCAGGCGTCGGCTTTAGCACTGAATCGCGTTTTTCAGAAAATCTTCAGTACCGCCGTGGCCGACCGTTTCAGAAAAACGACGCCGCGTGTCCGCCACCCGTCGCCGCTCGCCTGAGCGCGCTGGCCACGCGCCGTGCGCACCCTGGCGTCGCAGCCGCGCCTTGAAGCCACCCCGCGTCTGCCCGCCGAGTCGCCGTTCCATTTCGCATTTCCCCCTCCTTCCTCCGCGCGCACGGCGACCGGAACGCCGAAGCACCGCCGAGCCATTTCCACCCAAAACCGAGCGCCATTGCCCGATTCATCCCTGACGCAGCACCACCGTGAGCTCCTCCACGTCCGTGACCCCACCGCCACTCCATTTTCGCCTCAGGTAGCTCTCACCGTGAGCGCGGCTCCACCGGGTCGCCATGACCGCCGCCGACCGAGCTCGCACGTGGCCGTGCTGCTCGAGCCCCTTGCCGTCCCATCCCTCCCTTGCATTAGCTGCTGCGTGGGCTGCTGATGCTAGGAGAGCGGGCCATTAGGGCCGAGGCGCCGTCGTCTCGCCAGAGCCGGCCATGCCGCGGCCGTGCGCCGCCGTGCTCGTCGCCACCCCCTCTAGCCACTTCCTTAGCTGCAATTGATGGTTTCCCTAGGTTCGTTAGGGTGAGGCGAACGCATTGGCACCATTGCCTTCGCCGGAGGAACCACCGGCGGCGAGTTGCGCCGTCGCCGTCCTCCGCTCCCCTGCCTGTCTCGCTGTCACGCGGGACCCGGCTGTCAGCCGCCGAGGCTGAGGCGGGAGCCAGCCTGGGCCGCGCCGTGTGTTTGGGCCGCTGGCGCCGCGTCTTGGGCCGCGCCTGTGTGCTCGCGGGCCGCCGTTTCTTGGGCTGGCCCGAGTAGGGCTGAGTGTTGTTTTCCTATTTTGTTTTGTTTATTTATTTCACAGATTTATGTACATCTTGAAAAATATGTAGCTCCTAGTATATAGATCCAAATGCTATGGTTCTAATTTTGTTAAGTTCCTGGTCATGTCTAGTATTTAACAAAAATATTATATGAGCACATGTTTTAGAAATTTTTGATGATTTAAATAGGACTTTGAAATGTGTTTTTGGATACATGCAAACTTGTTTGAATTTTATCTTGAGTTTCTGTGGTCCAAAAATTATGAAATTTTGTGGGCAGTCTATTATTGCTTGTTAGAAGCCCTGGTTAAAATTTTAGAGCTAGTGCATGTGTAGTTTTTAAGTTATAGAATTTCCTTTTATTAATGGGTGGATCTTGTGTGAATTTTCATAATTTTTCTATAGATCCAGTGAAGGTGAAATTTGATGGGTGCTATTCTTATGCTAGAAAGATGCTAGGAAAAATGGGAAATCTGTTGCTTGACACTTTTTAATAAGGTTTCCTAATTATGCTAAAATTAGACATGCCACCTGTTATTTTGGATACAGCAAGTTATGTTTTCCCAATGGCTTTAAAATTTTTATGGTAGTCTATGTGCAGCATGAGATAGCTACTGTAATTTTTGTAGATTTTTATGAATAGTTTTACTATATATTGCTTAAATTACCTAATTAACTAAATAAATTGGAAAAGGATATTAAATAATTTATTTAGAAGTTGGCACTATACTTTCTGATGTTTCTTGGGTATGAAAAACAAGTTGGTAAACTTGGATTGATCAAACTATGCTTTTGCATCATCATTAAATAATTAAGTTAGCAACCCTGCCATTGCGGGACAGATTCTAGGTTTACTGGAATTTGATTTGGTTAACTTAAGAATCATACTTTGATGTTTACAAATGAATTGTAGAGAATTTCATAAGCTTTCCAGAATGTCCTCTTACAAGTCATTTGGAGTTATAGAACTCTGGTTATGATTGAATTAAGTAACTACTTGTTGCATATGAAGCTTTAACTGTTATTTTAAGTATGTCTTTACTATTCTAAGTTCATGGTACTGTTCCTAGGTGTTAGGCCCTTAACTGAAGATGAGCATCTTTATCTTAGGTTATGCAAGTTAGGTAAGTTGCTCTTGTTCTTTAAGTTAAGTTAGATACATGCTTAAAGTAATTTGAATAGAGCTAATTACTCGGTAAACGAGTGTCCAGTGATGCTTTCGTAAACACTCATTGTGATTCATTCATCATGAGCATCATGTCATTCGTTATGCATCAATGATATTTATCTTGTGCATCGGCATGCAATAGGTGTACCGGAAGGAGTAACCCTGCTGGAATTCGAGGAACCGAGCGAGCAGCAGCAGCCGACGCCGGAGATTCAGGAGGAGCAGCCTTCAGGAGAAGTGCCAGACGAGGTCACCGTTGAGTGCCCAGACCACTGTCCTTGCAACTTTGTGAAAGGCAAGCCCTAGAGCATGTTAAGCCTCCTATTTTCCAAACTGCAGTTACAGTATTATTATTACATATATTATTGCATTAAGTTTAGGTGTTGGATGCAAACACTTGCTGCATTGGTTACCCATTCCTTGTCCAGATATTGTTACCCTGAATCCTATGTAACTCAGGCTCGAGTAGTGCTTAGCCCTGCTTAAACGCGGTAGAAGTCGGGTGATTTCCTGTCACCTGCGAGATATAGGAAGATACATGTGGCACGGTTGGCTATATTTGCTATCGTGGAAAAGAACCAGTCTTAATTTGAAATGAAGACCGGACGGAGGCTTGCCGGGTTGCAGTGACTCCGTCTGTGTCGCTTAAGGACTGATTCTTGGAGCCTTTCTGTTCATGTTGAACGATGCTCTCTCTTAGTTGGGCGGCACTGAAGACCGACCATGAAGCCGAGTAGCTCACCTCGGGCTAGGAGTCGATAAGTATAAAGTGCGCCTCGGAAGGAGCCGAGGCGTGAGTCCAAGGCGGTGATTTAAAAGTCCTGATCGTCTGGCGGAAGGGTAATCCCCGAGAGTCCGGGCGCCTGATCAAACCCGCATGAATTTGGTTCCTGAGATGTTCCAAAGGTGACCCATGGCTACCCTTGCAAAGTATGCCAGGGTGAGAGTTAGGAATACCCCCTCAGCTGAGTTGTAATTCGATTTGAGTCGCCGTCTCTCCCGGTTAGTGAGAACTTGACGGGCTTATCTCCAATGTAGATGCACTTAATAACTTAATGGTTCGGAAATGATGATATGATGATGACAGCCTTATTATACCTGCTATGGTTAATATTGTTTGCTCCTAATAAGTGAGTGCTCTAGTACAGGTGCTAATCTAGTGGGCAGGTAATTAATGATAAGCTTGATGCTAAGTTTAAATTGGTTACTATAATCATAAGCTCTTTTATGCAACTGTGTCAAGCTAGCCCACCTGAAAAGCTTTGCATGATCCTTGGTGTCTTTTATTTCTGGTTTTTGTCGGGTAAGTCTAGCTGAGTACCTTCTCGTACTCAGGGTTTATTTTCCCACCTATTGCAGATGACCAGTTCTACTTTGGTTGCTGCAAGTACTGCCTTCTCCCTGCTGGGGATGAAGACTAGACCGTTGGGCGCGGTCTCTACTAGTTCTCGTACCTGATAATGCTTTTGTGGGACATGACTCTGATCTGGCAATGTATTTGAAACTATGAAGTTATGTACTAAACTATGTTGCTTCCGCACACTCAAACTTGGTTTGTAATATTTTATTTGAACTCTGATGGATGTAATCCGAATGCTACTTGTGAAATGTTGTAACGAATGATGTGTTGTGTTGAATCATTACGATCTTGGTTTGTATGTCGAGAGTTGGTTGAAATCCTTCGTGATTTCCGGACTCACGGGATTATGGGAGCTTAAGTATGTGAATTTGATCGCCGGTGATTGTTGTTTTTGTACTTACGTTCTTATGATTTGGTCGGTTCTATACATACCTGGCATCGAGCAAGATTTGACACTAAACACGTCATTTGTGTATTTAAAACAAAAGTATTTGTGAAAATCCTAAATTAAATACTAAGTATTGCCGTGGTCATATCCCTTATGCCCAAATAAGGACTCTTAGGTGGCTTATTAAAGTACTAACTTGGGGTTCCTCGCTTGTTTCTGTTTTCGTCGTCCATACGGCGTGCTATTGTATGGATGCCATCCGCTTGGGGGTGGTAATGTATGGATCAAAATACCTCTACGCCCGGTAAGTGGGAGTTGTGAGAGCATGACCGTCCAACCGTCGGTCTAGGGGAGAGTAGTTGTGGTTGCTGCTCATATACTTACATGTTCAATCATGTATCTATGAGAGTACTTAAATGTGGGTATCTCTGACGGGTAGCTGTGATACTAGAGTATATGCATCGGGGGATGTATGTATGAAAGTATTTAGTTTACTGCATGCTTTTATGCATTTTGGGAAATTATTGGGCTGAAATGAAATTTTGCATGGTACACTAACAACGTATCATTGTAGATCGACTAGCTACCGATACGAGAGAGAACGTATGTATGCCACCGTATATTTCGCTAGCCTTTAAATTTTTCTAGGATTGTGAGGACATACGGATCGTGCATGCATCATGTTCAAGCATACATGGCATTTCTTGCATTACTCCCTCCTTTAAAATATGATTGTCCCGACTAATAAAATTTCGTATCCCTTAAATGATTCTCCCTTATGTTGTAACTTTTGCTGAGATGGCGCAAGACGAAGCTCACTCGCTCAGTAAGTCCGCTGGAGGCAGGCGCCTCGTCACCGCTTAGCTCCTCGTGAGCCCTGGCCCCGAGCCTACCGAGGAGGGAAAGGCCGAGGACAGAGCTAGCTCGGGTGATCTTGAGAGGAATGCGGCTCAAGACCGCTTGGAGCAAAGTAACGAGGAAAGGGACCAAGAGACCCTTGAGGTTCGAGAGGTTGACAGTTGCTCACCGAATCGTGGAACGCATGTTGATTCACGTGATGAACCAACGGAATGAAGCCCGCACGAGGAGAATGTGTTGAGAGCGCGACATGTAGAGCTAGAATGACAAGTGGCGATTCTTTGAGGAGTACAATGACAATCTCCATGAGGAGGTTCACTGTTACACAATCAACTTCACCTCTCCCCGCCACCCGAGGATGAGGATGAGATGGGTTCGTGTCATCATCATGGTGAAGGTGATGATGACATGGAGGTCAATGGACACGAGGACATTCCACACGATGAGGAGGAAGATGAGGAGTTAGAGCTCGCTAGTGATGAAGATGGAGGAGAGATCTTGATAATCGACTCGAGGACGATGCATAGTTTAGCTTACTACTTAGCTAATGCGCAAGAGCTAGTCTTTTGTTGATCCTCATGCATGAACGAGTAGCTTTGGAATAAGTAATTGTTGGGATGTAATATCGAACCCTAAGTTATCTTTGGATGTAAGTTTGGAACCACTATGGCTTGGATGTAACCTATCGAACGTATTATGCTCCACGTATGTGAGCCTTTGATGAATTTCGTCTTTGCGGTCTATGGATCTCGTTGTTGGTTAAGTACATCGCATTTATGTGTCAATTAACGCGCGTGATGAGTTGTGTGGTTGTGATGAATGATTGTGCCTCCGTTGATAATATAAATGCATTCCCTCCAATGGACTCAGTTTGGCATAATTATACGGTTCATCTACAAGAGTTTCCACATCGTCAGTGCTCATTGGCTATACATTTTGCAGATGGCTCATAACCTTCATCGCGGTCGTGGCATGGGAAATGAGGAACAACCACCTCCGCCACCGCCCACACCAGCTGAGCTAATGCAGACAGTTGTGGAAAGTCAGCGCATGTTAGCTAAGGCTATGCGTCAGATGGCTAACCGTGAGGATCGTCATGTCCGCCAAGGACCCGAGCCAAACCAGTACAGCAGCTTTAAGGACTTCATGGATACAAAGCCTCCTATCTTTCGTGAGGTAGAAGAACCATTACAAGCTGATGAATGGTTGAGCACGATAGAGCAAAGGTTTGGATTGCTCCGTTTGACTGAAGGTATGAAGGCCACATATGCAGGACACCAGCTCCAAGGCCCTGTAGGCATCTGGTGGACACATCACAAGACCACCTTCCCTGCAAACGTCGAGATAGTTTTGGGGTCGGCCAGCACTTTTCAGAGGACACTTTATCCCTCCCGGTCTCATGGCCATTAAGCATCTTGAGTTTATGAAGCTCACCCAAGGCAACAAGAGTCTCAATGAATACCTCGGGCATTCAACAACTTTGGCGAGGTATGCTCCCTGAGTTCGTCGACATCGACGCTAAGAGAATAGCTAGCTTCAAGAGGGACTTTCCCTAAATTGATGAAGTCAATGGCAATCGCAAGTGTGTCACCTTCAATGAGTTTATTAGTGACACTCGACTCAAGAGAACAATGATAAGATATATGCCGCTTCCAAGAACCGCAAAAGAAACTTTGAGGCGTGTGCTTCTCGATCTAAGGCACCAATAGTATCCAAGGCCCAGTGCACCGTCCACCCAATGCTAATGTCCGGTACCACCCACCTCGAGAAGAAGAATCAAGCTAAAACTGGTTTTCGCATAAAAGGTACACAATTTCCTTGCCAAAGAATACCTACCTGGGCGTGGCAGCTCCAATGTCCCACCACTTCTTAACAAAGCCATGTTGGAACTGTAACCAGCACCTGGTCATTGGGCAAATAGATGCCCCCATCCTCCCAAGAATGCTCAAGGAAATGTCCGTGGGCGTGTTCATTACACTCATTGTGGAGGAAATTCTCTTTGGTGAAGTGGTCACATTGGTAAGTTTCTTGTTAATGATCACCCAGAGTTGTGCTCTTTGATTCGGGTGCTTCACATTCCTTTGTGAGTTCTACTTTTGCATCTAAGCATAAGATGAATGTGATTACAATTGTCAAGGGTGGTTATTGTATTAGTGTCTTTGGGAATAATATCATGACTAACCAAGTAGTAAAAGATGTAAAGCTTGAAATTGGGGATCTAGAGTTCCTTACGGATCTTGTAGTGCTACCGGGGTAGGAATTGATATAATCCTAGGAATGAAGTGGATGAGTGGGAATGGAGTGTTGATCGACACGTCAACCCGTGTGGTAATGTTGAGGGTCCTGTGGATAAGAAGGGTTTTCTAGTGCGAGTTACCTCGTGATATCTCTATCCACAATACTGATCAATGCTACCCTAGCCAAAGCCATTGAGGATCTACCGATTGTCTATGAGTTTCAGATGTCTTCCCTAATGACTTGCCTCGGATTACCTCCGGACCGCGATGTAGAATTCAAGATAGAACTCATTCCGATGCACGGCTCCTATATCTCGAAGGCCCTATAGAATGCCGCCCAATGAGTTGGTGAACTAAAGAGTCATTGAATGAGCTATTGAAGAAAGGTTTGATTCGGCCTAGTTCTTCTCCTTGGGGTTGTCGGCTATCTTTGTAAAGAAGAAGGACGAATCTTTGCGCATGTGCGTAGATTATCGCCCCTAAATGTTTGTTACCATCAAGAACAAATACCCTCTTCCTCGCATCGATATTCTGTTTGATCAGCTCTCTAAAGCTAAGGTATTCTCCAAGATCGATTTGAGGTCTGGTTACCATCAGATCAAAATTCGTCCTGAAGATATACCCAAGACAGCTTTCTCTACTCGTTATGGCTTGTTCGAGTACCTTGTCATGTCCTTTGGGTTGACAAATGCTCTGGCACACTTTATGTACCTGATGAATTCTGTATTCATGCCAGAATTGGACAAGTTTGTCGTCGTGTTTATTGATGATATCCTGGTATATTCTCAGAATGAAGAAAGCATGCTGAACATTTAAGAATTGTTTTAACTCGGTTGTGTGACAACCAGCTTTATGCTAAGTTCAGCAAGTGTGAATTCTGGTTGAACAAGATACCTTTTCTAGGTCACGTGTTATCGGGTGATGGAATTTTGGTTGACCCTACTAAGGTGCAAGAAGTCCTTGAGTGGAAGGCACCTACTACGGTCACAGAAGTTAGAAGTTTCTTGGGATTGGCTGGCTATTATCGTCGCTTTATCCCAGATTTCTCAAAAATCACCAAGCCCATGACTCGACTACTGCAAAAAGATGAGAAGTTTGTGTGGACTCCGAAGTGTGAAGAGGCTTTCCACACTTTGCGGACCTTGCTAACCTCTGCTCCTGTATTGGCACAACCTGACATCAAAAAGCCTTTTGATGTCTATTGTGATGCATGTGGCACCGGTTTGGGGTGTGTTCTTATGCAGGAAGGCCGAGTAATTGCTTATGCTTCGCGCCAGCTTCGAAAGCATGAAGTCAACTATCCTACCCATGACTTAGAGCTAGCCGCAGTTGTTCATGCCCTGAAGATTTGGAGACATTACTTGTTGGGTAATGTGTGCAACATCTATACTGACCATAAAAGCCTCAAGTACATCTTTACTCAACCCGAGTCGAACATGCGTCAACGGCGCTGGTTAGAATTGATCAAGGACTACAACCTTCAAGTGCACTACCATCCTGGTAAGGCAAATGTGGTTGCTGATGCCTTAAGTAGAAAGGCCCATTGCAATTCTTTGGTTAGTGAAGACTTTCATCTGTCACACCTCCTTCATCCTGTAGTACTCCACAATATCACTATGGATTGCTCTCTTAGAAGTCGAATTATCGAACTCCAGAAGACTGATGTGGGTGTGTTTCACATCAAACGGAAAATAAAAGAGAAAGAGACCAAGCACTTTAAGGTCGATGACAAAGGAATTCTCTGGTTTAATGATAGACTTGTGGTACCCAAAGATAAAGAACTTAGAAACCAAATTATGGCTGAAGCCCATTCTTCTAAGTTGTCCATCCATCCTGGTAGTAGTAAAATGTATCAAGATCTCAAGCTGTATTATTGGTGGACCAAGATGAAGAAAGAAATCGCAGCTTACGTGGCAAGGTGTGATAACTGTTGCAGAGTCAAGGCTATTCACATAAGGCCCGGATTATTGCAGCCACTCTCTATTCCTGGCTGGAAGTGGGAAGAGATTAGCATGGATTTTATTGTTGGATTACCCACTACCAACAAGGGTTGTGATTCTATCTGGGTTATCGTAGATCGTCTAACTAAATCCGCTCACTTTATTTCGGTCAAGTCTACCTATCACACGCACAATTATGCTGAGGTTTATTTTCAACAAGTGGTACGTCTCCATGGTGTACCCAAATCCATTGTTTCTGATAGAGGACCTTAGTTCACGGCTCGCTTTTGGGAGTGCTTACATCAGAATCTTGGCACTCATCTAATCCGCAGTTCTGCCTATCATCCGCAAACATCGGGACAGACTAAGCGTGTTAATCAAATTCTTGAGGACATGCTTAGGGCTTGTCTTATTTCTTGCAAAGGCTCTTGGGAAGACTGGTTACCTCTCGCTGAATTCTCTTATAACAATAGTTATCAAGAGAGTATCAAAATGGCTCCTTTTGAAGCTCTTTATGGCCGCAAGTGTAGAACTCCTTTGAACTGGGTGGAACCCGGGGAAAGAAGATTCTATGGTATTGACTTTGTAAAAGAAGCCGAAGAGCAAGTCCGAACTATACAGAAGAATATGGCTGCCGCACAGGATAGACAAAAGAGCTATGCTGACAAGAGAAGGAAACCTATTGAGTTTGAAGTAGGTGATCATGTTTATCTGAAGGTATCCCCTATGAAAGGAGTCAAGCGTTTTGGAATTAAAAGGAAGCTTGAGCCTCGATATGTTGGACCCTACCGCATTATCGAGAAAAGTGGAAGAGTAGCCTATAAACTCGATCTACCCCGTGAGATGGGAGCTATATTTCTGGTATTCCATGTGTCCCAGCTGAAGAAGTGTCTCCGTATTCCTGAGGAAAGAATAGCAACCAGAAAGGTCAACTTGAAATCTAATCTTTCTTATGAGGAAAAGCCCGTGCAAGTTCTGGATACACAAGAAAGAGTGACTCGTACACGAGTGGTTAAGTTATACAAGGTAGTTTGGAGTAATCATAGTGAACGGGATGCAACCTGGGAGCGGAAAGATTATTTAAAAGAAAACTATCCAGCTTTCTATATTAAATGGTACGCTTTCCAATTCTCGGGACGAGATTTTTCTAAGGGGGGAGGGCTGTAACACCCTAGGTGTTTAGGCTTCCACAAATTGCATGTCATTTCTCAACCATGTGCATTATCTATGTCATCATGTCATTATCACTGAAACATACATATGCAACATTTTAAATTGTATGTGTTTCCTGCTTGATTGCTTAGAGTGGTAGTAGTGCAACATGTGAATGTAACATGAAACTCTTATACTTGGAAACATGGCAAAATGGTAGTAATGTGACAAGCATAGGATAACAACCAGGTCATGCAACATGTGAAACATTGTATTGAAACATATGAGTGAATTGCTTGTTTTAATTGTTGTATCACATGTGATCATTAGAAGTGGTAGAACAACTTGGTAAAGTGGTTGATCATGGTCTAATACACCTTAACTATACTTAGGGTAATTGTTTGGACATTGTTCATGTGGACCAAAATGACCAAATTGCCCTTTTGGAGAGGTTTGACTTTTAATGACCCTTAGGGTGACACTGTTTGACTGATTCAAAAGACCAACTTGGAAGCTTTGCATGGCTGTGCACTCTTTACAAAAGTTGTAGCTAATTTATCAAGGAACAAAAGTTGTTTTATGACCATCTCATGAAAATGGCTAGAACATGCTCAAACATGGCCCACAAGTCAGAAATACATGCTGATTGCAACACTAAAAAATATGCTAAGTCTTAACTGCATTTCAGTTGCATCGAGCTCACTTTGGCTTCGTGTAACTTTGGATCCATGGCGTGTTAGGTGTTGGTCATTGAAAAGAAATTGTAGAGGGAATATAGGTCTACAACTTTGATATTCAATTCTTCCACTAACTCGTCACGGATTAGGAGTAAATCATTGTCAAAGTATCGTTGCCAAAGCGCCGGCTTTAGTAATGAATCGCGTTTTTTGAGAAAATCTTGATGATCGTCGTGGCCGACGTTTCGAAAAAACGACGCCGCGTGTCCGCCACCCGTCGCCGCGCTCGCTCGGCCTTATTACCACGACCGCGGCGCATTCTGGCGTCATGCAGCCGCGCTTTGAAGCCACCCAGCGCCCGCCGCCGAGTCGCCGTTCCATTTTCGCATTTCCCCTCCTTCCTCGCGCAAGACGGCGACCGAACGCCAAGCACCGCCGAGCCATTTCCACCCAAAACGAAAGCGCCATTGCCCGATTCATCCTCGACGCAGCACCACCGTGAGCTCCTCCACGTCCGTGACCCCACCGCCACTCCATTTTCGCCTCGGGTAGCTCTCACCGTGAGTAGCGGCTCACCGGGTCGCCATGACCGCCACCGACCGAGCTCGACGCGTGGCGTGCTGCTCGAGCCCTTGCCGTCCCATCCCTCCCTTGCATTAGCCTGCTGCGTGGGCTGCTGATGCTAGGGAGAGCGGGCCAGGGCCGAGGCGCCGTCGTCTCGCCAGAGCCGGCCATGCCGCGGCCGTGCACCGCCGTGCTCGTCGCCACCCCCTCTAGCCACTTCCTTAGCTGCAATTGATGGTTTCCCTAGGTTCGTTAGGGTGAGGCGAACGCATTGGCACCATTGCCTTCACCGGAGGAACCACCGTGGCGAGTTGCACTGTCGCGTGATCCTCCGCCTCCCCTTTCTCTCTCACATCACGCTGGGACCCTCTTTGTCACCACCGAGGCCGAGGCGGGAGCCACTGGGCAGGCTGTGTGTTTGGGAGCCACTAGCGCGCGTCTTGGGCCACGCCCTTTGTGTGCTCAACATTCATTTCTTTTGGCTGGCCAGTAGTAGGGCTGAGTGTTGTTTTCCTATTTTGTTTTGTTTATTTATTTCACAGATTTATGTACATCTTGAAAAATATGTAGCTCCTAGTATATAGATCCAAATGCTATGGTTCTAATTTTGTTAAGTTCCTGGTCATGTCTAGTATTTAACAAAAATATTATATGAGCACATGTTTTAGAAATTTTTGATGATTTAAATAGGACTTTGAAATGTGTTTTTGGATACATGCAAACTTGTTTGAATTTTATCTTGAGTTTCTGTGGTCCAAAAATTATGAAATTTTGTGGGCAGTCTATTATTGCTTGTTAGAAGCCCTGGTTTAAATTTTAGAGCTAGTGCATGTGTAGTTTTTAAGTTATAGAATTTCCTTTTATTAATGGGTGGATCTTGTGTGAATTTTCATAATTTTTCTATAGATCCAGTGAAGGTGAAATTTGATGGGTGCTATTCTTATGCTAGAAAGATGCTAGGAAAAATGGGAAATCTGTTGCTTGACACTTTTTAATAAGGTTTCCTAATTATGCTAAAATTAGACATGCCACCTATTATTTTGGATACAGCAAGTTATGTTTGCCCAATGGCTTTGAAATTTTTATGGTAGTCTATGTGCAGCATGAGATAGCTACTGTAATTTTTGTAGATTTTTATGAATAGTTTTACTATATATTGCTTAAATCACCTAATTAACTAAATAAATTGGAAAAGGATATTAAATAATTTATTTAGAAGTTGGCACTATACTTTCTGATGTTTCTTGGGTATGAAAAACAAGTTGGTAAACTTGGATTGATCAAATTATGCTTTTGCATCATCATTAAATAATTAAGTTAGCAACCCTGCCATTGCGGGACAGATTCTAGGTTTACTAGAATTTGATTTGGTTAACTTAAGAATCATACTTTGATGTTTACAAATGAATTGTAGAGAATTTCATAAGCTTTCCAGAATGTCCTCTTGCAAGTCATTTGGAGTTATAGAACTCTGGTTATGATTGAATTAAGTAACTACTTGTTGCATATGAAGCTTTAACTGTTATTTTAAGTATGTCTTTACTATTCTAAGTTCATGGTACTGTTCCTAGGTGTTAGGCCCTTAACTGAAGATGAGCATCTTTATCTTAGGTTATGCAAGTTAGGTAAGTTGCTCTTGTTCTTTAAGTTAAGTTAGATACATGCTTAAAGTAATTTGAATAGAGCTAATTACTCGGTAAACGAGTGTCCAGTGATGCTTTCGTAAACACTCATTGTGATTCATTCATCATGAGCATCATGTCATTCGTTATGCATCCATGATATTTATCTTGTGCATCGGCATGCAATAGGTGTACCGGAAGGAGTAACCCTGCTGGAATTGAGGAACCGGCGAGCGGCAAAGCAGCAGAAATGACGCCGGAGATTCAGGAGGAGCAGCCTTCAGGAGAAGTGCCAGACGAGGTCACCGTTGAGTGCCCAGACCACTGTCCTTGCAACTTTGTGAAAGGCAAGCCCTAGAGCATGTTAAGCCTCCTATTTTCCAAACTGCAGTTACAGTATTATTATTACATATATTATTGCATTAAGTTTAGGTGTTGGATGCAAACACTTGCTGCATTGGTTACCCATTCCTTGTCCAGATATTGTTACCCTGAATCCTATGTAACTCAGGCTCGAGTAGTGCTTAGCCCTGCTTAAACGCGGTAGAAGTCGGGTGATTTCCTGTCACCTGCGAGATATAGGAAGATACATGTGGCACGGTTGGCTATATTTGCTATCGTGAAAAAGAACAAGTCTTAATTTGAAATGAAGACCGGACGAAGGCTTGCCGGGTTGCAGTGACTTCGTCTGTGTCGCTTAAGGACTGATTCTTGGAGTCTTTCCTGTTCATGTTGAACGCATGCCACTCTCTTAGTTGGCCGGCCTGAAGACCGACCGCGAAGCCGAGTAGCTCATCTCAGGCCAGGAGTCGATAAGTATAAAGTGCGCCTCGGAAGGGAGCCGTAGGCGTGAGTCCAAGGGCAGGTGATTTAAAAGTCCTGATCGTCCTGGCAGAAGGGTAATCCCTGAGAGTGCGGACGCTGATCGAACCCGCGAATTTGGTTCCTGAGATGTTCCAAAGGTGACCCACGGCTACCCTTGCAAAGTATGCCAGGGTGAGAGTTAGGAATACCCCCTCAGCTGAGTTGTAATTCGATTCGAGTCGCCGTCTCTCCCGGTTAGTGAGAACTTGACGGGCTTATCTCCAATGTAGATGCACTTAATAACTTAATGGTTCGGAAATGATGATATGATGATGACAGCCTTATTATACCTGCTATGGTTAATATTGTTTGCTCCTAATAAGTGAGTGCTCTAGTACAGGTGCTAATCTAGTGGACAGGTAATTAATGATAAGCTTGATGCTAAGTTTAAATTGGTTACTATAATCATAAGCTCTTTTATGCAACTGTGTCAAGCTAGCCCACCTGAAAAGCTTTGCATGATCCTTGGTGTCTTTTATTTCTGGTTTTTGTCGGGTAAGTCTAGCTGAGTACCTTCTCGTACTCAGGGTTTATTTCCCACCTGTTGCAGATGACCAGTTCTACTTTGGTTGCTGCAAGTACTGCCTTCTCCCTGCTGGGGATGAAGACTAGACCGTTGGGCGCGGTCTCTACTAGTTCTCGTACCTGATAATGCTTTTGTGGGACATGACTCTGATCTGGCAATGTATTTGAAACTATGAAGTTATGTACTAAACTATGTTGCTTCCGCACACTCAAACTTGGTTTGTAATATTTTATTTGAACTCTGATGGATGTAATCCGAATACTACTTGTGAAATGTTGTAACGAATGATGTGTTGTGTTGAATCATTACGATCTTGGTTTGTATGTCGAGAGTTGGTTGAAATCCTTCGTGATTCCCGGACTACCGGGATTATGGGAGCTTAAGTACAGGAATTTGATTGCTTCGGTGATTGTTTTTGTACTTACGTTCTTATGATTTGGTCGGTTCTGTTATATATAAAGTATTTAATCATGCCACCGGCTTGGTTGAAGAAACATATGATGTGGAATTTGATGAATCTAACGGCTCCCAAGGAGCACATGAGAATCTTGATGATTTAGGTGATGAACCATTAGGGAGGCAATGAAGAACATTTCGGTGGGAGACATCAAGCCTAAGGATGATGAAGATGATGTACAAGTCATTGATCAACCTTCTTCATCAAGTGTGCCACAAGATGGTGAAAAAGATGGGAGAGTCGAAAATGAAGATACTCATGTCTCCCATGAGCAAATGGTGGTACAAGCACAAGATGTTGATGCTCAACAACCTCCTCAAGTGGTCAATAGAAGAAATACACCTCTCCTACAAAGATCATCAACAAGATCTTATCATAGGGAGTCCATCTAAGGGAGTGATGACTAGATCTCAAAAACTTGCTTTATTTATTGCTCATCACTCTTTTGTCTCTTGCTATGAGTCCACCAAGGTAGAAGAAGCTCTTAAGAATCCGGATTGGATCAATGCCATGCATGAAGAGTTGAACAACTTCACCCGCAATGAAGTTTGGACTCTTGAAGAGCGACCAAAAGGAGCAAGAGTCATCGGAACAAAGTGGGTGTTCCGCAACAAGCAAGATGATTAAGGTGTTGTTGTGAGGAACAAGGCAAGACTAGTTGCAAAGGGGTTCTCTCAAGTTGAAGGTTTGGATTTTGGAGAGACTTTTGCACCGGTTGCAAGACTAGAAGCCATTCGTATCCTACTTGCATATGCATCACATCACGAAATAAAATTATATCAAATAGATGTAAAAAGTGCATTTTTAAATGGCTTTATTAATGAACTAGTCTATGTTGATCAACCCCCCCGGGTTTGAAGACCCTAGATATCCTAATCATGTTTATAGGTTGTCCAAGGCGTTATATGGACTTAAGCAAGCCCCAAGAGCGTGGTATGAGCGCCTTTGGGATTTCCTTATAGAGAAGGGCTTCACCATTGGGAAGGTCGACACCACACTATTCACCAAGAAACTTGATGGGCATATCTTCATTTGTCAAGTATATGTTGATGATATCATCTTTGGATCATCAAATGAAGATTCTTGCAAAGAATTTGGTGAATTGATGTCAAAGGAGTTCGAGATGTCCAGGATTGGTGAGCTTACATTCTTTCTTGGTTTTCAAGTCAAGCAATTGAGAGAAAGGATCTTCATCTCTCAAGAGAAATATACAAAAGATGTTCTCAAGAGATTCAAGATGGATGAATGTAAGCTAATCAAGACACCAATGCCTATAAATGGACATCTCGACCTAGATGAGGGAGATAACAAAGTTGATCAAACTCTCTACCGTTCTATGATTGGTAGCTTGTTGTATTTAACCGCATCTAGGTCCGACATCATGTTTAGTGTGTGTATGTGTGCTAGATTTCAAGCTAATCCTAAGGAAACACATTTAATTGCCATAAAAAGAATCCTTAGGTACCTTAAGCACACACCAAGCATTGGCCTTTGGTATCCCAAAGGAGCTATATTTGAATTAGTGGGTTATTCCGATTCAGATTATGTCGGTTGCAAAGTTGATAGAAAAAGCACATCCGGAGGGTGCCATTTGCTTGGTAGATCACTTGTGTCTTGGTCCTCCAAGAAACAAAATAGTGTGGCTTTGTCCACCGCCGAAGCGGAATACATTGTCGTGGGTGCTTGTTGTGCACAAATATTATACATGAAACAAACTTTGCTAGACTATGGTGTAGTTCTAGAAAAAATACCTCTTTTGTGCGATAATGAAAGTGCGGTAAAACTTGCAAACAACCCGGTTCAACACTCTCGCACCAAGCACATAGATATCCGCCATCACTTTCTAAGAGATCATGTTGCTAAAAATGATATATCACTAGAAGGTGTAAGAACCGAGGATCAATTGGCGGATATCTTTACTAAACCGCTAGATGAGGCTACATTTTGTAGATTGCGGAATGAGCTCAATGTACTTGATTTTAGTAACTTCACTAAAAGATGAGCTTGTGTTGTTCCTTGCATTCATTATAACATACAACATGCTTATTTTTTGTGATGCGTATAGGGCTTGTCTAACATGGTTAAGATAACCGCCGAAAAGCGTGTGAAGAAGCTTAACCTTGGATCAAACTTGACAAGCAACTAGATTTACATTCAAGTATTGCATATGCATGAATGTTGTTTTGTCGTTTATCTTCAATTGGCCCATTATTGCCTATTTTCTTAAAAAGAATTATAGCCTAAGGCAAAATATTTTGAAAAACTTGAGGGTTTGAGAGAGGTCACTCAGATCAGTCCCAATTGGAGTTTATTTGGATCTTATTCATGTTGGGATTTGATTAGGAACAGGCAGCACGAAGGAACATTGAAGATTTGCTGCAAAAGAGTGACCGGACGCTGCACCGGACCCTGATGTCCAGCGTCCGGTCAGTTCACAGGAGGTGAACTTGTCGGTGTTTTGGACCGGGGGGTCCTCAACCAACTAGTAAAAGTGAACTGCGTGCCCCTAATCCCGGATGGTGATGCAAAGAGACACAAGGTTTATACTTGTTCAGGCAATTGGTGCCCTACGTCCAGTCTGAGAGATCGGTCTTGTATTCCTTGCACCAAAGTGCTTGTAGTAGGCGGTTACAAGCTGGGTGAGAGAGGGAGCTAGTCCCAGGTCTCGGCGTGGGACGGTGCGAGGTGCTTGAGACGCTGCTCTCAAGCAGCCCGGGAGCGTGGGTGTTACAGGATGTGTCTAGGGCGAGTATGGGAGCGCAGTTCTATCGTACGTTCTTCTTCTTTCTCCCCCGAGCTATCCCTGGCCGCTTCCTTTTATAACCGCAAGGAAGGAGCCAGGAGTACATGAGTGAGCTACACGTGGAGCCTACTGCAGTTTAGTCCTGTAGCAGCATGGCGTTGGGAATGGAGATCAGTACTTGTCTAGTGCGCTGTGCTTGTTAGGTTTGAAGTGGTTGAGGTCGTGGGAGTCCTTGTCGACGTCTAGTCAGTATGACTTCCACGGCCGGAGACATGTCGTGCTTTGGTCGACTCTTGACCTGGTGGAGTGCCAAGGCCTGGCGGGTTGTAGCTAACCGCACTGAGGCCTGATTTGCCGAGGCCCTGGCGGGTGTTTGTTGGGCCTATGCACTGATTCCGAGGCTATAGTGACCTGGTTTAGGTGGAAAAGTGCAGGGCATGGTAAAAAAGGAGATTTGACCGTTGTCCCATCGCTCCTGTTGCTGTACCCTACCGGTCGTGGCTGACGTAGCGGGTGCATTCAGGCGCATTAAATGGATGGGACAGCCTGCCAGGGGGATGGTTGAGGCGGAGGCGATGAGGATGTGGGACGAGCCCGGCCTCGGCCGAGGCAGAGAAAGAACAGTACGTCCGAGGCCCTGCCGGGGGGTCTCGAACGAGGCGGAGAAAGAGCAGCTGGGCTCTCCTGCTGTTGCTGAGACTACAGGGACCTGGACTTGACCTTCCACGCCGCTTCATCCTTGGCGCAGGGGTTAGGTAGCACAAGGTAGTACGGGTGTCAGTAGGGAGCACAGTGATGAGCACAGCGGCAGGTAATCCCTGCTGTGCCCGGTCCCCTGTCCCGTCGGTCGCTCTGCCCGCACTATACCCGCGTGCGGCTGACGTTTGCAGGAGTAGTTGAGCGCATTAATCCGGACGTGACATTTTGTCAGAGGAGTTCGGTCGGGACGGAGGTAATGAGGTTGTTTGCCGAGCCCAGCCTAGAGCGAATTGGAGAATTGGCATCCCGTCCGAGGCCTTTCGGGGCGGGGCCTCGGCGAGAGGGCCTCGGCAAGAGGGCCTCGGCGGGGCGGGGAGCTTTTGGCCTTTCGCATGAGGCTTCGGCGCAAGGCCTTGGGTGAATTGGAGAATCTACAGAGACCTTGCGGTACTGTTTCGGCTTTGATTTTTGCAAGGTTTAAGCAATATTTTTGGTTCTTGCTTAGGGTACCCCTTCTTGCGGTATCCGACAGTAGCCCCCGAGCCTCGGGAGGAGTGAGGGCACTCTCCTGAGGTTTTGTCGAGACTTGACTCGCAACAGCTCCTGTTTGGGATTGTGTTTTGTACTCGAGGCCTCGGTGGGTGCGCGCAAGCGCACCCGCCGGGTGTAGCCCCCGAGGCCCTGGAGGAGTGATTTGACTCCTCCAGGGGCTTTTCTTACGTCGTGCAACGGATTTTTATTGCGCTAGCCGAGCCTATGAATGCGAGTTCGGGTCGTTGAGCCTCGGTTTAGTTATAGGAAGAACCTCCGAGCCTCTGCTCAGAGCAAGAGGACGACCAGGAGTTTCCCTGTCTTTTTTGCATTACCCTCACGCATCTGTTTTGTTCGGAAGGAGGGGTGGAGGGTGCCATGCTACCCTCGGTGGGCGCGAGCAGTGACACCTCCGACGAGCTGTTATCAGGTAAGTCTAAGTGGAGGCTCGAACCCCATTCGTGGGGGTCGGCTAGCGGTCCAGAGACGCACTCCAAGAGTACCAAAGGGTTTCTCTAGTGGGTGCCAGGGCCGTTCGCTAAGCCCCGGTGGCTCGGTGCCTCCCTACGGTGGGATCCCATTCGGAGACCTCCCTGCTGGTCTCAGACACGACTTAGAGCGTCCCGAGCAGTCATCTGCTTGGGTCTCGGCCATGCACGGGCTCGCCCATAGTCGTCCCTGACTCTATTGCCCTAGGGCGGCTGTCGAAACCCTTAGGGGCCCAGCCTTCGAACCCCTGGACCGTAACGGGCTCGATGCCCTTTTATCGCGTTTTTTCAAGTCTTCAGGTGCGGGCTTGGGTCGCTTGTCCTTGTCTTGGGTGCAAGAGGAGCCCCCGAGCCTCCGCACGGAGCGAGAGGGCGGTCAGGGGTCCCCCTGACTTTTTTGTTCGACCCTGGCACATCCTTTTCGTTCGGACGGAGGGGTTGTTTGCCGAGCCCACTCGTGTGCGAACCTGGGTCGCTGGATCTTAGCAAACTTGCAGGAAGAGCCCCCTGGCCTCTGCATGAAGCGAGAGGGCCATCAGGTGCTCTCCTGGCTTTTTATACGCCCCTAGCGCGTGAGGGTTTGTTTGCTGAGACCCCCTCGGGTGCGAGCCTAGGTCGCGGGATCTTAGCATATCTACAGGAAGAGCTCCCTAGCCTCTGCCCGGAGCAAGAGGGCTGTCAGGAGTTCCCCTGGCTTTTTGTACGACCCTCGCGCAACCTTTTTGTTCGGAAGGAGGGGTGTGTTTGCCGAGCCCCCTCGAGTATGAACCTAGGCCACTGGGTCTCGGCAAAGTTGCAGGTAGAGCCCCTTAGCCTCTGCACGGAGCGAGAGGGCGGTCAGGAGTTCCCCTAGCTTTTTATGCGACCCTCGCGCATCCTTTTCGCTTGGAAGGAGGGGGTTGTTTGCCGAGCCCCCTCGAGTGCAAGCCTAGGTCACTGGGTCTCGGCAAAGTTTGCAGGGAGAGCCCCCGAGCCTCCGCATGGAGCGAGAGGGCGGTCAGGAGTTCCCCTGGCTTTTTATGCGACCCTCGCAAATCCTTTTCGCTCAGAAGGAGGGGTGGAATATGCCAGGCTACCCTCGGTGGGCGCGAGCGGTGACACTTCCAGTGAGCTGCTATTGGGTAAGTCCGAGTGGAGGCCCGTGCCCCATTCGATAGGGGTCGGCTATGTAACACCCCTGGTGTTTAGCTTTCACATTTGCACTGCATTTCATGAACATGAGCATCATGCATCCCTTTGTGAACTTATAGCACATGAAACATAATTTCGAAACATTGCAACGTGTTGTATATTTCATGTGTGTTGTTCTTTATGAAATGTAAAGTGTGCAACACTTAAGTGCAACATGTGCCACTCACTTAGTGAAACAATATTAGTTAATACTATGCAACAAGATCATGAAATATGTGAAACATGACTATGAAACATTTGCAACATTTCTTATGTTTTCCATTGTTTCAGTGTATACCTTGATCGATTCTTGTGTGACCAATGCATGGTGTGGCTAGAAATGCTTGTAAGTAACTTAGTTACACTTAGAATGTCATTAGGAACAATGTTCATGTTGAACATTTTGCCTAATTAGGTTTCCAAGTCATGGTTGACCAATTTGGACCCCTAGAGCTCCTGTGTTTGACTGTTTAAAAAGTGTAGCTTAGGATGTTTGCATGTCTGAGCAACCTAAAGCAAAGTTGTAGAGGATTATATGTGGAACAAAAGTTATTTTGTGACCAACTCATGAAAATGTGCACAACATGCTCAAAAGGGTCCCACAAGCCAGTTTTGGGGTTGGATTCAACACTTAAAAATATTTCTAAGTATGAAAACTGAGTTTCAGTTTCATGTACCCTAGTTGAGAGCTCTGTAGCCTGCAAACCAAGCCGAACCAGCTCGAGCTCCAATTGTGAAAGTTGTAGACCACATGTAGATCTCCATCTTTGTTAACTAAGACATGAGCTAGATCATCACGGTTTAGAAGTTAATCACCACCAAATATCGCCTGTCAGTCGGCTTCATCAGGCCTGATGGCCGTTCTGACCGACCGGTCATGGCCGACCAGCGACAGAGGATGGCCGCTGCGTGGCCGCCACGTGCTCGAATTGGCCTGACCGCGCCGTGTGCTGGCCGGATTGAAATGGACGACGCCACCAGCTCACTCCACTTCCAATTCCTCTTCTTCACCGTGCAAGCCGAGGCGGACTAAGGGCGACGCCATCCCCACCGCGGCCACGCCGAGCTCGCGCCTTGTCGTCGTCGCGTCTCTGCTCGATTCGAACCACCCAAAGCTCCACCATAGCCTCTGTTTGCTCATCCACCTCGCCGTTGTGTCAGTGAGTCAAGGGTGAGGCCACATTTCTTCTTCCCCGCGTCGGAGCGCCATTGCCGCCGTTGGTTCCGATGAGCTCTCACGCGCTCGCCGTCGTGTCTCACCTCGCTCTATCTCGCTCATAGCTCGGCCTTGAGCTCCTCTATCTCGTCGTCATCTCCGCGCAGCCGCTCGACGTTTGGTATGGCCGCTTGGTTGTTCTGCCGCCGTCCGAGGCTCGCCGGAGTTGGACCTCGCCGTGGTCATGCTAGCTAGGGTTCTTCTCACCCTCTATTTTCTACCTCGCTAGCTCCGTACTAACACCGTGAAGCTCGTACCAAGCTCTGTGGAGCCAGCCGTGGCTTGCCGTCGCCGGCAGCTCACGCCGGAGCCTTGCCGTGCCGCCATCACCGGCGGCAAGCTCCTTACGCTAGGTCGTAGCGCTAGCTAGTAGCACCAATCGAACCCCCTCAGCACGGAGGTCACGCCGGTGTCCTTGATTTCGCCGGAGGAGCCGCCGCCGGCGAGCTTCGCCGTGTGCCGCGCCGTCGTAGCGCCTCCTCTGTTTCTGTCTCGCTGACGGGTGGGGTCGGCTGACATCGGGACCCGCATGTCAGTGGCTGAGCAGTCTTAGGGCTAGTTCAAAAATACAGTTTTGAATGCTGATTTGTGATTTTTGTAACTCCCAATTGGTAGATCCAAATTGAGTACTTCCAATTTTGTTAGACTCACAGTTAGGTCTAGTATTTAAGAAAAATATATCTTGAGCACATTTTGTAGAAATTTTGGATGAATTAAATAGGAACTTGAAAAGTGTTTTTGAGTGCATGCAAACTTGTTTAAATCATATCTTGAGTTTCTTTGATCCAAAAATTGTGAAATTTTGTGGGTAAGCTAGTATTGCTTAGTAGAAGCTCTGGTTAAAATTTGAGAGTCATTGCATGTGTAGTTTTTGAGTTATAGATTTTCCTTTAATCATTGGATGATTCTTGTGGGAATTTTAGTAATTTATTTATGAATCCATTGACTATGAAATTTGTTGGAGAGTATCCCAGTACCTTAAGGATGCAAGGAAAAATATGGAATCTGTTGCTTGACACTTTTCACTAAGGTTTCCTAATTATGCCATTTTAAGCCATTCTGCCTTACCATTTTTGTGTAGGTTGTTATACTTACTCAAATGGTGTGAAATTTTTATGGTAGTCTATTTAGAGCATGTAGTGTCTACTGTCATTTTTGTAGAATTAATGGGGCAGTTTTCATATATGTTTACTATTTCCCCTAATTAATTAAATAAATTAAGAAAGGTATTAAGAGAAATGTTTTGGTGATGGACACCCTACTTTCTGATGTTCTTGTGATATGTGTGATATGTCAGTAAAGTTGGTTTTGTCCAATTAAGCGTTTATATCATAAGTTAACAATTATTTGTTGCATTATGTCCCTCTGGACAGATCTGGGGACTTTGGAAAGTTCCCCATGATAATGTTTTGGTGATGAATACAAAAGTTGTAGATAATTTATGTATCTAGCTCCTGTCAAAATTTGAGGGCATTTGGCCCAGTAGTTTAGAAACTACAGCTGTTTAAAGTTAGGTTCCTGTTTTGCTTACTCTCTGCCTTGTGAGGACAGAGTTCTGTTGAATTATGAATTTGAGCTGGTAAAGTGTCGAATCATGCTTCGAGGTCTAAAAATGAATTGTAGACAATTTCATAAGCTTTCCAGATTGTCTTGTTTCATGTCATTTGGAATTATAAATCTCCAGTTATGGCTAGTTTACTGTACCGATACATAGTCATCATTTGCTGAAATACAAATGCTTGATTGAATGTGTTGCAATGTAATCGTTGATTGTTTGGGGGTTAGCCTAACTTGAAAATATGCTTAGGTGCAGGTGCTAGGTCATTAACTGAAGATGAGCAATTATACATTAGGTTGTATAAACTTGGTAAGTAAAGTGATTTGAATAGGGCTTAAGTTGGAATATGCAAACTACAGCGAACATGTGCATTCTCCGAGCATCCCCACAGCGATCGTTCATGTGCATCCATGATATTTATCTTACGCACTCATGCAATAGGTGTGCTTTGGAGGAGTGAGCGTTGCTGGAGTTCGAGGGAGCCAACCAGGAGGAGGAACCCGAGGTGCGAGGAAGTCGACGAAGCGATCGCCATGTGATTTGCACGAGTGCCACGACCACCAACCTTCCTCGTTCTCGAAAGGCAAGCCCCGAGCATATTAAGCCTCCCATGTTTTTGCAAATACTTTGAGTACCTTTTATTGTTGATGATGCATTAAGTATAGGAATTGGTTGGAACCAATTGCTGCATTATATATCCTTCCTTGTCCAGATATCGCCTTTGGAATCCTATTTAAGTTCGTAAACGGGTTATATGCTTAGCCATGCTTAGTGCGGTAGAAGTCGGGTGATTTCTGTCACTGCGAGCTTTAGGATGAGGTGGATTACGGTTGGCTATATTTGCTATCGTGGAAAAGAACCATGTGATTAATGAATTAAGACCCAGGCGGGGTCTTGTGTAGGTTTGAACATAGTGACTCCGTCGAGTCGTTTAAGGACCGATCTGTCAGACGTCCTCATGTCATGTTGAACATGACCTAACACTTAGGCTGGCGGATAAGTCGTTCGACCACGAAGCCTAGTAGCTCGACTCGGTAGGGGACGCGAAAGCGATGGCGGCATTCGGAGGTAGTAAGGATGTGCGGAGAGCCATTGGCATAAGTCCAAGGCGGGTTAGAGTCCCGAACAACCTTGGCGAGTGGTTCTCGAGAATGTCGATCCGATCGGACTCGCGACTCTGAATCGTACTAAAGGTGACTTGTTTGCGACTCCGACGGGAGAAGCGGGGTTTGTGTTTAGGAATACCCTCCGGCTAGATAGGAATCAATTGAATCACCGTCTCTCCCGGATAGTGAGAACTTGATCGAGCAGCGTGACAACGTAGATTCAATTAATTTAACGATATGGTTAAATGGATGATGATGATAAGGTTGCCAATGAATATACGATATGGTTATTAATGTTTGCACCCTAATAATATGATTGCTTAGTACAGGTGCTAATATAGTTGTCAGGTTAATGGCTAAAAAGTCACTGCTAGTCCAGGCTAAGATTTGATCATTATTATTTATGCTTTTCTGCAAAAAGAAAGTGTCAGCCAGATCCACTACAATAAGCTTTGCATAATCCTTGGTGTCATTTATTTTGGTTTCTGGCGGGTAAGTCTAGCTGAGTACATTCCCGTACTCAGGGTTTATTTCCCTCTTGTTGCAGATGACCTTCTATATCAGGGATTCTGTAAGTATTGTCTCCACCCGGTGGGTGATGAAGACTAGATCATGGGCATGATCTCTGTTCCCTTATCTGAATGCTTTTGCGGGCTGTGATCAGCGAACCAGTATGTGTATTTGAACTCGAGTGTGTGAGTTAAACTATTTGCTTCTGCATGTTTTACAAGACTTGTTTTGTAATAACGTTGACTCTGTGTTGATGTAATCTATTTGCAAACGTCTGTGAAATGTTGTAACGTACGATATGTTATGTTGAATTACTATGATCTTGGTTGTATGCAAGTTGGTTTGAAATCCCTCAAGATTTCAGTTGACTACCGGGTTTATATGGGCTCAAGTTCGAGAATTTGATCGTTTCGGCGATTGTTTTTGTACTTGTGCTCTTATAAATTGGTCGGTTTTGTGACAGGCTAGTGGTCTAGAGACGCACTCCAAAACTACCAGAGGGCTTCTCTATTGGGTCCTAGGGCTGTTCGATTGGCCCCAGGGGCTCGGTGCCTCCCTACGGTGGGATCCCATTCGGAGAACTCCCTACTGGTCTCGGACATGACTTAGGACATCCCGAGCGATCGCTTGCTCGGGCCTCGGCCATGTACGGGCTCACCCATAGTTGTCCCTGACTCTATTGACCTGGGGCGGCTGTCGAAACCCTCTGGGGTCCAGCCTTCGAACCCCTGGACCATAATGGGCTCGGCGCCCAGTTCCTTAGTCTGGAAGGAATCGGCTAGGATAATATTCCCCTCCCATCGACTGACAATGGTAGGCGTGCCTTTTGAGGCGGTCTCTCGGGGCCTGCCCTTGCTGCAGTTGGAAGCGACGCGGTGTCAGCGGACAGGACATAACCGCCTGTGCGATTAATGAGGAAAAGGTGGGCACGTGGGTGGTGAAATAGGATCTGGATTTACCGTGCCCGGACTCGAGGGAAACTTCCCCGATTTCGTCGCCTGACTGTTTTGTCCTTTCCCTGCATAAATACGAAACGAGTCTCGACCATCCCCTCCTTACCTTGCCCGTACTCGCCTTTTCGCTTTTGAGCCGTTGCCGAGAACAGAGAGCGCTGGGGAGAAGGGAGAAGAGGGAGAGCGAGCAAGAGAGAGAGAGAGAGAGAGCGAGAGAGACTTACCGCCGTAGCCCTCATTCTCCATCACGTAATGGCCGGTGATCCTCCTGTCATCCTCCCGGCGGATCGTTGGGAGCCGTCCGATGTGTCCATGGAGGTGCTGCAGTCGCTCGTCGATGACGGTCTTCTTCGTCCAATCACCGACCCCGATAGGCCGAAGTGGATTGCTCCGTTGGGCGAGCGAGAGCCGCGGCCACGCGAAGGGTACGTCGTGAGCTTCGTCTCTTTCCACGAGCGTGGTCTCGGCGTGCCGATGGACCGATTCATGCGGGCGCTCCCGCATTACTACGGGGTGGAGTTACACAACTTCAACCCCAACTCCATCGCGCAGGCGGCTATTTTCGTCGCCGTCTGCGAGGGGTATCTGGGGGTTGCTCCCCATTGGGAGTTGTGGCTCCACCTCTTCCGAGCAGGGCATACCACCAAGCCGGCGGGTACGGCAGGTACGAGGAAGACGGTGAGGGCCGGCGGCTACACTCTCCAGGTGCGCCAAGACCGGCAGCACCTGTACATCCTGGCCCAGCTCGCGTCATCCAATCGCCGCTGGTACACCAGCTGGTTCTATCTCCGCAATGATGACGGCGGTCTTCCCCCCTACACTGGATGGATCGTGGAGGACTGTCTGAAGAAGTGGAGGTATGGCGTCCCGAGAGAAGAGCAGCCCAAGCTGTAGCCGCTCCTGGACGGGCTGGAGAAGCTGTGGAACTGCTGCCTTATGGCGGTTGTGGTCGTGGCAGCCTTCCATCACCGGAGGGTGCTGCCACTGATGGCTCAGCGGCGGCGCCTGTTCGATATGAGACCAGATGAGCCAATCGAGGGCATCCGGATGTCTGCCGCCACCCTCTCTGAGTAGGCGGTTCTACGTCGGGTGAGGGAGATGGTGGACGGGAAGATGAAGAGCGGTGGTCTAACCCACATTGTCATGCGCCCGTCGCGGGGGTATCTCTCCCTGGTAAGTCACGCATCGCTGCAGCCCCCGAGCCCTCTCTGTTTCTCATCATTTCTCGTTCCCTTATGCGCGTTCATCTTTCCTACAGGGGATGAGGGACGTGCGAGCCTCCCCGCCGCCCGTTCCCGAGGACGCGAGGCGGCGGGCGATCAACCGGGCGCACGCCGAGGCGCAGAAAAAACGGAAGGACGCCAAGGCGGCCAAGTGCACGAAGAAGATTCTTGCGCACGAGAAGCTAGATGAGCATCGTCGGCAGCAAAGGAAGGATGGCCTCCCGCTGGAGGAGTCCCCGTCGCCGTCGCTATCGACGGATGCCTTGGACGGAGATGACGAGGGCGAGAGGGGGCGGGGTCCCCTGGACTATCTCCCTGACGTTGAGGAGACGGCGCCCGGGGCGTCGGCAAGTAGCCCGGCACTCCTAGGAGGAGGGAGGAGATAGCGCCCCGGGGTCGATGATCGCTCACCCCGCGTCCGAGGCTGACACGCCCGAGCTACGGGCACTGGGGAAGCGTGCCGTCAGCCTATCGGGCTCAATGGTAGTGACAGAGCAGGCAGCAGCGGGCGGCGCGACTGCCACCGCAGGGGGTCGAGGGGGCACCGGAGCCCGACGAGGGTCGACCGGCACCAGTGGATGCTGGGGCCATGCCTCCACCACCGCTGCGGTCGTTGCAGAGGAGAACCGCGGTGCCAAAGCGGCTGCAACCCCGCTCGAGGTGAGTGTTTTTTCAGTGACGTTCGCATTGTCTCTTGCTCGCTTCATGGTCATCGGCTGACCAAGTGGGTGTTTTGCCTTTAGTCGGAAGCATTAGGTGGAGGTGCTAGCCTTGGTGCCGCGCAAGGCACTCAAAGTGAGCGCCGGTCCCACTGCTCACTAGGCGGTAGAGGCGCAAACCGCCGTGCAGCCTGATGTGGCATCGGCCGGGGCCGACCTGAAGAGGTCGGTCGTTTAGGAAGAGGCTCCCGGGGCGGCTACGGAGCAGACGGAGGAAGAAGGGCCTACGCCGCGTGTTGCCAAGGCCCATGAGTCCGATGAGGCCGGGGCGCCCCCAGTCGCCGAGGCCGGGAGCAAAGCCGAGGCCCCTGGGACTCCCGAGGCCGAGATGGTCGAGGTGAGCGCGGCAGGCCCAGTGGCCCGGGATTCGGAGATGGAGGTGGGGCAACCTTTGGTGCCGCCCCTGGCCCAAGGCCTGCTGTCGTCATAGGAGAGCGCCCGGGAGGTGGAGGTTTCGGTGACCTGTCCTGCCGATACTTCCCGGGGGAAGGATGCGGCGGATGTCAAGGCGGACAGCACCGCCGAGCAGCCAGTTCTAGCTCCTGGCAAGGGGAACTCGGCCCTCGTGCGGGTACGACCCGAGCCCCGCGGGTGGAATCACCCACGTATGTAACACCCAAAATTTTTACCACAAATTAGCAATTTATTCTTATCCTTTAATACATTTTCTAGGTATTTTAACATAGGCCAAATAATAAATACTGTATAAATAAAATAAACTATAAGATTAGAAACTTGTTTGTTGCATTCATGCCGAATTATATGGGTTTTGATTGAGTGTAGGGCTAGATGATTTGAAATTTTGCATTCAAAACTTATTTGAATTTGGCTTAAAAATGAGAATGGAGAAAATAGAATTGGATAAACATTTGATTTGAAAAAAAAGAGAGAAAGCCACCTTCTGGCCCAACCCAGCCAGCCCGGCCTTCTTCTCCCTCCCCCTTTCCCGGCCTGCCCTGCCTGGCGCGGCCCACCCGGCGGCTGCCCCGCGCGGCCCGGTTTGCCAGCCCACCAGCGCAGCCAGCTCGGCCGCGGCCCGCTCGGCCTTCATCACCCGAAGCCACCGCGTCGCTCGCCCTCTCTCTTTCTCTCTCGCTGCGCTCCGGCCCCACCGGTCAGCGCCCTTTCCTTCTTTCCTTTCTTCTTCCCCGAGCTTCCTTTCTTTTCCCCCGGCGTTTTCCTTTCTTCGGCCGCCGATGGCGCGGCCATGCAGGGAAGGTCACCGCCGTCGCCGCCGCATGGCAGGTGACCGAATCCATTTGCTCCCCTTCCTTATTCCGCGCACCACCCGGCCTATAAAACCCCGAGCCGACCCCGCCTTCTCTCCCCATCCTCTGCCGCTACCGAGAGCTACCGCCGCCAGCGAACTCCCCTTCCCCGAGCCCTAGCCCCGTCGCCGACGAGTCCCGAGGATCCGCCGCACTCGCCCGCGCCCGTAGGTACCTCCACTTCGCGATTTTGGCCTCGTTTTCCTCGGATTCCACCTCAACCGTGCTCTCTCTCTCACTTCGCGATTTTGGCCTACGCATCTAGACAGCTGAGAAAACATGAGCTAAATTATCCGACTCATGATCTGGAATTGGCAGCTGTGGTGCATGCTCTTAAGATTTGGAGGCACTACTTGATTGGTCATAAGTGCGAGATTTACACGGACCATAAGAGTCTGAAGTATATATTCACGCAGTCAGATCTGAATCTGAGGCAACGTAGATGGCTCGAGTTAATCAAGGATTATGATTTGGATATCCACTATCACCCGGGAAAGGCTAATGTTGTAGCAGATGCCTTGAGTAGAAGGAGTTATGTGAACATGGCCTATACAACTCAACTACCTGAAGAGTTGTGTGAGGAGTTCAAATACTTGAATTTGGGTATTGTGGCCAACACCATGGAGTTAGAGGTAGAATCCACTCTGGAACAAGAGATTCGTAAAGGACAGTTGGGTGATGAGAGGATCAAGGATATTGCAGAGCGTATAGTGATTGGTAAAGCCCCCGGATTCCATATGGATGATCAAGGGACAGTATGGTTCGGTAAAAGGATTTGTGTGCCAGAAGTAAAATCTATTAGGGAGTCTATCTTGAGGGAAGCTAATGACTCAGCCTATTCCATACACCTAGGAAGTACTAAAATGTACCTTGATCTTAAAGAGAGGTACTGGTGGTATGGACTAAAGAGAGACATAGCAGAACATGTGGCTATATGTGACACGTGCCAAAGAGTGAAAGCAGAACATCAGAGGCCAGCAGGTTTACTACAGCCTATGAAGATACCTGAGTGGAAATGGGAAGAAGTTGGAATGGACTTTATAGTTGGATTACCCCGTACACAGAGAGGATTTGACTCTATCTGGGTGATTGTTGACCGATTGACAAAAGTGGCCCATTTCATTCCGGTCAAGGTAACTTATTCGAGTGCAAAGTTAGCAGAGTTATATATGGAAAGGATTGTATGTTTACATGGTGTACCAAAGAAGATTGTTTCGGATAGGGGTACACAATTCACATCACATTTTTGGCAGAAATTGCATGAGTCAATGGATACGAAGTTGAACTTTAGCTCAGCTTACCATCCTCAAACAGATGGACAGACCGAAAGGACAAATCAGATCTTAGATGATATGCTAAGAGCTTGTGCTCTGTAGTATGGGACAAGTTGGGATAAGAGTTTACCTTATGCCGAATTCTCCTACAATAATAGCTACCAAAAGAGTCTTAAAATGGCACCGTTTGAGGCATTGTATGGCAGGAAGTGCAGGACACCATTGTTTTGGAATCAAACGGGGGAAAGCCAAGTCTTTGGACCAGATGTTTTGCAACTGGCAGAAAAACAAGTGCAAACGATAAGGCAAAACCTAAAGGTTGCACAGTCCCGACAGAAAAGCTATGCGGACACGAGAATAAGAGATTTGGCATTTGAAATTGGTGACTTTGTCTATCTCAAAGTTTCACCCATGAAAGGAGTAAAGAGATTTCATACCAAGGGAAAGTTATCACCTAGGTATGTGGGACCATTCAAGATCATTAACAGGAGAGGAGAAGTTGCTTACCAGCTAGAATTACCAGAGCAGCTCTCAGGTGTTCATGATGTCTTCCATGTGTCGCAACTTAAGAAATGTTTGAGAGTACCTGAGGAACAACTACCTTTGGAAGAACTGGATATCCGAGGGGATCTATCATACAAAGAATATCCAGTAAGAATCCTGGAAACAGCGGAGAGAATCACAAGGAGCAAGATAATAAGAATGTGCAAGGTTCAGTGGAACAGACACTCTGTGGATGAGGCAACTTGGGAAAGAGAGGAAGATCTGAGAACTGACTATCCCAATCTCTTTGAACCATCCGAATCTCGGGGACGAGATTCATCTTAAGGGGGGTAGGTTTGTAACACCCAAAATTTTTACCACAAATTAGCAATTTATTCTTATCCTTTAATACATTTTCTAAGTATTTTAACATAGGCCAAATAATAAATACTGTATAAATAAAATAAACTATAAGATTAGAAACTTGTTTGTTGCATTCATGCCGAATTATATGGGTTTTGATTGAGTGTAGGGCTAGATGATTTGAAATTTTGCATTCAAAACTTATTTGAATTTGGCTTAAAAATGAGAATGGAGAAAATAGAATTGGATAAACATTTGATTTGAAAAAAAAGAAAGAGAGAAAGCCACCTTCTGGCCCAACCCAGCCAGCCCGGCCTTCTTCTCCCTCCCCCTTTCCCGGCCTGCCCTGCCTGGCGCGGCCCACCCGGCGGCTGCCCCGCGCGGCCCGGTTTGCTAGCCCACCAGCGCAGCCAGCTCGGCCGCGGCCCGCTCGGCCTTCATCACCCGAAGCCACCGCGTCGCTCGCCCTCTCTCTTTCTCTCTCGCTGCGCTCCGGCCCCACCGGTCAGCGCCCTTTCCTTCTTTCCTTTCTTCTTCCCCGAGCTTCCTTTCTTTTCCCCCGGCGTTTTCCTTTCTTCGGCCGCCGATGGCGCGGCCATGCAGGGAAGGTCACCGCCGTCGCCGCCGCATGGCAGGTGACCGAATCCATTTGCTCCCCTTCCTTATTCCGCGCACCACCCGGCCTATAAAACCCCGAGCCGACCCCGCCTTCTCTCCCCATCCTCTGCCGCTACCGAGAGCTACCGCCGCCAGCGAACTCCCCTTCCCCGAGCCCTAGCCCCGTCGCCGACGAGTCCCGAGGATCCGCCGCACTCGCCCGCGCCCGTAGGTACCTCCACTTCGCGATTTTGGCCTCGTTTTCCTCGGATTCCACCTCAACCGCGCTCTCTCTCTCCAGCTCGTGGCCACCATCGATGACCAGCCTCGGAGCCTTCCCGGACGCCGCGTTCCCCTCCAGGCGACTCACGGTGAGCCCCTCCACCTTCCCGTGCCCTCGGATCTCGCTCTGGCGCCCTAGGAAGCCGTAGCCCAAGGTCCCGGCGCACCGGCCATGGCGCCGCCGGCCTCTCTTTCTTCCCCAGCGAGCCACTGCCCGGCCCTCACCCCTGCGCCGTTGGATCTAGCACGGATGGCCCAGATTAGATACCGGTTCGATTTAAGTGGCCGGTCCACCGTAGACTCGTGGACCCGACGCACCGTGCCGCGTCAGCGCGCCCACGCCCGCGTGGTGCACCGCGCCCAATGAACAGCCGCCGCGTGTCGATGAGTCAGCAGCCCGGTCAGCCGTCGGGTCAAACCCCAGTCAACCGAGCGCGTTTTGCAGAAAAGCCCCCGCTTTTTCCAGTAATCAACCCGCGGTCCAGTACAGTTCAAACTAATTTTTATTTAGTCCTGTTTTTATTCGTTCAAGTCCCTGAAGTTTCCAGAAATAGTATGCCCGGTCCAGATTTCATTTAAATTCAGATTTTTAATTATTGTAATTCGAAAATAGGTTAGTTTATTTACAGAATTGCCATTACATCTTATTTCATGCATAACTTTCACGTTTTAAGTCCGATTTGAGTGATTCTTTCGCTCATGTGTTCGTAGAAATGCGTAGAACAGATCTGTAAGTTTTTCAACATATGTTTTCACTGTTTGGTGTACTGTTCTAATAGAGTTCTATCTTGTATGCATGTAATGATTGGGATGATGCTTGATTGATGATTGGATCACGATTAGAGGGTGAGCCATTCGAGGTGTTGAGGACCCCAAAGCAGGATCAGCAGATATTCTGGGGCGACTTTGAGGAAGGCAAGTGTACCAAAGGCCCCTTATTACCTATGAACTACTACCACTTACATTCATGCATGTGTTTAATTTGAATTGCCTTTAAGGACTTTACCTAGATGATTCATTGTACCACATATCCTTGATACACGGGTTTATTGGGTAGGCATTTTGGATAGATCTTTGCAACGCTTAACATGAAGTAATTGTTAAACATACTTAAAGACTATATGCAATGTGGTAAAATGGAACTTTTTTTAGCAGAGATAGAAATTTGGAGTGCACGGGGTTGAGTACTCTAGTGCCTCTCCATAAGGACTTTATCCAAGCGGCAACCTGGGAGGGACCGTACAACCCCGAGTGTCAAATGGCTCGACTTTAACCTATTATCTAGTTTGTACTAGCTAAATGTAGCTCGAGAAGGGGTAAGAGGGTATCTTTCCTTTTTACGTTAGGGTGTGCACCGTCTTTGCGATGCCCACGTGTGCCATTCCTTTGTAGCTACGATTTGTTAGTGCAACTAGCTAAGGGTTTCATAGTGAAACTCGCCACACTTCCTAGGGAGAGGTGTAGTGGGTCTCATGAACCCCGGCATTGGGAATCATGACTCGGTGGGTAAAGATGTACAATTTCTGCGCAGAAATAATTAAACTTTATTACTGTGGTAGTGCTCACGGACATGAGCGGTCTGGATCCTTTGAGATTAGTGGTTCTTTGTGGATAATGGATGGATGGGTTATGAGATAAAGCTTGATGATACTTTAATACCACTTGGAAATTGGGACTACATTCATTAAATTAGTAATTCAGGTTGCTAAAATTGATCAACTAAAATTGCGAACCATGATCAAGCGATGTCAAGCCTATTTGAGCCTCATAGATCCCTTTGTTATACTTGCTAAGCATGGTGAGCTTACACTTGCTTTGCATCCAATGAAAATCCCGGATGGGTAACAGATAATGGATATGAAGAGTTTCCAGAGGATGTCCAGGACTACTAGGGAGACGTTCACCAGTTGGAGTCCCTGTGGCAGTTGGGCTAGTTTTTCCGCTGTGTTTGTAATAATATTGCCTTCGAGCAAATTTTGTATTTAACTTTATGATGAGATATGCGATGTAATAAGTACTTTACTTTGATACTATTGCAATTTGTGATATATGTGTGTGTTTGGACATCCTGGGCGCACATATATGAGTACTTGGTTTTGCTTTGCAAAATTGGGTGCGACAACGTATATCATGGCTGAGCCGGGACAACCCGGAGGGGGAGCCTCTATTCGCCCTCGAGGATGCGGTCGAGGGGGGCGCTGGAGCTCCTTTGAGCAATATCACCGGCTGGCGGTGCAGTCGCTGCAAACGGCACTGTCCATCATGGACGACGATCTGCCCGGCGTCGCCCAGGTATGCGTCCTCTTTTCTCGTGTGGTGTCATCTTGTTCTGAGTCTTTTCGCAATGCATGACCTCTGTTCTAACTATCCAGGAGCTCGAGGCCCGGTCTCTCGAGAAATCGTTGTTCCTCTGTCAAGAGAGAGACGTCTGGGACCAACTTGGGCAGTAGAGGGACCTGCTCACAAACGCCAACAAGCGCCTGTCGGCGCGGAGCGCAGAGGCGGAGGACCTCTACCTTCGTTGTGCAGATATGCAGGTCGCTCCTTTGGCAGCACGAGTTAAGGAGCTGGAGGAGGAGGTGACCCGGGTGGCCGGTGAGCGGGACACCCTCCTTTCCCAGGCTGAAGAGGCGGTGGTCACTACCAAGTCCGTTGCTGCGCAGTTGGTTGAGACAAAGGGCGCCCTGGACGAGGCCCTCAAGGCGGCCGAGGCTTCCTGGGTCGATGCCTGGGCTTGGAAGGGGAAGTTCGAGGGTAAGTTCTGCCCCCTTTATTTTGTTTATTTTTCTTGCGCTCGGCCCCCTAACTCTCTGGTGTGGTACAGAGCTGGAGAAGGAGGCCTCCAAGGTGACCGAGGCGTCATGGGTCGAGGTCCAGCACTAGAAAGAGAAATCCGACGGTAAGTCCCATAGGCCTTTGCCCCTGTTCGACTTATTCCTCTTTCATGCTTAACCTCATCCTGCTCGTTTTGGCGCAGGGTTGGAGAAGGAAGTTTCCAAGGTGGTAGAGGCCTCTGTTGCAGTGCAGGCGACGCTTGAGGCCGAGATCGAGGAGCACGACGCGCTGCAGGCCGCCGCCCGTACCGTCTGCGAGGCTCTAGCTGTTGAGGGGGCTTAGTCGGGTAGCTCCCTCAGGAGCCGCCTGGCTGCGTTGAGTGGCCAAATGTGGGAGCGACTTCAGACGGCGTTGCATACAGGCATCAAGCGTGCCCTAGCCGTCGTCTCTTCGCACTACGACGTCAACCTCGAGGCCATCAGCGATGGTTACATCTTGCCTGATGATGACGAGGAGGTTGATGAGGAGGTCACCAAGCTGATGGAGGCGGCTGAGGTCCCTGGTGCGGCGCTAGCCAGTCTGTTTGAAGAAGAAGTGGTTCCCCCTACGCCCGCCGCCGACGTAGGAGATCCTGAGCCTTGACCTGGGCCAAAGGGGCCATGTAAACGAACTAAGTTATTGTCGTGTCGTGACATTTGTGGCCGTCGAGGCCTTTGAAAGTATTCGTGCGTACGCTTTTTTAATCGATTTAAATCATTTTTCCAAGCCTCTGCCTTCTGCATTCTTCTAGACAAGGTCTGTGCAAATGATGTCCTCGAAACCTGAGCTGCCCCTACGGCGAAAGGTGGCGAGGGAGTTGCCGTAGCTTAGAGGCGTAAGCAGTCTCGCAACTCGGCCGGCCTCTTGCACTCGAGGTGCGCTTTCGGTCCTTAGATTTTTACACATGGCCTGTCAGAGTACGCAAGAGTGTTTGGCGTGGAAATTTATTTGAAAAACGATTAAAATAGTGCCTGGGACTTAGGGGGCTCCCCCCGATTCTAGCCCCCGAGGGGGGCTCGGTTCTATAGAGGCAGAGCCGAGTCTCCCTTATAACGTTATTTCTACGTCGGTTCCCCGTCGCGGGGGGAGTTTTCTCGAAAAAATTAGAATAACTAAAGAATGCTTCTTTAATATATTTCGAGAAACAATATATACAGTGCTTGAAGGTTTAAGGGTAGAAACAACGTAGTTGTTCTATGTTCCAAGCGTTGGTGAAGATTTCGCCCTTCTCGTTGGCCAGCTTGTAGGTCCTGGGTTTTAGCACTTGGGCGATGATGTACGGTCCTTCCCATGGCGGGGTCAGCTTGTGGTGGCCCTTGTTGCTCTGCCTCAGTCTCAGCACCAGGTCGCCCACCTTTAGGTCTCGGCTTCGGATGCGCCGGGCTTGATAGCGTCGTAGGGCTTGTTGGTACTTGGCTGAATGTAGCAGCACAACGCCTCGGGCTTCCTCCAATTGGTCGAGAGCGTCCTCGCGGGTAGTGCGGTTGCTTTGCTCGTTGTAAGCCTGCAGCCTTGGGGAGCCATACTCCAAGTTAGTGGGGAGGATGGCCTCGGCTCCATAGACCAAGAAGAACGACGTGAACCCCGTGGCTCGGCTTGGTGTATTCCTTAGGCTCTAGATGACCGACGGGAGTTCGACCAGCCATTTCTTACCGAATTTCTTCAACCGGTTGTATATCCTTGGCTTGAGGCCCTGAAGAATCATGCCATTGGCACGTTCTATTTGGTCGTTTGTCCTTGGGTGTCCTACGGCTGACCAGGCCACACAGATGTGGTGGTCATCGTAGAATGTCAGGAATTTACGACCGATGAACTGTGTCCCGTTGTCGGTGATGATGGTGTTCGGAACCCCGAACCTGTGGACGATGTCCGTGAAGAACAGCACCGCTTGCTCGGATTTGATTTGACTGATCGGTCGAGCCTTGATCCATTTGGAGAACTTATCGATCGCCACCAGCAGATGGGTGTAGCCCCCGGGGGCCTTCTACAGAGGCCCGACCATGTCCAATCCCCACACGACGAACGGCCATGTGATGGGGATGGTTTGGAGGGCTTGAGCTGGGAGGTGTGTCTGCTGCTTATTGTACTGACATCCCTCGCAGGAGTGTACCAGCTTGGTGGCGTCGGCAACCGCCGTTGGCTAGTAGAACCCTTGGCGGAAGGCGTTTCCGACGAGCGTTCAAGGTGCAGCATGGTGTCCGTAGGCTCCTGCATGCAAGTCCCAAAGCAGGGCTTGGCCTTCCTCGGTGGTGATGCATCGTTGGAGGACGCCAGATGAGCTTCGTTTGTACAACTCGCCATCGCTGACGACGTAAGTTTGGGCTCGTCGTGCCAGCCGTTGGGCCTCGGTTCTGTGCGCAGGAAGCACTCCTCGAGTGAGGCGATCAAGGAGGGGGACTCACCAGTCCACCCCTCGGTCAGCCTCGGGAGGCCCTGCATCGACTTCCATGGCCTTGGGCTCGGCCGCCGGGGTCTCGGTAATAGAGGGGGCCTTGGGCCCTGTGGGTGGCTCGGCCGGTGGGCCCTCTTGTGTTGCCGAGGTGTAGTCCACCGAGGGCTTGTGTAGGTCTCTGGCGAATATGTTCGGGGGGACCGAGGCCCGTGCCAATGCCATCTTCGCCAGTTCGTCCGCGGCCTCGTTGAACTTCTGTGCAATGTGGTTGAGTTCGAGACCGTCAAATTTATCTTCAAGGCGACGTACCAGTTTGTAGTATGCCTCCATTTTGGGGTCGTGACAATTCGAGTCCTTCATGACCTAGTCGATGACGAGCTACGAATCGCCGCGTACGTCGAGATGTCGCACTCCAAGCTCGATGGCGATCTGCAAGCCGTTGACGAGAGCTTCGTACTCGGCTGCGTTGTTGGAGGCGGCGAAGTGGAGCCGAATTATGTAACGCACATGCACTCCAAGGAGGGAGATGAAAAGCAGACCCGCGCCTGCCCCGGCCTTCATCAGAGACCCGTCAAAGTACATGGTCCAACATTCTGATTGGATTTGAGTAGGTGGCAACTGGGTGTCGGTCCACTCAGCCACAAAATCGACTAAGACCTGGGATTTAATTGCTTTCTGAGGCTTAAAAGATAGGGCCTCCCCCATGAGTTCGACAGCCCACTTGGCTATTCTACCCGAGGCCTCTCGGTTCTAGATTATCTCCCCTAGAGGGAAGGAGGACACCACGGTATTTAATCATGCCACCGGCTTGGTTGAAGAAACATATGATGTGGAATTTGATGAATCTAACGGCTCTCAAGGAGCACATGAGAATCTTGATGATGTAGGTGATGAACCATTAGGGAGGCAATGAAGAACATTTCGGTGGGAGACATCAAGCCTAAGGATGATGAAGATGATGTACAAGTCATTGATCAACCTTCTTCATCAAGTGTGCCACAAGATGGTGAAAAAGATGGGAGAGTCGAAAATGAAGATACTCATGTCTCCCATGAGCAAATGGTGGTACAAGCACAAGATGTTGATGCTCAACAACCTCCTCAAGTGGTCAATAGAAGAAATACACCTCTCCTACAAAGATCATCAATAAGATCTTATCATAGGGAGTCCATCTAAGGGAGTGATGACTAGATCTCAAAAACTTGCTTCATTTATTGCTCATCACTCTTTTGTCTCTTGCTATGAGCCCACCAAGGTAGAAGAAGCTCTTAAGAATCCGGATTGGATCAATGCCATGCATGAAGAGTTGAACAACTTCACCCGCAATGAAGTTTGGACTCTTGAAGAGCGACCAAAAGGAGCAAGAGTCATTGGAACAAAGTGGGTGTTCCGCAACAAGCAAGATGATTAAGGTGTTGTTGTGAGGAACAAGGCAAGACTAGTTGCAAAGGGGTTCTCTCAAGTTGAAGGTTTGGATTTTGGAGAGACTTTTGCACCGGTTGCAAGACTAGAAGCCATTCGTATCCTACTTGCATATGCATCACATCATGAAATAAAATTATATCAAATAGATGTAAAAAGTGCATTTTTAAATGGCTTTATTAATGAACTAGTCTATGTTGATCAACCCCCCGGGTTTGAAGACCCTAGATATCCTAATCATGTTTATAGGTTGTCCAAGGCGTTATATGGACTTAAGCAGGCCCCAAGAGCGTGGTATGAGCGCCTTCGGGATTTCCTTATAGAGAAGGGCTTCACCATTAGGAAGGTCGACACCACACTATTCACCAAGAAACTTGATGGGCATATCTTCATTTATCAAGTATATGTTGATGATACCATCTTTGGATCATCAAATGAAGATTCTTGCAAAGAATTTGGTGAATTGATGTCAAAGGAGTTCGAGATATCCAGGATTGGTGAGCTTACATTCTTTCTTGGTTTTCAAGTCAAGCAATTGAGAGAAATGATCTTCATCTCTCAAGAGAAATATACAAAAGATGTTCTCAAGAGATTCAAGATGGATGAATGTAAGCCAATCAAGACACCAATGCCTATAAATGGACATCTCGACCTAGATGAGGGAGGTAACAAAGTTGATCAAACTCTCTACCGTTCTATGATTGGTAGCTTGTTGTATTTAACCGCATCTAGGCCCGACATCATGTTTAGTGTGTGTATGTGTGCTAGATTTCAAGCTAATCCTAAGGAAACACATTTAATTGCCATAAAAAGAATCCTTAGGTACCTTAAGCACACACCAAGCATTGGCCTTTGGTATCCCAAAGGAGCTATATTTGAATTAGTGGGCTATTCCGATTTAGATTATATCGGTTGCAAAGTTGATAGAAAAAGCACATCCGGAGGGTGCCATTTGCTTGGTAGATCACTTGTGTCTTGGTCCTCCAAGAAACAAAATAGTGTGGCTTTGTCCACCACCGAAGCGGAATACATTGTCGTGGGTGCTTGTTGTGCACAAATATTATACATGAAACAAACTTTGCTAGACTATGGTGTAGTTCTAGAAAAAATACCTCTTTTGTGCGATAATGAAAGTGCGATAAAACTTGCAAACAACCCGGTTCAACACTCTCGCACCAAGCACATAGATATCCGCCATCACTTTCTAAGAGATCATGTTGCTAAAAATGATATATCACTAGAAGGTGTAAGAACCGAGGATCAATTGGCGGATATCTTTACTAAACCGCTAGATGAGGCTACATTTTGTAGATTGCGGAATGAGCTCAATGTACTTGATTTTAGTAACTTCACTAAAAGATGAGCTTGTGTTGTTCCTTGCATTCATTGTAACATACAACATGCTTATTTTTTGTGATGCGTATAGGGCTTGTCTAACATGGTTAAGATAACCGCCGAAAAGCGTGTGAAGAAGCTTAACCTTGGATCAAACTTGACAAGCAACTAGATTTACATTCAAGTATTGCATATGCATGAATGTTGTTTTGTCGTTTGTCTTCAATTGCCCCATTATTGCCTATTTTCTTAAAAAGAATTATAGCCTAAGGCAAAATATTTTGAAAAACTTGAGGGTTTGAGAGAGGTCACTCAGATCAGTCCCAATTGGAGTTTATTTGGATCTTATTCATGTTGGGATTTGATTGGGAACAGGCAGCGCGAAGGAACATTGAAGATTTGCTGCAAAAGAGTGACCGGACGCTGCATCGGACCCTGATGTCCAGCGTCCGGTCAGTTCACAGGAGGTGAACTTGTCGGTGTTTCGGACCGGGGGGTCCTCAACCAACTAGTAAAAGTGAACTGCGTGCCCCTAATCCCGGATGGTGATGCAAAGAGACACAAGGTTTATATCTTGGTTCGAGCAATTGGTGCCCCTCGTCCGGTCGAGAGATCGGTCTTGTATTTCTTGCAATCGAAGTGCTTGTAGTAGGGGTTACAAGTTGGGTGAGAGAGGAGCTAGTCCAAGGTCTCGGCGTGGGGACGGTGCGAGGTGCTTGAGACGCCGCTGCTCTCAAGCAGCCCGGGAGCGTGGGTGTTACTGAGGATGTGTCTAGGGCGAGTATGGGGGCGCGGTTCTATCGTCGTTCTTCTTCTTCTTTCTCCCCGAGCTATCCTCGCCGCTTCCTTTTATAACCGCAAGGAAGGAGCGAGGAGTACATGAGTGAGCTACACGTGGAGCCCTCTGCAGTTTAGTCAGAGTGACATGACGTTGGGAATGGAGATCGATTACTTGTTCCTGGCGCCCGTCTTTGGTCAGTTTGAAGTGGTTGAGGTCGTGGGAGTCCTTGTCGACGTCTAGTCAGTATGACTTCCACGGCCGGAGACATGTCGTGCTTTGGTGGACTCTTGACCTGGTGGAGTGCTGAGGCCTGGTGGGTTGTAGCTAACCGCGCCGAGGCCTGATTTGCCGAGGCCCTGGCGGGTGTTTGTTGGGCCTATGCACTGATTCTGAGGCTATAGTGACTTGGTTTAGGTGGAAAAGTGCAGGGCATGGTAAAAAGGAGATTTGACCGTTGTCCCATCGCTCCTGTTGCTGTACCCTGCCGGTCGTGGCTGACATAGCGGGTGCATTCAGGCGCATTAAATGGATGGGACAGCCTGCCAGGGGGATGGTTGAGGCGGAGGCAACGAGGATGCGGGACGAGCCCGGCCTCGGCTGAGGCGGAGAAAGAACAGTACGTCTGAGGCCCTACCGGGGGGTCTCGGACGAGGCGGAGAACGAAAGCACTGGCTCTCCTGGCATTCTTTGAGACTCTGAGGACTGGACTTGACCTTCCACGCCGCTTCGTCCTTGGCGCAGGGGTTAGGTAGCACAAGGCAGTATGGGTGTCAGTAGGGAGCACAGTCATGAGCACAGCGGCAGGTAACCCCTGCTGCGCCCGGTCCCCTGTCCCGTCGGTCGCTCTGCCTGCACTGTACCCGCGTGTGGCTGACGTTTGCGGGAGTAGTTGGGTGCATTAATTCGGACATGACGTTTTGTCAGAGGAGTTCGGTCGGGACGGAGGTAACGAGGTTGTTTGCCGAGCCCAGCCTCGAGCGAATCGGAGAATTGGCATCCCGTCCGAGGCCTTTCGGGGCAGGGCCTCAGTGAGAGGGTCTCGGCGAGAGGGCCTCGGCGGGGCGGGGAGCTTTTGGCCTTTCGCATGAGGCTTCGGCGCAAGGCCTCGGGCGAATCAGAGAATCTACTAAGACCTTGCGGTAGTCTTTCGGCTTTGATTTTTGCAAGGTTTAAGCAATATTTTTTGTTCTTGTTTAGGGTACCCCTTCTTGCGGTATCCGACAGAACTGCTGCTGAAGGAGTGACCGGACTCTGCCTTTCAGCGTCCGGTCAAAAGACAACTCAGCGCCCGGTCGTTTGAAGAAACAGGCTGAGTTGACCGGACCCAGCCTGCGTCCGGTCGTGATTCCAGAGGATTTAGACCTCTCTGGAATCAACCGGATGCTGGGTGGTAGCGTCCGGTCACTACCACCGGAGCATCCGGTCAGTAGATAACGTGTAGAATCAGATCTCCTTCCCTATTTCCTTCTCTGTTACGCGTGGGGTCCTCATTTAACCGCAGCCGTCGTGAGCGTTCTTGACCTAACCCCATACGCCGCCATCACCGAGCCTCCCATACGCCGTGCCGTAGCCGTCGTAGCTCTCCTGTGCCTGAGTGCCGCACCGCCACAGCCATCGTCTCCACGCCGCAGCTGTCCCGCGCCTCCGCCTCCGCATAGCCGCGCCCGCGCTGAGCCGCCGCCACCTGCGCCCTTGTTCCCATGCGCCACCACAGAGAGACCGTGTGCCTACTTGCACTGACCTCACCGCACCACTACCCCAGTGCCCTACCTTCACGCCAGCGCAGCTTGTGTTGTCTCCACCGCTCTGGTAAGGCCCTGACCTAACATCGTCATACCCTAATCCCGCACTGCTATCAAGCATTGACTTTAAAGCACATCCAGGGTCGCCGATTCATCGAAGTGCTTCGCCAACCATAACCCTAGCCTGGTTCTGAGGTTCCCTGCGTGACGTCTCTTCTTTTCTCGGATCGCCGGTTCATCAGGTAGCATGCCAGTCGCTTCAATTTCGTACCTACATTGCTTGCTCCCTAGGATTTTTGCATCTATTAGATATATCGTATTTACTTGTATATCCATCTATTCCATCATGCAGTGAGTCGGTGCCGTTGAGATCGTGTGGCAGTTGTCAGTCAACTCAAAGCCTAGCTCACGAGTACAGATTGAGGCCAAGCCTCGGAAGTGTCAGGGCAGTTACTCTTGATAGTGGCAGTTGTTCTTATTGGCAGCAGTTGATCTTTTCAGATGGCTCGCACGAAGAATGTCGGGGGTGGTCCAAGAGATGATGATCGGAGGCCTCCGCCTCACCTACCTGCTGATCCAAAAGGCAAGGCGACAAAGAAGATTACATCCAAGAAGAGGAAGTACCTAGATGCAGAGACTGCTCATGCAGCAGCAGTTGTAGAGGCCACAGAGTGTGCCGAGAAAGGAGGTGCTCGTAGTGGGGTTGTGATTGCAGATCAGTAGCTTACACCAGCACAGAGGGCAGCAGTTGAGGAGGCTGAGCGTTTTCGTGGTAGTCCACCTGGGACTGTCGTGATGGCTGGACGTCGTCTGGCTATTGAGGAGATTCAGCCTCAGGGGGAGTCATAGTAGCAGCCCCCACCAGCAGAGCCTCAGCCACCTCAGGAGACACAGGAGGGCCAGCAGGCCGAGGAGACAAAGCATGCACCACATCCATAGCTACGCCGCTCTGGTCGTACCCGTGCTCCAGTCTCATCGAGGCCACCGACACAGCGGAGGGGATCACATCCACCGCCTAGACCACAGGGTCTGCCTCCAGTGATCCACCTTGACTTGAGGGCCGCCACGGCCAAGCAGGTTCAGCAGCTTCGCTTCGTGGAGTTTGAGGTGTGGTTTCCTCCGAGGAGGGATGAGAGAGCAGCAGAGGGTTTCTATACACCGCTCCAGGAAGACTTCTACAATACATATCTGAACAGTGGGGCAGTCTTCCGATCTCAGAGAGTCTACAGTATAGAGTCTATTGTGGCAGTAGCCAGAGAGCATATCCGCCCCTACTTATCATATTTACCGGGGCTAACAGATCTGATTGGCCGGATAGGATTGTATGTACCATCGTGGGTTCGGTAGTTCTATGCTTCGCTCTACGTTGACCCGCATCACAACTTTATACACTTTGCATTCAGAGGCAGAGACTACATGATGATGAGTTTTAGGGCCAGGGAGATACTGAGGTTACAGGAGCAGCCTGTCAAGTTACATGAGGTTTGTTATGGACAGCAGGAGCCTCCCAGGCGTCCTCATGGTGGAAACGTACCCCCTACAGAACTTGTGCGCCATTGCTTCAAGGAGCCCTTTGGTGAGGGGTCGAGGAGGAACCCTAGTGACCTTACACCTACAGCTAGAGTGCTAGAGGCTATCATACGGAGGACACTGCTTCCCAGGTTGGGATACAGAGAGGGCTTGACTCGACTCCAGCTTTGGCTCCTTAATGCCCTGTTGCAGCAGACAGTGTTCGATATTTGGGATCTTCTTCTGTTTGAGATGGAGGACACAATAGCTGAAGGCTTCAAGGGTTGCCGGCAGCTACCATATGCACATTGGATCACATTCCTTATGCTCAAGGCTGTGCAAGTTAGGACGCTAGAGATGCTTGCAGAGTACAGATGTGCCACCACAGAGTTTCTAGCTTATAACATGGCACAGAGGATCAGGCATAGCACACCACAGGTACCCACTTAGCCTCGCCGTCGTCCAGATGTACCAGAGTCCACCGCTCAGTAGGACAAGATTATCAGAGGCATAGCAGCTACTGAGGTGGAGCAGCTTGAGGATCAGCAGGAGAGGAGCGAGTCTAGTGACAGTTCGGATGACGATTACTTGCCTATTCCTCAGATGCCTCCTCGCAGACATGATGCAGAGGCTGGCAATTCCAGCTTAGCTCCACCTGCACCGTAGATGGACCCCACTTTGATTGCTATTCTTGAGCGGATGCAGCAGGATCAGGCTAGATAGGCTCAGGAGACCGCTGCCAACTTTGCTCAGTTTTAGGCTCGACACGATGAGTTTCAACGACAGCAGTAGATCCTCCAGCAGCAGCAGCAGCAGATGCATCAGTAGCAGTTACTCAAGCAGCAGCAGCTTATGGGATTCATGCAGTATGTAGTGATAGCTCTTGGGGCCCCACAGCCACAGCCTTCGCCCAGATTGCTCAGCCTGCCACCACTACGACGACTCCAGCAGTACAGCCCAGTGGGCTTCAGAGTCAGGGATAGCCTCCAGCTTAGTTTGCTTCTCCCCAGTACAGGTGTCCTAGTGGTTATCCTCGCCAGTGATAGCCCCGTAGTTCACACCACTTCAGACGGGCTTCACACCGGATAAGTCATCCTCGCTATTTGTGCCTGACACGTCAGTCTCTAGGAGTCTTGGAGCATCTTTTAGCGAGTTGACAGGGATGCCTACACCACCACATATGCATGCCCTAGGTCCTTTCTACAGCAGCTCCAGTCACCGTGACTACTCAGCGGCTCCCTTCGTCTGTCGCATCTTCAGATCCTATGACAGATCTACCAGCAGCATCGCAGGCAGCACCTGCCCTAGCTCAGACCCAGACCGCTTCAGTGATGCTTCCAGCCTTAGAGGGTCAGTCAGTACAGAGCTCAGGGTCATATGATGATGCCACCTAGTTTTAGCTTGCTCCTCATACTTCAGCGCCCGACTCGTCTGCTGTAGCCCCACCGACCAGCCCTTAGGTTTTGGTGTTTGACGCCAAAGGGGGAGAGGGTTCGAGTATGTAGACTCTGAGGGAGCGACTTTTAGGGGGAGTCTAGTTAGCTATTAGTCTATTATATACATTTGGAGTTTATTTGTGTGATACACTATTACTATTATGCATTCGTGTGTTTACTTTCATGCATTCTATTATATCTATGTGATAGTGATATCTACGTGATTGTGATATATGACATGTGTGCTCTCTACTTTGAATTCTTTAATATGTCATATCACTTGAGCTATGCTCATTTGCCTTTGCTTCCGCGTTTTTACTCCGATGCAAATGAGTCTTTCTTATTGTACTCATGCTTATCTCATATCATTTGAGTACATCATGATGGCTTAGGTTATATAAGCTTGACTATCTCTTTTGTTCTTATTGCTAAAAGCTTATATGATCCAAGCATGTTAAAAACCTTAACTCTTTCACATACTCGAGGTTGTATTGTCATCAATCACCAAAAAGGGGGAGATTGAAAGCGTCTAGGCCCCTAATTGGGTTTCGGTGATTAATGACAATGTTAGATTACTGTGACTAACGTGTGTTTTGCAGAGGCAATTAAGTTAGGTCACGGTAATGGAGATCGATTGGGCAATCATGGTTGTCATGCCCCTACGATGGAAATCATTTCGGTTTTCAAAGGATGGACGACAAGGTTAAGGATGACTAGTTCTAAGTGTCGATTGGAGTTGGAGAGACACTTAGAGTAGTTTAGGACTTTGTTTTTCTTTTGGTCGTACTATTAAGGGGGGTATGGACGGGTAGCTTGACCTAGATGAGTCTAGTGAGTTAGGTGTGGTGCACACTTGTTGAAACTAGCACTAGGAAGCTCCACAACAGCCCTATGATCCTATGGAGCAAACTTCATTCACATATGATCGAGAGTTGGAAGTGAATGGAGGGTCAAATACTGACCGTACGTTGGCTCCGGTGAGACCGGACGCTGGCCGCAGGGTCCGGTCAGTTCATTTAACCAAGGAGATTGCGTCTGGTGCGACCGGACACTGAGTGGTCAAGTGACTGGATGCTAAGAGGCAGCGTCCGGTCGACTCCAGTAAGGTTCCAGAGAAGGGAATCTACGACCGGACGCGTCCAGTCTATATTGACCGGACCCTGTGCATCCAGCGTCCGGTCGAGTACAGTAAGCATCCAGTAAGGGAAAAATGCGACCGGACGCGTCCGGTCAGTGGTGACTGGACCCTGCCAGCGTCCGGTCAACACTTAAACACTGGTGTGCGGGTTGAACTGACCGAACATTCCGATCAATTTGACCAGAGCGTCCGGTTACCCCGTAGAGGCACATAACGGTTCGTTTTTCCAGGCTGTCTTATAAATAGAAGCTCCACTCATGTGTGGAGTGACTTTTGCTCATTTCAACAGCTGAAACACACCTTAGAGAGTGCCAAGAAGAGCAAGGTCCTAGTGAGGTGATTGAGATTTGAGAATCCAAAGAGAGCCCTCATTAGTGAAGATCAAGAGTAGCAAAGTGTGCATCCACCCTTCTCCCTAGGCTTGTTGTGGTCAAGTGAGAATTCGTGCTTGTTACTCTTGGTGATCACCATCACCTAGACGGTTTGGTGGTGATTGGGAGCTTGGTGATCATCTGGAGAGCCTGTGGATGACCCAACTCATGTTGTGAGCGGTTGTGGGTGATTCACCGCGACGGAGTATCAAATAATCAACCCGTAGAGAGCACTTGATCCTTGCGCGGACCAAGGGGGAGCTACACCCTTGCGTGGGTGCTCCAACAAGGACTAGTGGGGAGTGGCGACTCTCCGATATCTCGGCAAAATATCGACGCGTTTCCTCTCCTCTCTTTACTTTGAGCATTTACTTTGAACATTTCAATTCTTGTCATTTACATTCCTAGAATTGCCATGCTAGAGTAGGATTGGAACTAGATTGCTAAACTTTTGTGCGTTTGATCAATAGAAACACTTCTCTAGACACAAGGGGTTAATTGGGCTAAACATAGGACTTGTTTATTGCGAAGAAATTTAGAATTAGCCCAATTCACCCCCCCTCTTGGGCATCTTGATCCTTTCAATTGGTATCAGAGCCTCGTGCTCACGTTTTTAAGCTTAACCGCTTAGAGCAAGATGTCTCACGGGGATGGACCTCCACCTATCTTTGAGGGAGATGATTTTCCTTATTGGAAAATTTGCATTGAGGCGTACTTAGAAGCTCTAGACGTTGGAATACTTAGAGCCACCTCACATGGTTTCCAAGACCTAGGAATCCCGCACAACTACAAGGCGATGAGGTTAATTATGAAAAATGGAACGCAAAGGCTCGCAACACCATCTTTAGAGGCCTTTGCAAAGATATGTTCAACCGTGTAAGGAACCACAAAGACGCCCATGCACTATGGTCGGACGTTTGTGCGCTCCATGAGGAAACTAAGAGTGAGCGTGAGGAACGCTATCATCTTGTTATTAAAAAGCTAAATTCATTTGAGATGCTTCCTAAAGAATGTGCTAATGAGATGTATTCACATTTGAATGTTCTTGTAGAGGATGTCAATGGGCTTGGACTAACTCAAATGTCACCATCCGATGTTGTGAGAAAAATCTTTAGTGTCCTCCCCATTGATAAATATGGCCATATTGTGACCGTGTTACACCAAGGTGATCTTTCCACCGCTACACCGATATAAATCTTGGGAAAGATCAATGCTCTTGAGATGTACATGCACATCACACCTCAAGATGGCTCATCCTCTACAAAGAAGAAAGAAAAAGACTTAGCATTCAAAGCTAGCCACGAGAAGGGCAAAGCAAGACTTGAGTATGAGAGCTCAAGTGATGAAGAAGATGATGATGAAAGCCTTGCTCTCATGGTGAAGAAGACCGCCAAGATGCTAAAGAAGCTAAACAAGAATAGCATCAAGTTTGATGGCAAGAAGAAGTTCTTCACTAGCTCAAGAAGGAAGCCAATCTCCAAAATGGATTGCTTCAATTGTGGAGAGCTTGGTCATCTAGCACATCAATGCACAAAGCCCAAGAAAGACAAGTACAAGAACAAGTACAATGGCAAGAAAGATGACTCAAGCAATGAAGAAGAAGATGAGAAGAAGAAGAACAAGCCATATAAGAAGAGAGATGGCAAGAAGAGGGAATTCCACAAGAAGAAGAAGAGTGGAAAAGCTTACATTGTCGGTGATTGGCTCACGGACATTGATTCATCTAGTGGATCATCCGATGATGATAGTGACAATGAGAAGGTGGCCGCCATTGCCATTGATCTTTCATTTTCACCGCCACCACCGCCATCATCCTCTACACACCTATGCCTTATGACCAAGGGTGAACGCAAGGTATCTAATGATGATGATAGTAGTGGTGATGAGCATGCTAGTGATGATGATAGTGATAGCGATAGTGATGATGATGACTCACCTTCTTATGATGATCTTGTTATAATACTAAGAAAATATACTAAGATCATTAGAAAGAGAGGAGCTAAAATTGAAAAACTAGATGCTAAGAATGATTCACTTTTAGCAAAATGTGATACAATGGATAAGGTTATTGATGAGCTTAAAGAAACAAATGATGCTATAACATCCAAACTCAAGGAGCTAAAATCTTCTAAGAAAGAACTTAAAGATAAACATGATAAACTTGAGTGGGTGCACAATGTGCTCATCACTAGCCACAACAAGCTAAAAGATGAATATACAACTCTAAAGATTAATTATGATACTCTTGTTGTTGCTCAAGAATTTCTACCAAATGAGCCACATGATGCTACTAACCATGTTGTTAAGATTAATATAGCTATATCATGTGATGACTTAATTGATGAGAGTATTGAGCAAGGATCTAGTGGCAAAGGCAAGCAAGTGGTTGAGTGCAATGACTATGATGAGTATATCAAGCTTAAGAATGCAAATGAAAAGCTCATGAAAGATCTTGAAGAGATAAAGAGCCACAACACCATTGTGCTAGAAAGCCTTGATCATGATGAAGAGTTGATCCTTGAGAATGAGAAGCTCAAAGTGGAGAACAAGAGGCTAAAGGAAGAGAACAATGATGTTCTCAAGGAAGAGAATAAAATGCTCAAGATGGAGAAAGAACATCTCAAGGTTGGATTGAGCAAGTTTGCAAGAGGCAAGCATCTTCAAAGTGAGCTTCTAATAAACACCATCATAAAGATGGATAGAAGTGGCATTGGATATGTGGCACATGTAGAGAAGAAGAAGGCTCAAGTTCAACAACAACAATCAAAGCCAAAGCCAAAGCCAAAGAGATGCTTTAAGGGTAGACAAGATGGCCACTTTGTTCATGAGTGCCAAACTCCACCACCACAACCCTTGCCCAAGCATGCTAGACCCTTTGCCTTCAATGCTCACTACATGCTTAGAAAGGATTCTAGTGGAAAGATGAAAGTTATGTTCTTATGACCTCCTAACAAGAATAGGCCTAAGAAGATTTGGGTTGCGAAGTCACTTGTTGAGAAGGTGAAGGGCCCTCAATAAGTTTGGGTTCCTAAAGCTTGAATCTCTTATGTGTAGGTGAACTACAAGACCGGTAAAAGTCATTGGGTTATTGATAGTGGTTGCACTCAACATATGACCGGTGATCCTCGTATGTCCACCTCACTATATGAAGAGGTAGATGGAGAAGAGAGAATAACATTTGGAGATAACTCAAAGGGCAATGTTAAAGGATTGGGCAAAGTGGCAATATCAAATGATCATTCTATCTCAAATGTGCTTTATGTTGCTTCATTGAGCTTCAACTTGCTATCCGTTGGACAATTGTGTGATCTTGGCTTCCAATGCTTGTTCACCGAGAAGGATGTCGTTGTATCCAAGGTGGATGATAATCAAGTGATATTCAATGGATTTAGATACAACAACTTATATCTAGTGGACTTCACCTCCGAAGAAGCAGACTTAAAGACTTGCCTATTCACCAAAACTATACTTGGGTGGCTATGGCATAGAAGACTTGCTCATGTTGGTATGAGTTCACTCAAGAAACTAATGAAGACTGATTTGGTGAGAGGGTTGAAGGTTGTGAAGTTTGAGAAGGACAAGCTTTGTAGTGCATGTCAAGCCGGCAAGCAAGTTGCAAATACCCATCCAACAAAAGCTTTCATGTCAACCACAAGAGTGCTAGAACTCCTCCACATGGATTTATTTGGACCAACAACAAAAAAGAGTTTGAGAGAAAATCTTTATTGTCTTGTGATAGTGGATGCACACCGAGCTTCCTCCAATGAGGACTAGTGGGAAGTGGCGACTCTCCGATACCTCGGCAAAACATCGCCGCGTTTCCTCTCCTCTCTTTACTTTGAGCATTTCAATTTTTGTCATTTACATTCCTAGAATTTCCATGCTAGAGTAGGATTGGAACTAGGTTGCTAAACTTTTGTGCGTTAGATCAATAGAAACACTTCTCTAGGCACAAGGGGTTAATTGGGCTAAACATAGGACTTGTTTATTGCGAAGAAATTTAGAATTAGCCCAATTCACCCCCCCCCCCTCTTGGGCATCTTGATCCTTTCAATACTTATTTGTTTAGGTCGATAGTTAGGTAATTTAGTTAGCAAATGTAGTTAGATATTATGGTTAGTTATCTTATAATAATATACCTGTAATAACTTGGTTGATGTGCATACCAACTAGATGGACAACGTAGTCACCCTGTATCATGGAGGAAGTGTGGAGGAAGATGAGTTTGATAATGTCAGTTTTGTTGGAATGCAAAGGGTGCCAGTGATATTAGATGATTGGCCATTGTTTTGTGAGTTGTTTAGTAGGGCTCGTGATGAGCTTAAATGCAATTCAAATGAAGATGCCATCTTAGTTGAGGGGGTACTTCACCATGGTAGGTCAGGGACATTTTTGAGGCGGTTGGTCCCAATTGCATCAGAGGCACAATGGGACAAATATGTCAAAACTGTCATGAAGAATGAGTTTCAATGTTTGGATTTGGTTGTGCGGAAGTTGTCCAATGATCCCACCCCTCATGGGTATTCACCCCCTCATGGGTTGTTGCCAGCACCAGAGAATCTGGCACCCTATGAGCCTCTGTTACCCAACCGTGAGGTCGATGTGGTTGTATTGTGGTCTTTGAATGATTAAATGTTTGGATTATATAATGATGTCTCTGCTTGTAACGGTGGATGCTCCTGAAACGAGAGAAACTTTTGTGATTTTTTTTCTGTGAATCATTAATTAAACTTCACTGCTACAAAGACACAAATGTAGTACATAGATTGAATGTAAATTCAGTAGAACGTGTATAGTCCAATCGTATCGTACAGATGCTTTTCAGATGAATATAGGCTTTTCAGTAAAAGTGAATGAATCTAGACTTTTTAGACAATAGTACACCTATAGGTACGAAGGCATGCAAAGAAGCACAACTCCACTCCATCTCCACCGTCCATCTTATTACTGTTTGATCCAAGGGTTGAGGCGAAGAGGCACACGGATCGCTGACATGGCACATTGAGAGGCCTTCATTCCTCGTCTCAACCTATAAATAACCACTCACTCCCTCTCATTCAAACACACAAGGACAAAGAGCACTCCTCAGCATTATCTTTCTGTCGGGGACCTAATACCAGGGTACCCCAGAAGGAGGAACCAATGACCACCGAACGTGAAAAACTTCTAGATGCATAAGGGCTCCATGTCATCCCTTGTTCGAGTGACAGGAGTTCGGTTCCGCCTCGAACGCCTTGAGGGCGGGCTCGGTCTCGCCCGAGGGCTGAGGGATGAATTCCGTCTCGCCCGACCCCGGAGGGGAGGGGTCAGCCTTACCCGACGCCTTGGTAGGATAACCCTGCCTCGCCCCAAAAGCTCAAGGCTAATCTTCGTCTCGCCCGACGCCTATAGGGCGGGCTCGGTCTCGCCCGAGGCCCGAGGGATAAACTCCGCCTCGCCCGACGCCTTGAGGGCAGGCTCGGTCTCGCCCGAGGGCTGAGGGACCAATTCTGTCTCGCCTGACCCCGAGAGGGGGGGGTCCTCACCCGACGGCCTGAGCGAGCCTCGCCCTGATCGATATCTATCCCTCATAATGATGGGTATAGGACGAGACAAGACGTTCGGGTCAACCATGGCTCCAACGACCATACCTGCGCTACTGGCAGAAAAGGACTGCCAGGAACGACAGGATCTGAAGCTTTAGACCCTTCGGCGCGCCAGAGCCCAAAAGGTATTACAGTGCGTGCACCTCACCCAGAGTTGTAGGCGCCGCCTTCACTCTGGGACACGGAACCCGACGAAGATATCGACAACCGCCACGCTCCTAGGAAAGGATTTGCTATCTCCACGAACGATGGGTATTCCGTCACCACACGGTGGACCCGAGGGAGCTGGCGCGCCGCTTCCCACCCCTCAGTCCTCCCGGTCGGAAGGCCTTGACCACGGCGTTACACGGACCCCGACCCCGCATTCTCCCAACGAGGACTCATGAGAACTCAAGGCGTGCGGAGCAAGGTCAGGGGAGGCTCATAAGTCAAAACCATCAGATCTGCAGCCTATACCTCACAAGCAGGCAAAGCATTCTCGTGACTAACCTAACATCCCACTGAGACATCACGACAACATTGTAAACACTTATCTTCCTTCGCACTCATCGAGTGGAGGAGGACGACAGTAGACGTGAGCCACAAGACTAAGTAGAGTACGTGTGTCTGGAGCCCTTACCCTTGTAAAGCCGCCCCTTCGTCTATAAAAGGGGATGCGCTTCTTCCATCAAAGGGGGACGAAAGAAAAGGAGGACAAAACAATAGAACGCACTCACACACATTCAAGCAGCTCACGAAGCTCTTGACCACCTTTCAATCCTTCGATCGAGAGACTTGGGACCAGTCCCTCTCGGCAGCTTGTATCCCTTACTACGATCGTTACGGTGCTAATAACACAAGCAAAGAATAAATCGGACGTAGGGACGTTTCGCACGAACCAAAGATAAATCCTATGTCCTTTAGCGCACCATCCGAGCCTAACACGCATTACTATAAATTCACTTGCCGGTGCTTGTACGAAAACACCGGCGGTTGGCATGCCGCTGTAGGGGCTTTTGCGCGTTCCAAACCAGGTCTCGGATGACCACCCACGCAATCACACTGGCCCCGGGCGCACACGCGTGCGTTTGGCGACCTAGATTTCATCATCACACTAGAAGGAGAGCGGCATCGACTCACTCACCGCCCCCATCTCCCCTTCCATCAACCTCGGCCATCTCAGCTTGAGGGTCCACCGAGCAACCCCGGGAGTCCCGTCACCCAAAGAAGCCTCTCACAACGCCACCATGTGTCCGGAAGGGTCCGTATGGAGCGCCCGACAGCGCTTCCGTTCGGTCTCCATAGCGTTGCGGCAACCGCTGGCCGTCTTCTGGCGCCACTGGTGGTTCAACCACCCACGGACATCGAGTTCGTAGGGGCGATTGAGCGGGATACGGAGACCCTCACGAGCTCCTCAACGAGGAGCTCAGATCGCTCTCCGGCTCGGATTCCAGCAGGGGAGCCACCACCCTTCCCGAGAATGCTACATGACGCAGACCCTCGAGGGTCACGCCGAAAGCGCCCAGGAAAGGGCCACCCCACGAACAATCTCGGACAGCAGATCCGGGAAGAAGGGACAGCCCCATCTCGCCCGAGGATGGAGCGGCTAAGGGCTCGCCAAGAAGAGATCGATGAGGCGGGCAAGGGCTCAGACGGGAATACGCGGACATCAATCGCGAGATTGAACGCCGCAAAGACGGGCGCGCGCGCGCCACAGCCCGCACCGTACATCAAAGGATCCTCACCAATGATGGGGCCTTTCCTCACTTTGCTCGAGCAGCCCGAACATCGCCGCGCAGCGACCGCCTTTTGCCGCATGGTCTCCCGGAGGCCACGACGTCCCGAGGATCGACGCGCTTATCGGGAGATTCGTGACGTTGCTCGAAGCGCAGCGCTGCCAGAAGCAGCGGAAAGTTCGTTGTCTCGACGACGCGAACCCGACACTCAGCTGGGTAGCGCACCTTCGGTGCATCCCACCAAGGACGCATCCAGACACCAAACACCGCCGGTCGGGCGGGCAGCCCTCCATCGTCCTCAGACATCAACGCCTCGGCCGTGGGCGCGACGTGACGTAGCATCATCGACGCCGGAGACGCGTGCCCACGGCGACGAGGGAGAAGCAGCGCCGCGGCTATCATCCCCGGCGTGGCGGGCGCTACGACAAAGAACGAGGACCGAAGCCCGAGCCCTCGTCCCTGCCAGCCCTCGGGCCTTTGGCGGCACATCCTCAACAGCTGCGTTCCCTCTAAGGTATCGACCGCCACGAACATTCCTAAATATTCGCGAAACAAACCCGGGCTTTGGCTCAAGACTATCGGCTTGCATGTCGGCCGGTGGTGCTAGTGATGATAATTTCATTATTCGCAATCTCCCGCTGTTCTCGGCCGACTCAAGACGAAAGCGCATTTGGAGCACCTAAATCAATGCTATTCGAGTTGGGCGGATCTCGACCGAGATCTTCGTGGGTAATTTCAGGCACGCATAAACGCCTCGAAACCCATGGGACCTCAAGAACTCGCCGCCGAAAGCCCGGTGAGACCCTCCGCGGGTACATCCGGCGCTTTTCACGATAGTGCAATGAGCTCCCGAACGTCGCCGACGCCGACGTAATAGGAGCCTTTCTGTCCGGAACGACCTGCGAATCCCTGGTCCACAAGCTAGGACGCAGGGGCCCGCGAACTACCAAGGAACTCCTGGACATCGCCACTAGTCACGCCTCTGGAGAAGAGGCAGTCGGGGCCATCTTTGATCGTACCGACGGAAAAACAAGGCGGAACGAGGACGCCAAATAAGGCGCCCAACCGTCTCCCGCCAAAGGGAAAAATAAGAAGCAACGGCGCGACAACTTACTTCATGCCGCCGCCGACCATAGAAGGTGGCTGAAGCCCGTGGAGGGCACTCCAACCACTTCGAGAAAATGCTCGAGGGCCATGCCCAAACCACGCCTTCCCGCCAAGCACCTATACAAGGAATGCGGCCTTATGCGCAAATACTTGGCTGGGGGCCTTAACAAGGAGGAGCAGGGGAAGGAGCCTGTTCCCACCACTAACGACACGGAGGAGAAGGACGACACCTTCCCAACTCCGACCGGTGCCCTCATGATCTTCGGAGGATCAACGGCCTACGACTCCAAGCGCCGCTAGAAGGTCGCGCGTCGAGAGGTCTATACCGCTGGACCGGCTATGCCAGCCTATCTCCGGTGGTCGGAATCCGCCATAACCTTCGACCGGACCGACCATCCGGATGCCATCCCACACCCGGGAAGGTATCCACTTGTCGTCGACCCGATCGTCGGTCCAAAGCGGCTCACCAAGGTACTGATGGATGGGGGCAGCGGCCTCAACATCATGTACGCCAAGACGCTTCGACGAGATGGGCGTCGACCGAACGCGCGCCGCGCCCGTCCGAGCACCTTTCCATGGTGTCGCATCGGAAGGCAAACCGTGCCACTAGGGCGATTGACCTGCCCGTCACTTTTGGGGATCGATCCAATTACCGGACCGAGACCCTCACCTTCGATGTAGTGGGGTTCCGGGGACTTTCCACGCCATTCGGGGCGACCATGTTACGCGAAGTTCATGGCCGTACCCAATTACACATATCTCCGTCAAGATGCGGGCCCCGTGGGATCATCACCATCGGCACCTCCTTCCGGTAAGGCTTTACGAGAGCGCGAGGTCGAATGTCGCGGACACGCATCCATGGTCATCACATCCGAAGAGCTCGTCACCCTCGTGGAGGAGGTCGGTGAGGGACACCGACGCAAAGAAGTCGTCCGGATCGCTCGAATCGGGCAGAGGGTTCTAGGGACGCCCTCTTGGATCCCAAAGAGCTCGAGGGCAAAAAGTCCGAATCGGGACCGCGCTCTCCTCCGCGATAGGAAAGCGCTCGTCGACTTCCTCCGCGCCAACAAGGACATCTTTGCGTGGAAACCCTCGGATATGCCGGGCATCCCGAGGGAGGTCGCCGAGCATACTCTCCAAATCCTTCCGGCTCCAAGCCGGTGAAACAACGCTGCGCCGCTTCGACGAGGAGAAACGCAGGGCCATCGGCGAGAGATAGCCAAACCATCGGCCGCAGGATTCATTAAGGAAGTGTACCACCCAGTGGTTAGCGAATCTCGTTCTTGTTTGAAAAAAAGCGGAAATGGAGAATGTGTTGATTATACTGGCCTCAACAAAGCGTGTCCAAAGGATCCATTTTCTTTGCCACGAATAGACCAAATAGTCGATTCCACCTCGTGGTGCGAAACCCTCTGCATTTCGGACGATACTCGGGCTACCATCGATCGCGATGAAGGAGTCCGACCAGCTCGCGACATCTTTTATCACGCCTTCGGATCATTTTGCTACATTTCAATGCCGTTTGGTCTCGAAGAACGCTGGGGCAACGTATCGGTCATGTGTATGCTTAGTTGCCGGAGACCTCATCAGGCGAACCGTTGAGGCCTATGTCGACGACACATCGTAGTCAAATCCAAGCGGGTTGACCACCTTGTCGCCGACCTTGAACGTACCTTTGCGAAACTCCGGGCTAACGGCATCAAGCTCAATCCCGAAAAATGTGTTTTCGGGGTCCCGAGGGGCATGCTGCTCGGCTTTATCGTCTCCGAACATGGCATCGAAGCCAACCCCAGAGAAGATATCGGCCATCACGAGGATGGGCCCGATCCAAAACATAAAGGGGTTCAGCGGATCACCGGGTGCCTTGCCGCTCTCAGTCGATTCATTTCACGCCTCGGCGAACGAGGACTCCCCCTTTATCGACTCCTGAAGAAAACTGACCGCTTCGAGTGGACAGCCGAGGCTCAGGAAGCACTTGACATGGTTAAACGATTTTTAACTAAGCCGCCGGTCCTAGTCCCTCCATGCGATGGAGAATCTCTCTTACTATATATATCGGCCACCACCCAAGTGGTTAGCTCCGCCTTAATAGTAGAGCGAGAAGAAGAGGGGCACGCCTTCAAGGTGCAGCGCCCTGTATATTTCATCAGCGAGGTGTTATCCGACTCCAAAACCCGCTACTCCCAGATCCAGAAACTCCTCTACACCGTCCTCATCACCAAAAGGAAGCTACACCACTACTTCGAGTCACACCCCGTGACAGTAGTGACGTCGTTCCCCCTCGGCGAGGTCGTTCGTAGCCATGACGCTACGGGAAGAACCGCAAAGTGGGCACTCGAGCTGATGGATCAGGGCATTTCTTATGTCCCCTGAACGGCGATCAAATCTCAGGCACTGGCTGACTTCATCGCGGAGTGGACCGAGGTCCAGATGCCACCAGCAGCCGTCGATCAAGAGTCTTGGATAATGTACTTGACGGATCGCTGATGAAGAAGGGCGCGGAGCAGGACTAGTCTTTGTATCCCCCCTCGGGGTCCACATGAGGTACATGGTTTGGCTTCATTTCCCTCATCAAACAATACCGCAGAATACGAAGCGCTCATCAATGGCCTCGAATCGCCATCGAAGCTGGGCATCCGACGCCTTGACGTCGGGGCGACTCACCGGTGGTCATCAACCAGTCATGAAAGAGTCGGGCTGCCACGATACCAAGATGGAGGCATCTTGTCAAGAGGTCCGACGTCGGAGGACAAATTCGACGACCTCGAACTCAATCATATCCCCAGCGCCTCAGCAACGGCGGCCGATACACTCGCAAAAGCAAAGCATCCACCGAGAGCCGGCCCAAACAGCGTCTTCGCCAACGACCAACACAAACCCTCGATGCGCTCTGGGTCGGAACAAGCCGACGATGGCCCTTCTAGTCCGAACCCCAAGGCCGATCCGCCTAACTGTTCCTCCCGACCCCGAGGTCATGGAGATTGAAGAAGACCCAAAGAATGGAGTCCGATCCTCCCAATGACTGGAGAACGCTTTACATCGACTATCTCCTCCACGACGTACTACCAACCAACAAGACAGAAGCCCGACGGCTCACGCGACACGCCAAATCCTTCGTTCTTGTAGAGGGCGAACTCTACAAACGAAGTCACATCGAATTTCAGAACTTTGTATCCTGGCGAGCAGGAACTCCAATCGAGCGACATCCACGGAGGGGCATGCGGACACCATGCCGCACCAAGAACCTTGGTTGGGAACGCATTCCGACGTGGTTTCTATTGGCCCACCGCAGTAGCCGATGCCGAGCAAATTGTACGCACCTGCGAAGGGTGCCAATACTACGCTCGCAAACGCACCTCCCGGCCCAGGCTCTCCAGATGATCCCCATCACGTGGCCCTTCGCGGTGCGGGGCTTGACCTGGTTGGGCCACTTAAAAAAAGCACCCGAGGTTTTACCCACCGCTTGTCGCCATAGACAAGTTCACAAAATGGATTGAAGCTCGGCCAATATCCACAATCAAATCCGAGCAAGCTGTTTTGTTCTTTCTCGACATCATCCATCGCTTTGGAGTACCGAACTCCATCATCACAGATAACGGCACGCAGTTCACCGATAGGAAATTCGTTCGTTTCTGTGATGAACAACACATCCGAATCGATTGGGCAGCCATGGCGCACCCCCGGACGAATGGACAGGTCGAGCGCGCAAACGGCATGCTCCTTCAAGGCCTCAAACCCAGAATTTTCAACCGGTGGAACAAGTTCGGCGCGCGTTGGCTCGCTGAGCTCCCGGCTGTGCTCTGGAGCCTAAGGACGACTCCTAGCCGGGCCACCGGCTACACACCCTTTTTTATGATCTACGGCTCCGAGGCCGTTCTCCCGACGGACCTCGACTATGGAGCGCCAAGAATCAGAGCATATGACGAACAGGGAGCCGAGGCATCTCACCAAGACGCCATGGACCAGCTGGATGAGGCCCGCGACATCGCCCTCCTCCGTTCAGCCAAGTACCAGCAAGCGTTACGGCGGTACCACAGCCGACGGGTGCGGGGTCGAGCCTTCAACGTCAGAGACCTCGTCCTCCGCCTTGTGCAGAGCAACAAGGATCGCCACAAACTCTCCCATACAGGAAGGGCCCTACATCGTCGCGGAAATACTTCGCCCAGGCGCCTACCGGTTGAAAACCATCAAAGGCGAGGTCTTCACCAACGCCTGGAACATTGAGCAGCTACGTCGTTTCTATCCTTAAAATAAGCTTACACTTTTCCTTATTAGTTTTTGTCTTAACAAGAACCCCGATCCTTAGTGACTACCGACCCCTACAAATCGCGAGGGGTCAGACCTCACTCGGGGGCTGGCATATGATCGTAACATATGTCATGCGTAATACAAGTATTACTTACTACGCTTGTAAAAAATCCCTCTGTTATACTTGCAAACATTTTCTAAGTTTTCCATTCGCCTCGTGAACGAGTTTCGAGGGCTAAGATCTTGGGAACCAATTCTGAATACAACTGGTAGGACTGCAAGGCACCCACGCCCAAATGGTCGCAACCTCTTTGCTCACCAGTTCAATCAGAATTAGTTCGCCCACGTTCCTAGTTTCCTATGACTTAGACCATGAGAAGGGTTGGAAAGCGTTAAAATGACTTGCCATAAGCCAAGGATGCAATTTTGTTCATTTTTTGCACAAATTCACCACTTACAAAGCGATGTCATTACAAAAAAGGAACAATATACTCCGAGGACTATTTACCCGGGGGCTTCCCCACAACGTTATTTCATTACAGTCTCGGCTCAGCTCTACCACAAGTGTTACTGCGGTCGCCGCGCCACGCCCTCCATCGGCGACGTCCGGGGCGTGTACACGGGCCAGGTCGTCTACTGCGGTCACCGTGCCACGCTCTCCATCGGCGACGTCCGGGGCGTGTACACGGGCCAGCTCGTCTACTACGGTCGCCGTGCCACGCTCTCCGTCGGCGACATCTTCGCCGGATCCTCGAAGGCGCCACCATCTACGACGACTCCGCCGGAACGTCCGGGGACCACGCCATCGTCGTCAGCCGCGACCCCGGCAACGACGCCTCCGCCGGAACGTCCGGGGACTACGCCATCGTCGTCAGCCGCGACCCCGGCAACGACGCCTCCGCCGGAACGTCCGGGGACTACGCCATCGTCGTCAGCCGCGACCCCGGCAGCGACGCCACCGCCATGACGTCTGAAGACTACGCCATCATCCCAAGCCATAACCCTGATAACGGCATATGGGCAGGAAACGCCTCCCGCCAAGGGAGGGGCGCAGCGAACGACGGCGCAGTCAACGACGTACGACGCCCACCGACGCCTCCTTTCCTTCGCTAGCAGGGACTCCTCAGCAAGGGCCGCGCGCACCATCTCGTCTATGTTGGATAACCTCCGGCTCGACATCACGCACCAGAATCACGAGCAAGTTTGTAAGTTCTCTATCTCTCTCTGGCATTACTCTGCCTCACTCAGGAACCACCACGACGCACGGACGCGTTTGGCGGAAAGGAAGAAGAAGGAGAGATAGCGGCTCGGAGGAAGAAGGGGAGGTGGGCTGAGAACTCCTCTCCCCCTCCCTATTTAAAGAGGAGGCGCAGTAACTAAGGAAAGGCGAAAGGTCGGACGAAAAACCCTCTCCCTTCCCCTTTTTAAATACGCAATCAATGCTGATTGATATCTGAGGGGACGCACCAGAAGTGACGGGACGAACCCCGGTCTACGAAGCGTCCCTCTTTGGTCAAACTGAACACTGCCTGGGTATGGCCCGCCACTGACCCGCTCCGGACGCGGCGATTAAGGCACCCGCATAGGCAGACAAATTTTTCGCCTTCCCATGCAGGACCACGGACGACCCGATGACGGGACCCTTCAGTTCTCCTGGGTCAACCGTTCGGCCCAGAAGACACGACGAACGAACGACCAAAGAAAGATAAGCCTCTCATCTTTTACTTTCTATGCGTTAGAATTTGTTCGCAAGATTCCGACCCCCGAAAAAGCGTGGACGCGAAAGCATCACTGGGGCTGTCGAGGATGACTACCAATCCAGACATCCTCTTCACCCGACCCCTCCGTACGCTTGAAACTAAGGGCGCGACATACCGGCACAAAGCTTTGAGTAAAACCGGACGAACTAGCAAACCCTACGCCCGATAGCTACAATGTTTCTATTCACCGGAAAATCATCATGCTCAAACGCCTCTCGCGTCTCGGTTTCGACGTCCGCCTTTCTCAAAGAAGGGATCAAGGGGTCCGCCACAAAGCAACCAGGTTGTCCAGTTAATTGAACATTTCGGATCTTCACCGAGACACAAAACAAAGAATGGCAATTCTTATGCAGGTTTTTCCAACCTCGTCACAAACGTCAGGATCCGAACCCATCTGGTAGGAGCTTTTCCGCCACTCATACCACCAAGGTAACGTCACCACCTTTATTTTCAATTAAATCTCGCATTCAAAACATTTCATATGCAAAAATTGCATCCTAATGATTCGTGTCGCACCACCTAAACGATCGTCGCCTTTATCCGATATAGGCAACCACAGGCTGAGGTTCGAAGGTCGGCCCGCGAAGGGCTCGAGGCCGCCTCACGCCGAACAGAGCCAGGGAGAGATAACCGAGACGAGCCCCAGCGGCCCTGCCCGACCCCCCCGCCGAAGTTTAACGGGACGCCTCGACCTTCTCTCGCTCGATTCTAACCTCGAGCCAAACCCACGTAATCTCCATCGAGGAGAGGCCATCGGGCCCCCGAGCTTATCGAACGACTCGGGCATCTCGCCGGAGGCGGGTTAAGAAGTTGTGGAGTGCCACCAGAGGGCTCTGCCAACCCCATCAGCAAATGATGGACCCGGATTCCGCATTTAACGCATTCGTTAGCGAGCTCGTTGAGCGCGGTACTCAAGCCGTCGAGGCAAGTATCGTTCACTCGGCCCCTCCGATTATGTAAAACCGAGGACGGGGTAACACGCAAATAACGGCCGACCCCTATCAGACCCTGACAAGGCTCGGGGGCTCGGGCCAAACAATGCAGGGACAAAGACCCCACCTTGCCGAGCCCATAGAGTTCCCAGTTGGGATTTCTGTTGGAAGACAGGGCGGGGATTATTGCGATGGCATCCATTATCACCAGAACCACGATTCCGGTCTCCAGTAACACCCGACCCCAGCAGGTGCGGGGGTCGGACCTTACTCGGGGGCTGTTAAGGTACGGCTACCTCCTCTCCTTCTTTCGGAACAATCTCCTCGCATTATAATCAGCGGCATAATTTAGGGGAACATATTGGTAAGACCGTAGAAAATGAAATCGCAAAAATCAAACAAAACGAAATTAAGACGCAAAAGCACGAAAGGCGCCCAGACTCGAAAAGTACCGACACTTGTTCACATATTACATATAAGTTATTCTCAAAATTGTTCGACTAATTACTTCCGCGGAGGGAGAACCATCTCTTTCAGATTGTCTCGCCTGTGTTTTTGCAGGGGAGCAACCATCTTCTCCATTTCCTCCCAGCTCTTCATCCTCGTGAGGTGGACGGAAAGCCTTCGCTCATCACTTTCTGTGTTTATTTCCTTCTCATAGTGGGCGGGCGACGGTGAAGGCCTGGGTAATCCCGGCGTGAAAGGCACTCTCCTCAAGCTGGCCCACCCGAGCCGTGATACCTCCGACACGAGCCGCGAGCGGGCTGGTCTCCACCGGCTCCGTCACATTCAGGGCGTTAAGGACAACCCCGACCGCAGCTTGTAGAAGATCGTGCTCATCACTCTAAACCCAAGGGCTCTCACAGATAGGCAACCTCTTTCTCCAGCTTGGTGGCGGCGTTCTCAAGACTCTACTTTCCTCTCACCACGTCGTCAAGCTCCGCCCGGGAGAGAGCGGACCACCTCGACGCCCCTCGTCCACTTTTGCTGGAGGCTGTGGCCCTACTCTCGGCCTTCCGCCGGAGGTCCCCGCTCCATCTCCAGCTCCTTCAGACTTTTGGCCTTCTCATTGGCCGCGGCATTCTCTCTCGCAGCAGCTCGTCTCGCTCTTTTTTTAAGTCCGCAATCTCCTCTCCATCCAGCTTAGACCTCGCCGATGTGTCCTCGAACATTCGTGCGCCTCCTCCGCATCCCGACGCGCCTGGGCCTCCCGCTCTCTGGACAAGAGCAAGCGGCCAAGGCCAAGTCTGCTCTCCGCAAACCGGGCCTCCTCGGAAAGGCGATCCTCTCCGCCTTACTCATGCGGAGGAATTGGGATTTATCCTGCCACGAGCAACAAGAGTCCGAGGAGGAAGAAGACCGATATCAGAATACGAGAACACAAAAACACATGAAGAAAGAAGAAAGTCCAGAAAAATACCGAGTGATAGGGATAACGATCTCACGGAGGGCTCCTCTGGCCTGGTCCAGGGCGTTCAGCATGGTCGAGATCCCGATGTCAAGACCCTCCCGCTCCATGCTCTCGGAATGATCATCGAGCGAGAAAAGAGCCGACGTCGGGTCCTGAGCATCCATCCACCTGAGCGGGCGGCTCTCCCCTCGCAGGGAGCGGTTTCTCCTCGACAAAGGGGCCGGTGGCGGCTCCCCTCGACCTGGCGGCACCACCGCCGCACCCGAGACCTCCGGCTGGACCTCCTCCGTTTGGGCCGCCGAGCGCCACGGTGGATCCACATGGGCGCTGGCGACGCTGGATTGCACCACGCCTCGGTGCCACACCACGACCGCCGCGTCCGGCTGATCTCTGGCTTGGCGCAGCGATCACGACCACCGTCACGGCGGTAGCGGTCCTCGGCCGGCTATTCCACGCCCGCCACGGAAGAGACCGCTCGCTCGGTAACCTCTCGCTGGAAAAGGGAGCCACTTTTGACGCCGGCCGGTTTCGCCAACGCGCGGCCCCGACATCGGCACCACTCCTGCCCGAAACAGGGGTGGCTCCAGGCGACGCCGTCTGTCCCACTTGAAGGGCGAGACTCTTCTTGGGCGCCAGCCCCAGGGGGTGACCCGTCCGCAAGAACCTGCGCAAAGGTAATAAACCGTTAAGTCAAAATAAAAAGGGGAAAAGGATGAAAACAGAGGAATCAACAGCTTACGTTGACGTCCTCGGCCGGTGGAAGCGTTTTGGGGATGGATCCCCGACACACCGCGCCGCTCATCCGGGCGGGACCGTTTCATACCCGCCCCCGCTCCAGGGGCATGGGGTTCATCGCCGCGCTGCCCCGAGTCGCCTCCTCTCCATCGTCTCGTCGGGCGCGGCACCGGAGCCGTCCCCTCCGTCGTCTCACGGGTGCAGCACCGAGCTGCTCCCCTTCATCGTCGCCTCGGGATGGCGGCGACAGTTCGCTTCTTCCCCATCCACCGGTCCTCGCCAAGACGCTGCGGCGAAGAGGCGGACTCGCGCCGCCTCCATCGACCTCATCGATCCACTTCCTCCGCGTGGAAAGGGAAGGGCCCTCGCACGGATGGGTGGCCACCGTCGGCAGTGTCCTCGCCCCTCCAGACGCCCCAATCCACGCCGACGGCTACCTCGTCGTCGTCATCATCATCATCATCGTCGCCGCATCATCCTCACTACTCACGCCCTCTCCCCGATCCCGTGCCTCCCGCTTGATCGTTTCGCCTTCTTCATCTCCTCCTTTGCCTTCTTGTCCCGGCTTTCATGAAGTCGATTCGCCGCCGCCATAACCTTGTCCTTCTAGCAATGGGTGGGCTATCTTGAAGACTAGCCTCCTCGGCTAGCCCCAACATTACTGAAGCAAGTGTTAAAAGAGGGAGATTCAGGAGAAAGAAAAGAATGCGGAGAAGAGGGGCTTAATTGAAGAACCTGTGCTCCGCCACATTGGAGGATGCCCGCACGGATACACGATGTTGAGGACCTCGCCGCATGAATCCTTCGTCGGCTCCGTCGCCTCCTTGACACGCCGCGCCACTTCGAATAAAGGAGCGCCTCGTCAACGAGCACCGCCCCTCAAACGACATCCTCAAGGCGTCATCCGATGCAGGGGAAGCACACGCGCCATCGGTGGTGCCACCTCCTCGCGTGGTAGGCACCGATAATCCCCGACCCTTTACACCCCGACCCTTCGTGGCATGGAGGGCGGAGAGAAGAAGGTGGAGATGTGCTTCTTGTCTTTAGTCGGACGCCCCAACCCCCACGACGCCGGGCATCCACAATAAGACGTCCGTGTACTTCGGTAGGGTGGCACTCACATCATCCCTAACATAAAACCATCGCGAATGCCATCCCTTGTTGGATGTAGCGACGATGTACGGGTAACCCTTCGATCGGGTATGGCGCGGTGAATGTTGGCACACCCCATCGGCGGCGGCCCACTTCTTTCCCCCAATCTTCCTCTTCGATAGACTAACGCTAAAGAAATACCGCCACAGATCAAAATGGGGATCGATCCTCAGAAACCCTCGACAGGCAAACGAACGCCGCCATATGTCAATCCCATTGGGAGTGAGATCTTTGCAGCTCTACCTCATAGAAATCTAATAACCCCGAAGAAATCGGCGCGCTGGTACCCGAATCCCCGCTCATGGAAGATGGCAAAGGAGACGACATACCCTTCAGGCGGCACCGGCTCACCCTCGTCGCCGGGGAGCAACCACTCCTGGACGGCGGATAGTGGGCGGAGAAGGCCACGGCGGACGAGGCCCTCCAGACGCCGGGAAGTGATGCTTGATCTGCCCCACAACTCCATTGAAGCAGGAGGGGGAAGGGCAAAGCGAGCTTAACGGGCGGTCAAACACAAACGCAGCCGGTCCGACGGTGGCGATGGCGCGGGCGCAAGAGGTCGGGAAGATTGGCGGCGGATGTTTCAGAACGCAAAGGAAAGGGAGTGAAACACGGGACCCTGGGGGCGAACCCCGCGGTTTTATAGGGGGCGACGGACGCGAGAAGGGCAACCGCCCGCCTCGATCTCTGGGTCTGCCACGCACGCCACCGCGTCACGTCGTGAGACACGCGCCCGCGGTCCCTATCCTCTCATCCCAAAAAATCTCGGTGGACGGTTCGCCTTCCCCAAGCGAATCCGGACTCTCCACCCACCTGGGAAGCACAAGCCACAAAGGCCCGTTTCTTTTCTCTTTGGCCCACCTAGGGCCCAGCAACTCGCCGGCCGGCCTAACTAAGAAGGAATCTACGAACAATCCGCCACCAAGGGCAGAAGCACCAGTGAGGACGGCCCCGAATCAGTCCCTAGTAAACGGGACGCCACGACCCACTCAGAAAAACACCCTCCAGGCGGTTCTACCCGAATCACCTGGAGTCCCGGGGGCTACTGTCGGGGACCTAATACCAGGGTACCCCAGAAGGAGGAACCGATGACCACCGAACGTGAAAAACTTCTAGATGCATAAGGGCTCCATGTCATCCCTTGTTCGAGTGACAGGAGTTCGGTTCCGCCTCGCCCGACGCCTTGAGGGCGGGCTCGGTCTCACCCGACCCCGGAGGGGAGGGGTCAGCCTTACCCGACGCCTTGGTAGGATAACCCTGCCTCGCCCCAAAAGCTCAAGGCTAATCTCCGTCTCGCCCGACGCCTATAGGGCGGGCTCGGTCTCGCCCGAGGGCCGAGGGATAAACTCCGCCTCGCCCGACGCCTTGAGGGTGGGCTCGGTCTCGCCCGAGGGCTGAGGGACGAATTCCGTCTCGCCCGACCCCGGAGGGGCGGGGTCAGCCTCACCCGACGGCCCAGAACGAGCCTCGCCCTGATCGATATCTATCCCTCATAATGATGGGTACAGGACGAGACAAGACGTTCGGGTCAACCATGGCTCCAACGACCATACCCTGCGCCCTGGCAGGAAAAGGACTGCCAGGGAACGACAGGACTGAAGCTTTAGACCCTTCCAGGCGCCGCAGAGCCCAAAAGGTATTACAGGTGCGTGCACCTCACCCTGTAGAGTTGTAGGCGCCGCCTTCAGCTCTGGGACACGGAACCCGACGAAGATATACGACAACCGCTACGCTCCAGGAAAGGATTTGCTATCTCCACGAACGATGGGTATTCCGTCACCACACGGTGGACCCGAGGGAGCGGCGCCCGCTTCCCGACCCCTCAGGTCCTCCCAGTCAGAAGGCCTTGACCACGGCGTTACACCGGACCCCGACCCCGCATTCTCCCAACGAGGACTCATGAGAACCTGAAGGCGTGCGGAGCAAGGCTGGGGGAGGCTCATAAGTCAAAACCACTGTACTGCAGCCCATACCCTGCGCAGGGCAGCATTCTGTGACTAACCTGACATCCTACAGAGACATCGACAACATTGTAAACACTTATCTTCCTTCGCACTCATCAGAGTGGAGGACCTGACCAGGTAGACGTGAGCCACAAGACTAAGTAGAGTACGTGTCCTGGAGCCCTTACCCTTGTAAAGCCGACCCCTTTGTCTATAAAAGGGGATGCGCTTCTTCCATCAAAGGGGGACGAAAGAAAAAGGAGGACTAAACAATAGAACGCACTCACACACATTCAAGCAGCTACGAAGCTCTTGACCACCTTTCAATCCTTCGATCAGAGACTTGGGACCAGTCCCTCTCTCGGCAGTTTGTATCCCTTACTACAGATCGTTACGGTGCTAATAACACAAGCAGCAACAAACTGGACGTAGGGACGTTTCGCCCGAACCAGTATAAATCCTGTGTCCTTTAGCGCACCATCCGAGCCTAACGCGCATTACTATAAATTCACTTGCCGGTGCTTGTACGAAACACCGACACTTTCATTGCAGTACCAATGTCTAGAGGGTCGTCTAGAGGGAGAGTAAAGGGGAAGGGGACTACCATTAGGTGGGAGGGTCATCTTGGTCCTGATTTCTTTGAGGAAGCTCTTTATGAGAGGTTCCCAGTCGAGAGCAAAAGTGATTTCACCAAAGAGGCACCACTGAGAGGATACGATGAACGGAAAGAACAGTGGCCAAAAGGCATGCATGGTGAGGACTGTCTAGTGCAGATGTTCACCGAGAGAATAGATGGAGGCCGACGTTTCTTCAAATGCCCGCGAGCATAGGTAATTGCTATTACTATTTGTTTCTTTAATATGTTCATCTTCTACACAACTTACATGACATACTTATTGCAGTCTTTCTTGTCCAAAGAAAATTATGGGTTCACTAGGTGGGTCGATCCTCGACCTATTTATCCGCATGCAGAGTACATCTACTACCTACAGGACTGTATCTTCGATCTAGAAAGGGAAGTCAGCAGTGGTTACAAAGACGATGAACAGGAAGACGAAAACAATGGTGCTAGTTCATAGGAGGCACTCTGCAATGATCCATATTGCACCTGCCCTAATCACAGGAACAAGGGTCCTCCGTCGCCACCCCCACCGCCACCACCACCAACAATAGGAGGATACTTTGGGAAAGGTGCAACATAATTTGCTATGTGGCCACACTACTAGGACAAACCAATCTTTTTAACGGACGACATCCATGTGTTTATTTTTTTGCTTTAATCATCTAAGGTATGTTAGGGTTAGTCGAATGAAATATGTACCCTTGTTTGGCACATGTTCTCACATATCATTTCATGAGCTTGTTGTTTGTTTCAATTACCTAAGGCATGTTAGGTTTAGTCTAGGACCTCTGTACCCTAGTTTGGTACATGTTCTTACATGTCATTTAATGTGTTGTGTGTGTTGAATTAGATAATCAACTACTTCGTTACGTTTTATTTGCACTACGTGACCTCGTTTCACTACCTATGCAATATTAAACTGAATATTATGACAACAAATAATGAAACCAACAACACTATGCAAGGTCCAATAATAGAGCACATTAATCAACATAACAACATTTGAAGTACATGACGACAAACTAAAAGTGCATTACATGACAACACAATGCAAAGTCCAAGATTAGACAACATTGTTCGTGTATATACCATAGAAATAGCAACTCATGAAGACTACTGAGTGCAACGAGGCCACTTTCTCTTCCTCTGGGCATCGGGATTCTCCTCCATCGCTGCCTTCGCTCGCTGCGCACGCTCAAGCTTCCTCTCCCTCTCCTCCCTGTGCGAAGCAACACGCCTCTTCCTTGTGCTCCTTTTCTAGAGCCTCCTCTCTGCGTCTCTTCTACATCATCTCCTTGTCTTTTGCCTCCCACCGTAACAGTTCTGTATCCACTTCTTGTCTTCCAGCTTGATCTCAGTGTCGATCCACTGCTCAAAATCATAGAGCGGTGGAGGGGTCTGCAACAAATGCAATGGTTACAAAACAAATAAATCATGGAAGACTTCATTTGACACAATAAATATTAAACAATATTAATTTCTCACAATCTTGTTAATGCGGCGCTGACGAAGTGTAGGCTCAAACGCAAAATTGGCACACATCCAATACATCTGCCTATACGTGTCCTTCTCATCGGACTTGACTACCTTGCAAGGATCGCTGCAAAAGAACATGGGCACTGGAACACCACTAGACAGAGGCAACGGATCGAAGACATTTCCGGTCATCCGGTCATAACTACACTTGAACATAAATACAAAAAATAAAACATAATACAAAAAATAAAAACATAATATAACACGATGATAAGATATTACCTTTGCTTACTAGTTTTACCATGCCTTGGTATCCTACCGTCACATAATACAAAAAATAAAAAATCACTTCAAACATTAGGTACTAACGTATTTAGGGTTGTAAAATAGACGTGATATAAACCAAATCAATGCGTAAAATTTGATAAGGGGAGAGAGGATACCTTGCTCGCGAAGATGTATAGATCAAATCCAAGTATCCAAGGTCAAATGCGTCGATTCAAGAGATTGGACGGGGGTACGGCGAGAAAGAAACCGAGAGGGGATGAAGGAATGAGAGCAGCGTCGGCAAGAAAAACTTGGGTTTCGATTATAAATCAATACTCGGCGCCATAATACATGGCGCCAAGCTCGATGCCAAGATCTGTGGTGCCGAGGTTAGCGCCGAGGTGCCAACCACGTGAACGCCACTTAGGATGGCATGTTGTGCTCGGCCATATACCTTGACGCCAAGATCTGTGGCGCCGAAACATGTTACTTCGACGTCATGATTACTGACGTCGACCCCAGGGTCAAAGATGAGTTTAAATCTCATAAGGAGCTAACGTAAATTTTTCTTAAAAAAAATGATCGAATCGTAAAAAATTAGAGATGACCGACGGCGACGAGACAGCGACCCCACCATCACCGATGGCGGGGCGGCGATGCCGTGCCTCCGGCGCTCGCCCCGCGGTCCTGTATCCCAGCTTCCGCTGCACATCCCAGGAGCTCTCCAGGCCGATATTTCTGGAATCATGGTGTTCATAGTGTTGTTCCACACATATTCAGTCCACGCAGATAGATGCTCTAACTGAGATGCAGTTTGGATCTCTCAATGCACTAATTACACCAAATTGTATAATACCTGTTGGAGAGAGTCGGTTGGTTAGTGCGCCATTGTTTGATCTTGAGCTGCTGGTTGATTATAAGCTACTCGACTCGAGATAAGGATTGTTAGGGGTGATTTCCTGCAGCCATCAACTACTGCTCCATCTGAACTTTGTGTGCTCCATTCTCTCTGTACCTATATTGCATCTATTAGCAATTGGTTCAACCTGCCTGGCTGTTAAATTTGTTTTCCCAATGGGTTTCTACTTCCCTGTTACTGCTAAATGGAAGTGCCAGAGTTGCTCCTTTATTGACTGTTGGCTCTGCAAGATGGATGGCCAATAGTTTGTTGCTACATGAGAGGGAAATTGTTGAAGTCACACAGATTGAAATGAAGGCTTTGTTGGACTACAACCTGACCTCAATACTTATGTTGGACACGCTTTTGGCCACCACTTGTTTATTCAAGGTTGGAGTGAATGGGTCCACGACTTGCTGCATTGAGTTGCAGCCATGGCCACCTCCTGAAATACTTCATACTAACATTAATAGCAAGTTGGTTGAGACAGGTTCAGTTGCCAGCAAATTGATTGTTCTTGCTCGTGTGGTAATGACCAGAGCTCAACCGGAGATCATGTGTGATGGAGCTAAGCTGCTGCCAACATTGTGGTCCTTACTCAGTTCTAGATACCTCCTAATTGCAGATGCAGTGGTGTTCTTAAAACAAATGCCATGGGAAGATTTCAGTTACAGGAATGTGAATTTTGTTCAAGCTACCAAGGTGGAGGCTTCAACATTGGACAACCTGCTGACATCCATGGCTCAAGGACATGTTTCAGTACTTTCATCATCGTCTTACGGCAAGCCGAAGCTAAAGAAGGGGGGAACGTCGGGCTTAATGGGCCAGCGCGTGCTGTCACACAAACCCCAGCAAGAACGGGAGCAATAAAAACATGGCAGCAGTAGCAGATCGGGGCATGAAAGAATTATTCAGAAATCCCAACAAGGTTCTCTCCTTCCCCAGATCCCGCTCTTCCTCCTCGGTCTTCTTCTTCAGCCTACCTTCTATCTGAAGCTCTCTTCGATGTACCTCTGATCGAGCCTCTGATCTGCTCTGATTTCCCCTCCTGCTTCCTTCCCTGAACTCTTCCCTACTGTATTGGATCACATAGCGCTGGTGCTTATTGTTGTGTGGAGTAATATGTGTTCCATCGTATAGAGAGCTGCTAACAGGGACTCAAGGCCGCACAGCGCGCCTGTTGTCTGATGCCACACCGCCTGCCCTCTTGAGCTACGGCCGCGCCAGACCCAGACCCTGAGCGCGCCCAGCAGCGCCCGCCAAGTTTGCACCCAGGATCCAGGATTCAGCACAGCACTGGTGGAAAACACAAGCCACGAGCCCCTTTAGCCCTGTTTGGAGCCAATTCTAGACCGCGTACGGTGAAAAAAGAGAGCAGGTGGACGGCCCCTACCAGTTGCACCGTGTCTAGCAGGACACGGTCTACAATAACGGCAAGATTTCTTTTGGTCGATCATTAGATATAACTGAATATATCCAAACGCTAAAAGTTAAGTTACAAGACAATGAACGCTGAAATATAACACCACATGTGTATGATCTGGTGCTTCCTACATAATACATGCTAACTCAAGGCAGCAGCATTTCACAACACCGGTCATTAGACACAAGAAAACCCAGGGCAACCACATGCATATTAGAAGACAGATGGTGAGATACAAAAGACTGCATCCGCTCCAAGCCTCCAATGCTCCAATCTGGATGGGAACCTGTTCCTGCAACCAAATGGATGCAGTTATTAGAACATCAAACCACCATTGCAGAAAGAAAATGCATCCAAAAACGTTTACTTAATTGCTTTCCACAGTTACTGTGCTAAGGCATAATTTGAAGGGTGGACTACTCACGGTTCAGGCAAGTTTTCGCTGAAAAAGTAAAGATGCATATAACACTAACATGCTTTTTTTTATATCTGAGCTGACAATCTTACTGCAGTAAACATTGATGTAGAAAACACACCCATTACACAGCATCGGTTTCAGTTTGCAGGTACAAAAAGATGACAAAAGTTGAAATGGTACAGCTCCCCAACAAATTGACTTGTGCAACCAGGCCTAACTAGATTTAACAAGGAACAAGATCTGGGATTCCAAATAAGTTATAACAATACTAGAATAGGCAGAAGCTCATTCTAACTGAAAGGCCTATGTAGCTGAGTCTAGTCTCATAAGCCTGAATTTTACAGCAAACTGATCAAAAGACTATACTTTTGTAGACCGGCAATGCTGTTTGGAAAACACTACAGAACTAGTACCACTCAGCTCAGCTGCTCCAATGGATCATAATATAATTAGCAACTTTAAACTGCAACCAGGTGAGCCTATCACAGTCACAAATACAGACACTAGAGAACATGAAGTTTCATAAAGTTATGCCAAGTGAATAGATCAATAGAAAGAAGCCTTTGCCAAAGTTCAGGATATTTGCATAAGCATGAGATGGGAGGCAAGGAGGGAACAGATATAAGCCCTGCATTACCGAAACTAGTCATTAAACAATTCCCAGACTAGTAATTAAACAGTACCTAGACTAATCATATGTGAACAAGGTCACATCCTCACAAAGTCACAAGCATACAAACCCTTTCTATATTTGAAACAAATGCCCAGAAGCTTGTCGATAAACTAGTGCTTATCTTTTTATTTATTTCATGATTTTTTGAATACTGTGGGATGGATGCTCCATGAGATATAGTTTTCATAGTACGACGCTATTACATACCCACTACTTGATGAAACAGCAAACAGATCATGAGTGAATTCCTGAGTGCGCTTTACCTTTGCTACACCAGAGAATACACAGGACAAGAAAAATCATGTTAACAAGAACAGCCTGCAAATCTCTAACGGAAGCAAATTGTCAAACAGCACATGAACTATGTACAGATGCATTAGAAGAACTGGCTGAAGGACATTATAAACAAAGGCTTATTTGGCTCATCTTAAGCCCATCTCATGAGCCACTTTTTTTTCATGACAAATACGCCCAACAGGCCCTCTTGATGTAGAGTTGTAGACCAACAATGCAAGCAGACTGTGCTGGGTGCTTACTAATCGCTGATTTCACACAACCAGTGCCCAAATGTACAAATCTGTGAAATGCAAGAGGCAAGACTTACAGTAAAAAGTGTACCTCTCCACATCCTCAAATCCTCCTTGGTGACATAGATGGTGGGAAACCAAAATATGGATAGGCACGGCCAGGAAAACTTGTCCTACTGACCCTCTCAATATTAAAAGACTTAATCTCAAGTGACAAAACTGTTGAATATGTTGAACTCTCTCCATCTCGAATGCATTCTATGAAAATGTATCCTTCAGCTGGACCACCAATGTAGCATTTACTAGTATAATGGGCAGGCAAGGGGATGGTACTCATCATATGCCACTCCTGGGACTTCTCACTGCCATTTTGTGAAAAGGTGTAATAATCGACAGATGTGCTTTTATAACTCAGACTAAACATCGCAACCTTGCTTTCCCCTGACTCCACCATGACGATTTCCCGCTCATCATGGCCAGGTGGGAGGTCAACAGTGCAAAACTGCATAGTATTCATGTCGAACTTGATCGACGTGCTCATGTTGTATAATTTCCAATAGAAGCAGTCATAGGCACATTGGCCTGAAACCAAAACACCAACTCTGTTCAAGCCCAGATCGTTGCAATTGGTAGACATACTGACACTCCAGCAGCCAGAGAGTGAAGAGAAGACAAGTACCCCAACCTTGTGTGGGAATGCATCCATTGGATCACGCTGAATGATGTATCCCCCTCTATGCCTCCTGAAAGGCCTCCTGATTGGATAAAGGAGGCCATGGGATGGAAAATACTGTGGTTTTGGAGCTCGACGGAGGCGAGTAGGTCGTCGGTTATGGGAGGCAGCAGCAGGTATCGCCGGGACAACAGGTCGCACACCGCGAGGTCCCAGTAGGCGGCGCCTTTAATGCTACGGCACCCGACGAGGACACGGCCGTTGCGGACATCGCACGGACGCCAGCGGAGCCATTCGGTGGTGGGGCGAGTGAGGTGGTCGAAGGAAAAATCAGCAGCCCGGGCGACAGCAGCGGAGGGATGGGGCGCCTTGACAGGGTGGAAGCCAGAGGAGCTGACGAAGCCAAGGAGTAGGGGCGGGTGAATGGAGCGGTACCGGCGGAGGAAGGAGTGGTCAGCGATGAGGCGGCGGAAGGAGACGCAAGCGGTGGAGGCTCGGGCGAGATCCGCAGGGGAGGCGACGCGGAGGAAGATCTCCTCGAGGAGGTCGTTGGTTAGGTCCGGCGGCGGCCGCTCTGGCTCCGCGGCCTCGGGGTTGGGGAGGGTCAGGCGAACCCTCGACGCCATAGTGGGTAATCCTACCGGCCACCGGCGAAGAGAGGACGGGGACTGAGCATCGAGGTCTCGGGGCACCCCAGATTTTAGGGATATTTAACTTTTTACCCTAACAACGGACGTAGTCTCTTAATATATCACTTTTAAAATTACTCATATATATTTATCATCGAGACAGAACAATTAATACGTTCTTGTTATTTTTACTGACGTGACACACCAACTCGACCAGACAGTATAGACCGGCCACAGGAAATGATATTTTTACCCCTCATCTATTTCTTCTATCTCTATCCCTTCCTTGCTCGAGCTCCGACCATAGACAACGATAGGGTCCATGGCGGTGGCTGACAGGACATAGGGGAAGTTGAGGGTGAGGCAGCCGGGGCCATGGCCTACAGGTCCACGGCCGCGCCCGACGCCGGCGACGAACATGGCGGCACCTGGAGCACGTGCAGGAGCACGGCCTCCTCGGCGCCGGCGTTGAACATGGCGGTCCTGTGCCTCCTCGTGCTCGTGCTCCTCTGCTTCCTCGCCGGTGGAGGACGCGCATCCTCGGGCACAGAAGAGCTGTGTCACGTCTCTTCATGCGCGGTCGCTGTCGGTACCAGCGAGCCAGCTTCCCCCGCGCTGCGACGAACATGGTGGCACCTCGTCGGACCAAGGAGCTCGCGCGGCCAGAAGGGGAGGAGCCGGACCTCGCGCGCGTCGCCGGGGATTTGGAGCAGCGACCGGAAGGGGAGGAGCTGGACCTCGCGCGACCGATCATGGGGGAGGCACGCCGGGGATGGGGACGCACGCGCGGTAGAGCCCACGCGTGGCGGATCTCATGCCTGCGTTCACCATCGGAGCAACGCTGCTAGCTGGGGTGGTGCGCAGACCTCGCGCTTGTCGGCTTCATCTGTTGCTGCTCGCGTCTGGGAGGGAGGAGGAGGCAGAGCTGAGAGGCGCGTAGGCCGGGATGCATCTTTACCATTGCTAGCCATGGTCAGAGCTCAAGCGAACGGATGAGGCAGACGAAGAAGAAATTGATGAGAGGTAGCAAAGTCATTTCGCATCCCACAGACACGTTGCCTTCCCTACGTGTCATGCCATGTTTGCAAAAATGACTTAAAATTATGAATTCTTCTGTCTCGATGATAAATATGTATGAGCAATTTTAAGAGTGATATATAAAGAGACGACATTCGTTATAATGATAAAAAGTTAAATATCCACAGATTTGGGCACGGGCTGCAGCCTGGACAATGGAGTGGGATGGAAAGGTTGGCTTTGGGCTTCGTGGCGGCGTTCATGCGATGACCGATGAGGCCTGGAGAGCGACTGTTCGAGGGCTGTTTGCTTGAGAGTTGAGATCCAGGCAGCTTTGCGTGGCACAACTTTTGTTTAGTGGCATTTGCTCAAAAAAAAACTTTTGTTTAGTGGACCGAGCGCCTGTTTCATGGATTATGACTGACCACTAATCATATTAGCTCTTATAAATGGACTAATAAACTAACAACTAGTCTATGACTAGTGGACTAACAACTAGTTCACCTGTTTGATGTTTATATAGGGACTAAAAATTAGTCAACTACTTCATCCATCCTAAATTATAAGATGTTTGACTTTTTTTATCTCAAGTTTGATCACTCGTCTTATTCAAAAAATTTGTGCAAACATAGTCAAATTTAAATCATTCTTGAAGAACTTATGTTTGTACAAATTTTTTGAATAAGGCGAGTGGTCAAACTTTAGGTTAAAAAAGTCAAACGTCTTATAATTTAGGATTGATAGAATAGTTGTTAGTTCTATGCCCCTGTTAGCTTTACTGAAAAGTTATAGTTAAAAGTACTGTTCATTTGATTTGTTGTGAGAGAAAAACATTGTTCGATTCATTTGAACTAAATACGGCTCATAAGACAAGCGAACTATCTAATGGGTGATGGCCTGGAGTATATGTTCAGTGGTAACTTTTGTTTAGTGGCATGTTTAGTGGGCTAAGCTGTTTGAATTCAATATATGCTAACAGTTAGCTGACTAACAGCTCATATCTAATATTAGCTAGCTAAATATTAGCTATATATTAGCATAAGGGTATTTAGATGCACGCCTAATAGTTGATGCACTCCCAGAAATAACCTCGCTCCATTCCATCCACACTGAGGTTTCACCGATGGGAAGAAGCTTACAAGGTGGTCCACGACCAAGACAACAGTCCAAACAAATGATGTGTATGGAGGTGCAGGTGGAGTCGGGCGTCAACGCCGTCACCGGCATGGCGGAGGCAGAGGCGATGGCGTCGGCCAGGTCCATCAGCCTGTTCGGGAGGCCGTAAACAATCGTGGATTATTTACTGCTGGCTAGTTTGGTGTGAGAGAAAAACACTATTTCAGCTGGAAATTTACGATCGTTTACAACCCAGCGAACAAGCTGTCTCCGCGGCGCCACACTCACAACCCCACCCCAACTAATCGTCGTTGGCGTTGGCCATGTACGAGCGGGTGACACGCATGATGAGCTCTCTCTCACACACACACATATATATATATAGGGTAAGGTTATTCTGCAGCTGGCCATAAAATAATTTATTCTATAGCCACCTTGATTTACCATAATGTTTGTACCAATTTACGATAACATGAATATGCATTTACGATAATCGTGTTACTATAACTTACGGTGATATTTACCATAATGTTATAGTAAATCACTTAGTAATAAGTTAGTATAATCTGGTAAATTAGCATAGTAATTATCATAATTTAAAGTGACCACATAATAAGTTATTCTATGACCAACTACAGAATAGTATTAATATATATATATATATATATTAATACTATATATATAACACATCTTTTACACTTTCGTTCAGATTCCGTGTAAAAGGGTTAGTATAAACATGCTACTTTTGAAATGTCAAGGATTATAACGTAGCTAGAACCTAAACAATCAAGATGGCACTAATTCCACCCAGAATACAACACATGAGCCATAACAGGCCGAAACTAACACCAAGGGCGTCCCAACAAGGTTGCCCTCGCTAGCTATTTGCCTACATGGATAGAGAGAACATGAAATCTTTAGTCGCTAGCGATGAACTCAGTTGCTCAGCTCGCAGACTCCCTAGTGCACCACCATCTCTGACTGCACGGCCCACTCGCATTTATACTTCCTGGCTGGACTTTTTTTCCCTTTTTTTATTCTCAACCGGCAGGTGATTTAGAACTCCTCGTTGAGGACGCCCTAATAGACCGGGATATTACAAGTAGCTCAAAGGGTCCAAATTGGCTACCACTAATCGTAATTAAGTAATTAGCATGTTGGCTAATAACAATTAGCACATGTGTCTAACGACGTAATTATTTGTTAATTGATCATCTAATTACTTTAAAAACAAATACTATGTGTGTACAAAATAATGCCGTTATATAATGGCCCATTGTATTGATGAATGTTGCCAAAAATTTAAATGTATTAATGATAACGAATCTCGATTTGGGGTGAAGAACCGCGGGGGTGTGAAGATTGGGGTTTGATAATCCTACGGTAGTGTATATGGTAATAATCTGGACATGTGTTCCTTTTACGCTTGTGTACGTAACTCAATGTAAGCGGAAATATTGATCCGCGCTCAATCTTGAGAATACATGGCTTTATATGTGCCCATGTTATGAGTGATGAGTGGTTGTTAAGGAGATAATCAGAGCTTTGGTTAAGTGTGTGTGGGATTAAGAGCATTTTCAAGAGTGCCCCGTATCCTTTCCTATCCATGTTTTTTTTGAAAAAAAGAGAAAAACTCATCTCAAGAGTACCCTATATCCCTTCCACATCTTTTGGCACTTGGCAAACTATAACACCTCTGGTGTTACGAGCTCGTCTAGCACCTAGATTTAGACCTAAGAGGATTTACCGAAACGATTTTCTCGGATTTTAAAATTTAACTTATATTTAAAAGTGTTAATTTTGACGAATTATATTGAACAACGGGTTAATTAGTTTCTAGATGTTTTGTTTCTACGAGTTAGTATGACGTATGGACTAGTGCTTAAACATGTCTAATAGCAAAAGGGCATGTTCACTTGAACTTATCAGCTAGAATCTACAGTATTTTTCTCTCACAACAAAACATCTACCGTCGGCTTTAATGCCAGCCGAACAGGCCCTAAATGGCGAATGGTTTGTTTATTTGATTAAGCATGAAAAACAATTTTTATAAACAAAAATTTATTGAAAGTAAAAATTTGCTAAATAATAAAACCTTAGAACTTTAGTTATGCTTGTAAATGCTTAAAGTTGCTTTAGAAAATAAATTTTTGGAAGCTGAAATAATATAAAATATAAGTAGGAAAAAAATCATATCGTCAGTAGGATATGAACATCGTGAATATGTTGGTATGCTTGTTCGAGTGTCAATATGATGTTTGTTAGTTTAAGAATAATAACGAAAGTACCGCTGGCCATTTATCTCATCTACCTCGTCGGTATGATGCGCACGTTATGTGATTGGACTGAGCTTGCTGGCCTTGCCGGCTGCTTGCGGTCCCTCCCTCTACTGGCCTTGTCACATGCTACTCTCTCTCTCCCCCACTCTTGTTCTACTGTGACCCATGTCCTTGCCACGAAGTCTGTCGGTTATCACGTGTGCCTGTAAGCCGAGGCCGAGCTGCAGCTGCCGCTCGTTTCACCTACCCCTGCCGCAGCCATGCCGTGTGGCCATTGTCTTTTGCCTTAAAGAAAGATGGCCTTGCCTTGCCTTCTTTCCCCGGCCCCGCTGTGTCCCACAGAGCACCTAGCCGCCGTAGTCGGCTACTGCCCCCACGGTCCCGCGCTGCTGCCGCACCACGCCGTGTGCGCCTGCGTCAGGATGTGCTTCTGGCACAGCACCGGTGCTCCCCGCTCCCTGCTCCCTGCTGCCTCGCGCGAGCTCCCGCCCTGACTGCACCACCGTCGCCCGGCCACCGCACGCGCAAGCGCACCCGAGCCTTGCGCCGCGTCCCCGTCGTGGCCGCGCCACCGCCCGGACCACGTCGTTCCACCTCCGTGCCTCGACCGCTGACCCCGTCGTCGTCCACGCCGGGTCGCCCTGCTGCTGGCGCCCGCCTCTCCTTGGCCTGCTCCCTGCGCCCCCGACCACGCCGTGCGCCCCAGGCTCGCGCTCGCCACACGCTGATCTCCGTACCGCCTCGCTGCCCGGCTGTCGCACGAGCTCTAGCTGTTGTGCAGCTACCGCCTCACCTTTGCGCCATGTCCGCCGGTGCCATGGAGCTCGGCCTCGCCAGCCACCGAGCCCCGCAGCACCATCACCACCAGCTGTCGACTGTCGCGCCCACCGCTGTGCGCGGTCGCGTCTATGCGGGCCACGGCGGGGAGAGCTTTGGCCGCACCTGTGTGTGTCCAGGTCCACCGCTGCCCCACGCCGTCTTCCCACCACCGGCGGGTGCGTTGGATGGCCAGGTTTTGGTCGGTCGGAGCCGCCGTCTTCTGCTCCTTCGCTTCACCTTAGGAAGGAGAAGGTGAGAACGTGTAATTAGAAGTTTTTCGGGGGGGTTAGGTGTGAAAACTGTGACTCACATGAATAGTAGCATACCAAATAGATAGAAGCATGGGGCGTTTTTGCATAACCGCCATGCTGGTTTGGGCAAGCCGCGCGTGTTCTGCTTTGCTGGGCCTCTCGCGCCTGCGTGCTGGGCTGGCCTGTGGTCGCCGTGCCTGGGCCGCTCGCGCCCCGCGAGCGTCGCGCGCCCTGTCTCTCCTCGCCGCTCGCCGTCGTGCGCTGCAAGGTGGGCCTCCAAACCTCCTACACAGGAGTTGGGGTGATGCTCAGCCCTGTCAGCATCCGGGCGCTGTCAAAAAAGTACTGGTCAGTCACACTCCAAAAAACTAACAGCAAGATCGAAAAGAAACAAAAAGGGGCATACCGGGATGAAAGCAGTACGACTTTGAAGCCTCGACCCGATGACAACAGGCCCATAGGGCAAGGACCGCTCCGGGGCCACGACCCACGCCCCTTCACTTCAACCGGGGAGTCGACTCAACCGCCAGCTGCTCGGCCTATGAATCACCACGACCATCAGCTCAAGACACGCCGACTAGAGCAGCTGGTGGGGCATCGTCCCGCTGTGAGTCACGCGCCGGCGCTGGGCCCGATGACGCATGGGTGCAAGCCCGCTCCTCTGAAAGCCTGGCTTACTCCGTTGCGCCAGCGGCAGGCGGGGACGAGATCGGCGACGCCACCAAAGGGCGCGGTGACCGTGTCCGCTTCGCCTCCTGTTCACCAATGGCGTCCGCGCTCGCGGCACGCTTCCTCGGTATGGGAACATCACTGCGCCTCTCTACCTCCTGCTCGCCGGCAGCGGACGCAGCCACAGGATCACGACGCTCCGCTGAGGTCGCAATGACCTCCCGGCTTTCCTCCTCCTCGGAGAAGATCATGTCATCCCCCACCCCTTTGGGGTCGTCTGACTCGAGCTCTGACTCGACGTTGCTCCTATTTTCCCTAGCCCGCATGCGCCGAATGATCTCCTTCTCCTTCTCATGCTTCCACCGAGCCTCCTCGGCTTTCTTCTTCTTCCTGGCATCCGTCGCCTCCTTTTGGGTGGCCTACCGAGCCACGCCCTCCGGCCCCTTCGGAAGGTGCGGCTGGGACTTATAAACTCCAAGTCCCTACGAAATAGGCGACTCAATCAAATACAGGAGAATAAAGGGGGAAAAGGACATGGAGTAAAGAAAGAGGAGCATACCAGTTTGGACACCACCGAGGAGTTGAGAGGTCCAGGCTTTCCATCAACGTTCTCCTTGGGCTTCAGCTGCAGCACCCGGTCAAGGCGACTCCAGACCTCGTCGCTCGGCAGCTGCTCTGGCAACGCGTGGTCGGGGTCTGTCGGGCTACGTCCTCTCCGCCAACGGAGCAACCCGACGGTGGAAGAGGGTGTGGAACACCCGCACCCCATCAAGGCCACGCCGCACGAGCTTCTTAAGCTCCGCCTTGATAATCTCCACCTTATGCTTCTGCCGGCTGGCGGGGCCCCATGACCAGTTGTCCAGCCTCTCCGGACTCCTACCGGTGAAAGGAGGGAACGACGCCTCCGCTGGGTTCCTAATGTAGAACCATTCCCCATGCCACCCCCGATTGGAATCGCAGGGGATATACATGGGGTACGAGCCCCCCACGCTTGGTTTCTTCTATAGGGCGAAGCCCCCCACCGGCGTGGCCTCGGGCGGATTCCCTACCGACAAAGTTTGCCCAGAGAACATCTGTCGAAAGAAATCCACGTGCGGCTCCATCCCAAGGAAGGCCTTGCACACGGTGACGAAGCCGGTGATATGCAGCACCCCAGTCGGATTGAGGTGCTGCAGCTCCAATCCCCACTCGTTGAGGAGCCCACGCAGGAACCAGTGCACGGGGTATCCTAGCCCACGCTCGTGGAAGGCAAGGAAGGAAACCACCTCGCCGGGCCGAGGTTGCGGGAAATCCTCCGTCCCAGGAGCCCTCCAATGCGCCACCTCCTTCGGTGGTAGAAACCCCTTCTCTTCGAAGACCTCCAACACCAGCTCCCTCACAATGGATGACCTCCAGCCCAACATTTCACTCTGGGTTCACGAATGGATTTGTGAGTTTTCTCCTCTCCCTCGCTCTCTCTCTTTTCTCTCCTAGGAACCGCCGTGGCACTCAGACGCTCTTGGCAAGAAGGAAGAAAGAGAAGAGATGGCGGATGAGGAATAGGCGAAGGAACAGGGCAAAAGCCCTCTCCCTTCTCCTACTTAAAGAAAAGGGCATAGCAGTTGGAGAAGGCGCGGTGATCGGGGAAAGGCGAAACGATGGGGGTGAAAAACCCTCTCCCTTCCCCATTTAATACGATGGGACGCGCCCTGACCGATGAGACGCACCCTGACCGATGGAACGACGCTTGATCAGACGTGATGTGGCTTGGGTATGGCCCACCACTACCGCACGACCGGGCACGAAAAACAAAGCGCCACCACGCGTAGGCGGCTCTCCGCCTCCCCAGGCGGGACTTGGAAAAACCCAAAACAACGGGATCTCCGCCGGGAGAGACCATTGGGCTTCCTAAGTCAATCGAACGGTTCAGAAAAACACCAAGAGACAGGTAAATAGCAAAGGGACGCCCCATGTAGGCCATGCCGACTCCGTCATGAACGATGAGCACGGGTCCCGGTCGGACATTTTTGATTGGAGCTCTTCAAACCCCGTCACTCGAGTCATCAAGGTAACATTATCGACCCCCACTATTTCGTTATAATCATTCATACATCGATACACGCATTCATTCCATACGCCCGCGTCCCCCGGACGATTCTACCCGAATTGCCCGGGGGCTCAGGAACTAAGGCATCGCACATGCGGCTAAATGCATCACAACGCTCTGTGTTGCGTCACGAAGCGATAGTTGCCTCATTTAACATGAGCAACGACCGATCGGGGTTCGAAGGCTAGACCACGAAGGGCTCGAAGCCATCTCGTGTCAAACAGAGGCAGGGGAGAAAACGCAGATGAGCCCCGTGCGGCCCTCACCTAGTCTGCCCCAAAGCGGACAGGGTCATCTCAACCTTCTTGTTCGATCCTAAATGTCGGTGTTTCGAACAAGCACCGGCTAGTAAATTTATAATTGATGCGCGTTAGGCTCGAATGATGCGCTAAAGGACACAAGGTTTATCTTTGGTTCTACCTGAATGTCCCTATGTCGGTCTGTTCTTTGCTCGCCGTGTTATTAGCACCGGAAAAGGTTTGTAGTAGGGGTACAAACGGTCGAGAGAGAGGGACTGGTCCTAGGTCTCGATGGAGGGGTCGTGTAAGGATGCCAAGAGCCTGGTGGCGGCCTGGCTATGTGCGTGATGTGTCGAACCGAGCTCTCTATGAGTTTGTCTGTGTGTGAGTTGTCCGTCACAAGTCGGTCCCTCTAGTGGTGAGCCCTGCCCTCCCTTTTATAGACCAAGGGGTGAGCAGGGGTTACATATGGGAGAAAGAGGAAAATACCAAGAGTATAGAAGGTCCTTCGAAGGATCCGGGTCTCCCTTTTTTCCCGCACCTGCCCTGCGTAACATGGCAGACCATGTCAGGAGTGGCGTGTTTGTTGATCTTCGTAGGCCATGCCCTGGCCTCATTTAGCAAGTGGATGCATCCCGTCCCGCCCCCCGGGCGGCGTGTCAGACAGGGTTTGTCGATCTCCGACCCCGTGGGGAGCGGATGGCACGGTGACTGCTCATTCGCCATAGTAGAGGACGGGAGTCCCCCCTTGGAACATAGTGGTTGTCGTATATCTATGTCAGGTTCTTCGCCCGAGGGCTGAAGGCAGAGCCTACAACACTGTAGGATGGGGAGCACACGCCTGCAACACTATTCAGGCACTGCCATGCCTAGAAGAATCTAAGCGCCCGTCCCGTCGCGTCCTGACGGTACTTTCCTACAGGGGCGCAGGGCATGGTCCTCGATACCGTGGTTGACCCGAGCGTCATGTCTTACCCTGTGCCTATCATAATGAAGGAGCTGGGTGCGGTTGTCAGGCGAGGCAGAGCCAGCCTTTGGACATCGGACGAGGCGAGGTCCGACCCTCGGGGGTCGGTTGAGGCGAAGCCCAGCCCTCGGAGTCGGGTGAGGCGGAGTCTATACCTCGGGGGTCGGGCGAGGCGAAGTCTTGCTTTTAGCCGTTGGTCGAGGTGAAATCTGGCCCCGGACGTCGGGTGAGGTGGAGCCTAGCCCTCAGCCCTCGGGCGAGGCGGAGCCGTCCTTCAGCCGTCGGGCGAGGCAGAACCAAACTCCCGTCGTTCGGGTGTCCGTCCGGGAGTTTTTAACATTCAATGGTTATTAGTTCCACCTCCTTGGGTACCCCGGTATTAGGTCCCCGACAGTAGCCCCCGAGCCACCGGGTGGTTCAGACAGAATCGCCCGGGAGGTGTTTCGATTTCGTCGGAGCTAATTCACCAGAGGGTGCGCGCGAGCGCACCCGGTGGGTGTAGCCCCTGAGCCCCCGGGTGATTCAAGTAGAATCGCCCGGGGGGTGTTTCAATTTCATCAGAGCTAATTCGCTAGAGGGTGCGTGTGAGCGCACCCGGTGGGTGTAGCCCCCGAGCCCCTGGGTGATTCGAGTAGAATTGCCCAGGGGGTGTTATCGGACCCTGTGTGGGTAAGGCTGTAAGACTTGGTTTTTTCGTCGACTGGATATTTTTAAGGGAATCGTGGTATCCCGTTCGCGGGGATCTCATTCAGGGCTGGCCTGGCTGGGGCTTTGACTGTGGATCGAGGCCCTGGTGATGCTTGCGTCCTTCAGTCCTGGTTGTTTTGTGGGCCCATCCTTCGTTGGGACGGCCCTTGGGCTTCGGGGCCCTAGGTGGGCCGGAGAGAAAGGCTTTGTGACCCGTGTTCCCTCGGTGGGAAGAGAGTCCTGGTCCGCCTGGGGAAGGCGAACCGCCTGGCGCGACTTTCGTGGGAAGGGATAGGGATCGCGTGTGTGTGTCCCGTGACATGACGCGCGATGTGTGTCGTGGCGTGCTCGGAGATCGAGGTGGACCGTTCCCTCTCGCATCCGTCGCCCCTATAAAACCACTGTGGTTTGCCCCGTGGTTCGATATTCCACCTCCTCGCCTTGGCCCAGATAAATCGCCCGTCAATCGCCTGAGCCTCCTGCTCCCGTACTACCGCCATTGTCAGGCTCACACCTGCGTCGTAGACGCCGTCAAGCTTGCGCCTGCATCGCAGCCGCCATCGAGCTCGCGCCCACCTTTTTTCTCGACGCCTTAATGGAGTTGTGGGGCAGATCCAGCATTACCCCTCGGCGTTTGGAGGGCCTCGTCCGTCATGGCCTCCTCCGCCCATCGGCCGCTGCCGAGGGTTGGCTGCTGCCTGGTGATGAGGATGAGCCATCGCCGCCCGAAGGGTATGTCGTGTCCTTTGCTATCTTCCATGAGCGGGGATTCGCCGTACTTACGCATAGATTTCTTCGGGGGCTATTGGATTACTACCAGGTGGAGTTGCAGCATCTTACTCCCAATGGGGTCCAACATATGGTGGCCTTTGTCGCCCTGTGTGAGGGCTTCCTGGGGATCAATCCCCACTTCGATCTGTGGCAGCACTTCTTCACCATTAGTCTGTCGAAGAGGCGGGTTGGGGGGAAGGAGGTGAATGTGCCGATGGGATGTGCCAGCATTCACCTGCGCCATACCCGGGCGAGCGGCTACCCGTTGATGCGTCTGTTGACCTCCAACAAGGGGTGGCATTCGCAGTGGTTTTACGTCAGGGATGACGTCAATGCCCCCCTACCGAAGTATTCGGGGCGCCTCATCGAAGAGGCCCCGGAGTCGTGGAAGTAGGGCGTCCTAACTAAGGAGAAGAAGCACATCACCAACCTTCTCGCCACCCTCCATACTCTAAAGGACCAGGGCGTGAAGGGGTCAGGGATCATTGGTGCGTTCCACGCAAGGAGGGTGGCGCCGCTGATGGCGCGCGCTCCCCTGCACCGGATGGTGCCTGGAGTGTCGTTTGAAATGACGGTGCTCGTCGATGAAGCGCTTCCTCCCTTTGAGGTGGCGCAGCGCATTAAGGAGGTGATGGAGCCTTCGAAGGACTCCGCCGGTGTCATCCTTGATCATGTGTATCCGGTGCCGAGGCATCCTCCAATGCGGCCGGAACCGGGGTTTTTTGACTTCGTAAGCTTTCTTTCCCTGCGCTCCTCTTTACGCTTGAATTTCTGGCCCCTTGATGATAACTTTGGGATGGCGGGACCAGCCGAGGAGACTTTCTTTCAAGGAGAGTCCGGCCCCGGTGCCGAAGGACCGGGTCCTAGCGGCGGTGAATCGCACCGCGGCTGAGTGGGACAAAAGGACATGGGAGCTCAAGAAGAAGGAGATGATATGGAAGCAGCAGGCACGGGACCGAGGAGAGGTGGTAAGCAGTGATGATGACGATGACGATGACGATGACGACGACGATGATGAGGCAACAGCCGGCGTGGATTGGGGTGGCCTGGAGGACGAGGACTCGTAGTCCACGCGGGGTCCCCTCCTGTTCCATGCGGAGGGAAGCGAGTCCGCGAGGACGGTGGAGCCGGGCCTGCCCCTGGGTCCGGTGGGAGCCGGTGGATCCACCGTCACCCTCGGGGTGCCGGTAGGGGATCGGTGGATGGGAAGGGATGGATCCGCGGCCGCGCCTGAGGTTCTGGTGGAGGGGGCGGCTCTGATGCCACGCCCCGTGAGCCGACAGAGGGGGGCGGCTCTATCGCCGCGCCCCATAAGTTGATGGAGGGGAGCAGCCCTGTCACCGCGCCCCATGAGCCGATGGAGGGGAGCAGCCCTGTCGCCGCACCCTCAGAGACAAGGGAGACGAGCCCCCCTGCTTCGGAGCAGGGGGAAGGCTCGAAACGGTCCCGCCCACATGAGTTGGAGCAGGGGTCCGGGGGTTCGTCTCCAAAACGTACCCGCCGCCCGAAAGCATCAGAGTATGTCACCGATTTCCCTCGTTTTTTCCCTTTTTATTTTTCTGTTCCGCCCTTATGCCTTTTTTCCCTTTAGCAGATTCTTGCGACGGGGCCACCCACTGGGGCCAGCGCCCAAGAAGAGCCTCGCCCTTCAGGCAGGACAGATGACGCTGCTCCTGTTTTGGGCAGGAGCGGCGCTGACGTCGTGGCCTCGTTGGCCGGTCTGGCGGCACCCGCGGTGGCGCCCGTGCCCTCGGTGGTTGCCGATCAGGCGGCCGTGACCACGCCAAGTCGGGAGTAGCCGAGGGGGTGGCGCAATCCGTGCCCCGGCGGCCCATGTGACGGCGTCTGACGCGGGTCAGGCGGAGTGGGATGCAGCCGCGGAGGCGTCCGATGGAGCAGCACAGTATGTGCTGCCAGGGGCCCAGATGGAGGTGGCCGCGACCGCGACAAGCCCGGTGGGGTCGGACACTGCGATGGTGGCATCCGAGGGGGTGACCGCGGCGCCCGAGGCAGGCCGGATGGAGGAGGACGTGGCCGGAGGGTCTCCAGGCATCGTGGCGGTGGTGGAGAGGAGCCGCAGAAGGTCGTCCCCGGCCCTGTTGTCGGGGGGCAGCCGCTCCCCCGCGTGGGGTGAGCCGCCGCTCTAGTGGATGGCCGCTCAGGACCCATCGTCGGTTCTTTTCTCGCTCGACGATGCTTCCGAGAGCATGGAGTGGGAGAATCTTGACGTCGGGTTCTCGGCTGTGATGGACGCCTTGAGCCAGGCCAGTGGTGCCCTATGCGAGATCCTCATTCCTTTTGGCCAGGTACCCGCTTAATCTTCCCTCTTCATGTGCTTTTGTGTTTTTGTATTTCTGATATCGGTCCTCTTTTTAGTGTATCGTTGCTCGTAGCCGAAATAAATCCTGGTTCCTCCACGAGCAAAAGGTGGAGTGGGACCGCCTCACCGAGGAGGCCGGGCTGTGAGGAGACGTGGGCGCGCAGCTTGCTGTCGCCTAGTAGCGGGAGACCAAGGCACGTCGGGACGCAGAGGAGTTCCACAGGATGTTCGAGGACCTGTCGGTGAGGGTGAAGGTGGACAAGGAGGCGACCACCAGGCTTCGAAAGGAGCGGGACGAGCTGCTACAGAAGGATGCCACGGCCAATGAGCGGGCCGGCGAGCTCCTGGCGGAGCTAGAGACAGAGCGGGACCTCAAGCTGGAGGCTGAGGAGAGGTCCGCGGTGTTGCAGCAGAGGGCGGACCGGGACGCCAAGGTGATCACCCAGTTGCGCGAGGAGCGGGACGAGCTACACCGGACCGAGGAAAGACTTCGCTTGGAGCGCGGCACAGCCCATGAGGATCGCGACTGGGCCATCCGGGAGTGCGACGAGGCACGTGGGGTGGTCGACTCCCTCCGGGCGGATCTTGGAGCCACGGTGAACCGGAGGTTGGACGTCGAGAGAGTTGCTGCCAGGCTGGACAAGGAGCTTACCGAAGTGCGAGGGATCCTTCATACCGAGATCGACGAGCACAACCTTCTGCAAGCCGCTGTCAGGGTCGTCATCGATGCCCTGGGGGTGGCGCAGCCGGTGGAAACCAGCTCGCTCGCGGCTCGTGCCACGGGTATCGCAGCGCGGGTGGGCCAACTTGAGGAGGACGCCTGTCACGCCGGGATCACCCAAGCCTTCGCTGTCGCCCGTTCCCATTATGATCAGGAGATCAACCTGGAGGTAATGAGCCACGGCTTCGCGCCTGTCTATGAAGATGCTGAGCTGGATGAGATGGAGAAGGCGGTGGCTCCCCTTGCTCGGAACTTGGCGAACAGGCTGAAAGAAGAGGTTCTCCCTTCGCGGAAGTAGTTAGTTGAATAAGTTTGATAAACACTTATATGTGAACAAGTGTCGGCACTTTCGTGTCCTGGAAACGGTTTCGTGGATTCGTTTCGTAATTTTCATTTCGTTTGTTCGGTCTTATCTTCTTCCCTTTTTGTGATGAAAAGAAGTTTATGTGATTCGACTCTTCCGCTCGTTTTAGACCGTAAGGGCCGAGGTGTGTAGGGGAAGTTTTGATTGTGCTGGTGAGCAAAAATTACCGTAGCTGTCTAGGCGTGGGTTTCTTCCAGTCTTACCTATCTGTTCCCCCGAACCTTGCCATCAGTCTTGATGCGAGGAAAGGTCTATTGTAACGACCGTTATGAAAAAAGAAAGGGGGTACCCATACCTTTATCAGCCCCCGAGCGAGATCTGACCCCTTGCGGTTGCTAGGGTTGGATGTTGCTAGAGATCGGAGCGAGGGAAGCGAACTTACGTTTGTTTTCGCTCGTACCCCTTACTTAGGATTTTGGTGATCGTTGTGTGACCATGCGTTTGGTTTTTATCACTGGCTCGGCCTTTCCCGAGCCCCCAGCGTGGTGGGGATTTGGTCGAGGGCTGGCCTATTTCGTAACGTTCGTCCGTCCGCAATTCTTCGCAATTTGAGAGGATTTGGGGCTGTGTCATTTGCCTCGGTGGCTCGAATGATGTGCCCGATGAGCTCGCTAACATAGGTGTTCGGGCGGGATCCGATCCTGTTGCTTTGCGACAGCGTCGGCAAAGCCCCCGGGTGGCATTCCATTGCTCCTTGCCCCGCCTTCCAACAGATTCCCCCTCAATGGGGTTTCTATTGGCTTGGCTAGGGGCTGGTTTGAACTAGAAGGTTGAGATCACCCTATCCGTCTCAATGCGGGTTGGGCAAAGGCCGCTAAGGCTCATCCTTATTTTTCTCCCCTGGCTCTTGTTCGATGTGAGGTGGCCTCGGACCTTTTGTAGGTCAGCCTTCGAACCTCGATCTTTTGATCTCAGATCGAGTGGCTCGAGCCCCTGAGCCCTGTTAGGGTCTGATAGGGGTCGGGCGTGTTTCGCGTGTTACCCCGTCCTCGGTTTCCACAACCGGAGGGGCTGAGTTGATGACACTTGCCTCTACAGCTCGAGTGCCGTGCTCAATGAGCTCGCTAACGGGTACGTTCATGTGGAATCCGGGTCCATCATTTGTTGACGAGGTCGGCAGAGCCCTCAGGTGGCACTCCACTACTTCTTAACCCGCCTCCCGGCAGATGCCCGAGCCGTTCGATAGGCTTAGGTGGCCCGCTGGCCTCTCCTCGGTGGAGACTTTGTGGGTTTGGCTCGGGGTTAGAATCGAACGAGAAAAGGTCGAGATGTCCATGTCCGCTTCTGAGTGGGGTCGGGCAGGGCCGCTGGGGCTCGTCTCAGTTATTTCTCCCTGGCTCTGTTTGATGCGAGGTGGCCTGGAGCCCTTTGTGGGCTAGCCTTTGAACCTCGGTCATTTGTCTTTTCGTATCGAACGAGGCGACTGCCACTTCGTGACGCGACACGAAGCGTTTGGGATGCAACAACTGCATGAGTTTATTGTATGATTTAATTTGAAACGAAAGTAGGATTACCTTGGTGATATGAGCGATGAGAAGCTCCTACCAGATGTGTCCGTGTGGGGTTCGGGCCACGATGTTTATGACGAGTTGGAGTAACCTGCATAAGAATCGCTATTCTTTGTTTTTGTCTCTCGGCGGTGATTCGAGCCGCTTGATTGATTTAGTCGACTGATGCTTCCCTCAAGGGGGGTTCTCTGGGGACCCCTCCAAACCCTTCTCGGGAAGGCGGGAGCCGAGGCTTGCGGTGCGGGACCTGTGGGTTCAATTTATCTTTGGTGAACAAAAAACACCGTAGCTGCCGAGGCGAGGGTCCGGGCGGTTCAATCGGTGGTAATCAAAGTTTTATACCCACACACCGCACTTCCGGTTTATAAACGTAAGGAGGGGTCAGGCGAAGAGGGTGTCTAAACGAATAGACACCCTCGGCTGCCCCCGAGCAATGTCCGTGCCCTTGCTGTTGCTGGGGTCGGTAGCTCGGTGAAGAAATTATCACCTAAAGTAAGTAGACAGAGGTACTTATCTTTTCAATGATCGTCTGTTCGTTGTTTTACCCGGGCCGCCCGATCGGCCTGGGAGGCCTATTGGGCTCTCTCTCGGATGGAGGTTACATCATTGGGACGTTCCACGATCTCGCTTGGGGAAGCGAAGAGTCGCCTGCATGCGGGCCTGCCCTGGTTCTTCACGCCCGGGACACATTAGTGGCGGGCCATGTCCAGGCAACGTCCTATTTGACCAGACGACGTCTTGTCGACCAGAGCGTGTCCCGCCGGTTCCGTCGCGTCCCCTCGGCTTTTTGTCAGCATTGATTTCGCATTTGCATTGAATAGGGGAAGGCAAAGAGTTTTTCGTCCCAACCTTTCACCTTTCCTCACCGCTTTGAGCCCTTCTTTAAATAGGAGGAGTTCGTCCCACTTCCTTGCCAGCCTCTATGCCGCCACTTCTTCTCCTTCCTTTCCACCGAATGCAGCGGTTCCTAAGTAGGAGAGGGTAATGCCAGGGAGAGAAGAACTCATAGATCCGCTCGTGAATCTAGGGCGTGATGTCGAGCTGGAGGTCATCCAGCGTAGATGAGATGGTGCGGGTCGCCTTTGCCGAGAAGGGGTCGTTGCCGTCGAAGGAGGAGGGGCACTGGAGGGTGCCGAGCGTCGTTGGTCTCGCCATCGTCTGCTACGACCTTCCTTCGGCGGCAGGCGCCCCCCGTTCAGACGTCGTTGTCGGGGTTGCGGCTGATGACGATGGCATAGTCCCCGGATGCCCCGGCGGAGGTGCCGTTGTTAGGGTTGCGGCTGATGATGATGGCGTAGTCCCCGGATGCCCCGGCGAAGGGGCACCACAGTCGCCGGTGTGGTGCTCGACATTGCAGATGATGGCGCCTTCGAGGATCCCACGGAGCGGCGGGACGTCGCCGATGGAGAGCGTGGCACGGTGGCCGCAGTAGACGAACTGGCCCGTGTTCATGCCAGGACTTTGCCGATGGAGAGCGTGGCGCGGCGGCCGTAGTAGTGCTTGTAGTAAAGCTAGGCAGAGACTTGTAAGTGGTGAATTTGTGCAAAGAATGAACAAATTTTCATCTTTTGTTACGGCAAACAGCTTTTCAGCTTCCTCTTTTTGTAGAAGAGGTATCGGTGCCCTTCGACCCTTCCCATGGCTCAAGTTGTAAGAAACTAGGAGTGCGGGTGAATTAATTCTGATTACGCTGGTGAGCAAAGAGGTCGTAGCCGCTGGGGCGTGGGTCTCCCGCAGTCCTACCAGTTGTACTTAGGATTTGTTCCCAAAATCTTAGTCCTTAGGACTTGTTATGAGAAGAATGGAAAACTTAGAGAATGTTTGCAAAGATAACACAGGAAGTGTTTGCAAGATAAATGTACTTGTATCATTTGTATCAGCCCCTGAGTGAGGTCTGACCCCTCGCAATTTGTAGGGGTCGGATGTCACTAAAGTTCAGGGATTTGTAAAGACAAAAACTGATAAGGAAAAGAATGCGTTTATTTAAGGGTAAAAACGACGTAGTTGTTCGATGTTCCAGGCGTTGGTAAAGACTTTGCCGTCGATGGTTTTTAATTTGTAGGCACCTGGACGGAGTACCTCCACGATGACGTACGACCCTTCCCATAGTGGGGAGAGCTTGTTGCGGTCCTTGTTGCTTTGTACGAGGCGGAGAACAAGGTCCCCGACGTTGAAGGCTCGGTCCCGCACCCGTCGGCTGTGGTACTGCCGTAGCGCCTGTTGGTACTTGGCCGAACAGAGGAGGGCAATGTCGCGGGCTTTGTCTAGTTGGTCCACGGCGTCTTGGTGGGATGCCTCAGCTCCCTGTTTGTCGTATGCTCTGATTCTTGGCGCTCCGTAGTCGAGGTCCGTCGGGAGGACGGCCTCGGCACCGTAGACCATGAAGAAAGGCGTGTAGCCGATGGCCCGGCTGGGAGTTGTTCTCAGGCTCCAGAGTACTACGGGGAGCTCGGCGATAACGGCGCTTGAATTTGTTCAACCGGTTGAAGATCCTGGGCTTGAGGCCCTGTAGGAGCATGTCGTTTGCGTGCTCGACCTACCCGTTTGTTCGGGGGTGCACGATGGTGGCCCAATCGATCCGGATGTGTTGTTCATCGTAGAATTGAATGAATTTCCTGCCGGTGAACTGCGTGCCGTTGTCTGTGATGATGGAGTTTGGTACTCCAAAATGATGGATGATGTCGAGGAAGAACAGCACAGCCTGCTCGGATTTGATCATGGAGATCGGCCGAGCCTCGATCCATTTCATAAACTTGTCTATGGTGACAAGTAGGTGGGTGAAGCCCTCGGGCGCCTTTTTGAATGGCCCAACCAGGTCGAGCCCCCAGACCGCGAAGGGCCACGTGATGGGAATCATCTGGACTGTCTGGGTCGGGAGGTGAGTTTGCCGAGCGTAGTACTGACACCCTTCACAGGTGCATACGATTTGCTCGGCGTCGGCTACTGCAGTGGGCCAGTAGAAGCCCTGTCGGAATGCGTTTCCAACCAAGGTCCTCGGCGTGGCATGGTGACCGCAGACCCCACCGTGGATGTCACACAGGAGAAGCCTTCCCTGTTCGCTAGGGATACAGAGCTATAGGATCCTGGTGTGGCTTCATTTGTAGAGTTCACCCTCTATAAGAACGAAGGACTTGGCGCGACGTGCGAGCCATCAAGATTCTGTCTTGTCCGTCGGTAGTGTGTCGCGGAGGAGGTAGTCGAGGTAAAGCGTTTTCCAGTCATTCGGAGGGTCAGGATCTGCTACTAGATCCTCTTCAAGCTCCATGACCTCGGGGTCAGACGGAGCAGTCGGCGGGTCAGCCCTTAGGGCCGGATCAGATGGGCCATCGTCGGCCCGTTCCGACCCCTTGTAGCGTGTCGAGGGCTTGTGTTGATCACTGGCGAAGACACCAGTCAGCACTGGCTCTCGGCCGGATGCTGCTTTTGCGAGCGCGTCGGCCGCTTCGTTGAGGCACCTTGGGATGTGATTGAGTTCGAGGCCATCGAATCTGTCCTCCAGCCGTCGGACTTCTTGATAGTATGCCACCATTTTGGCATCGTGGTAGCTTGACTCCTTTATGACTTGGTTGAAGACCAGCTAGGAGTCACCCCTGATGTTGAGACGTCGGATGCCCAACTCGATGGCGATTCATAGGCCATTGATGAGCGCTTCGTATTCGGTGCCATTATTTGATGAGGGGAAATGGAGCCGAACCATGTACTTCATGCGGACCCCGAGGGGAGATATGAAGACCAGCCCCACACCGGCGCCCTTTTTCATCAGCGACCCGTAGAAGTACATCGTCCAGTACTCTTGATCGATGACCGCCGGTGGCATCTGGACCTCGGTCCATTCCACGATGAAGTCGGCCAACACCTGGGACTTGATCGCTGTTCGGGGTGCATACGCGATGCCTTGATCCATCAGCTCGAGTGCCCATTGTGCGGTTCTTCCCATGGCGTCCTGGCTGTGGACGACCTCGGCGAGGGGGAATGATGTCACGACTGTCACAGGGTGTGACTCGAAGTAGTGGCGTAACTTCCTCTTGGTGATTAGTACGGCGTATAGGAGTTTCTACATTTGGGAGTAGCGGGTTTTGGAGTCGGACAGTACCTCGCTGATGAAGTACACAGGGCGCTGTACCATGAGGGCGTGCCCCTTTTCTTCCTGCTCTACTACCAGGGCGGCCCTAACCACTTGCATGGTGGCCGCTATGTATATAGAGGAGGGATTCCCGTCGCTTGGAGGAACTAGGACCGGGGTTTTGTTAGAAGTAGCTTGACCATGTCAAGCGCCCTCCTGGCCTCGGTTTGTCTACTCGAAGCGGTCGGCTTTCTTGAGAGTTGATAAAGGGGGAGTCCTCATTCGACGAGGCGTGAGACGAATCGTCTGAGGGCGGTGAGGCACCCTATGATCTGTTGAACCCCCTTTATGTTCTGGACCGGACCCATCTTCGTGATGGCAGAGATTTTCTCTGGGTTGGCTTCGATGCCACGTTCGGAGACGATGAAGCCGAGCAGCATGCCCCTCGGGACCTCGAAAACACATTTCTCGGGATTAAGTTTGATGCCATTTGCCTAGAGTCTAGCAAAGGTTTGTTCTAGATCGACGACAAGGTGGTCAGCCTGTTTGGACTTCACTACGCTATCGTCGACGTAGGCCTCAACGGTCCACCCGATGAGGTCCCCGAAGCAGTTGAGCATACAGCGCTGGTAAGTTGCCCCAGCGTTCTTCAGGCCGAACGGCATTGAGATGTAGCAGAATGATCCGAAGGGGTGATAAAAGACGTCGTGAGCTGGTCGGACTCTCTCATCGCGATTTGGTGGTAGCCGGAGTACGCGTCAAGGAAGCAGAGGGTTTCGCACCCTGAGGTAGAATCGACTATTTGGTCTATGTGTGGCAAAGGAAACGGGTCCTTTGGGCACGCCTTGTTGAGACCTGTGTAGTCGACACACATCCTCCATTTCCCGCTCTTCTTTCGTTCAAGAACGGGATTTGCTAACCACTTTGGGTGGTGTACTTCCCTGATGAATCCGGCGGCCAATAGTTTTGCTATTTCTTCACCGATGGCCCTCGCACTTTTCCTCGTCGAAGCGGCATAGGCGTTGTTTCACCGGCTTGGAACCTGGGTGGATTTTCAAAGTATGCTCAGTGACCTCCCTCGGGATGCCTGGCATATCCGAGGGTTTCCACGCAAAGATGTCTTTGTTGCCACGGAGGAACTTCGACGAGCGCTTTCCTATTCGGAGAGAGCGCGGTACCAATCGTACCATTTTACCCTCGGAGCTGCTGGGGTCTATGAGGACCTCCTTGGAGCCCCCTCTGCCGATTCGAATGACCCAGTTGATTTCTTCGCGTTGGGCGTTTCTTGGACGACCTCCTCCTTGAGGGCGGCGACCTCCTCGGGCGACGATCATTGTGGCATGGCCATAGCTTTTCGACCTCGTGACTCGTGAGGGCCGGCTGGAAGGAGGTGCCGACGGTGATGACCCCATGTAGGCCTGGCATTTTTAGTTAGAGGTATGTGTAGTTGGGGACGGCCATGAACTTCGCGTAGCACGGTCGTCCCAGCATGGCGTGGAAAGTTCCGAGGAACCCTACCACGTCGAAGGTGAGGGTCTCAGTCCTGTAATTAGACCGATCCCCAAAAGTGACGGGCAGATCGATCTGTCCTAGTGGCACGGCTTGTTTTCCAGGCACGACTCCGTGGAAAGGCGCTCGGATGGGACGGAGGTTCGTCCGGTCGATGCCCATCTCGTCGAGCGTCTTGGCGTACATGATGTTGAGGCCGCCGCCTCCGTCCATCAGTACTTTCGTGAGTCGCTTCGGGCCAACGATCAGGTCAACTACAAGCTGGTACCTTCCCGGGTGTGGGATGGCATCCGGATGCTTGGTCTGGTCGAAGGTTATGGCGGATTCTGACCACCAGAGGAAGGCAGGCGTGGCTGGCCAGGCCGTATAGACCTCACGGCGCGCGACCTTCTGGCGTCGTTTGGAGTCGTAGGCCGTTGATCCTCCGAAGATCATAAGGGCGTCATTCAGCATCGGGAAGGCGTCGTCCTTCTCCTCGGCATCGTCTGCGGTGGGGGCAGGTTCCTTCCCCTGCTCCCCTTTGTTGGTGCTTCCGAGCAAGAACTTTCGATTGAGGCCGTAGTCTTTGAGTAGATGTTTTACAGGAAAGGCGTGGTTCGGGCACAGCCCTTCGAGCATTTTTCTGAAGTGGTTCGGAGTGCCCTCCGTGGGCTTCCGGCCACCTTTGCAGTCGGTAGCGCCACGAGCGAGTCATCGCGCCGTTGCTTCTTATTCTTTCTTTTGGCGAAATGGTTGGAGGCGCCTTCGCCGGCGCCCTCGTCCCGCCTCGCCTTGCCATCGGAACAGTCGAAGATTGCTCCGACCGCCTCCTCTCCTGAGGCATGGCTGGTGGCGATGTCCAAGAGTTCCTTGGTGGTCCATGGGCCCTTGCGTCCTAGCTTATAAACTAAAGACTCGCAGGTGGTCCTAGATAGGAAGGCTCCTATCACGTCGGCGTCAGCGACGTTAGGGAGCCCGTTGCACTACCGGGTGAAGCACAGGATGTACCCGCGGAGGGTTTCATCGGCCTTCTGGCGGCAGTTCTTGAGGACCCATGGGTTCCCAGGGCGCTTGTACGTGCCCTGGAAGTTCCCCACAAAGATTTCCCTCATATCCGCCCAACTCTGAATGGCGTTGGATGGTAGGTGTTCCAACCATGCTCGTGCTGAATCAGCCAAGAATAGTGGGAGATTGCAAATAATGAAATCATCATCATTCGCGCCACCGGCTTGACAGGCAAGCCGATAGTCTTCGAGCCAAAGCCCGGGGTTTGTTTCCCTAGAATATTTAGGGATGTTGGTAAGTGGTCGATACCTTTTGGAGAAAGCGGCGTTGAGGATGCTTGCCGAAGGCTGAGAGGGCCCGGCAGCCGGGCTTGGGCTCGGTCCTCACTCTTTGTCGTAGGGTCCGCCACGCCGAGGGTGGTAGCCGTGTTTGGCTCCTTCTCTTGAGTCATTGTAGGCACATCTGCGGGCGTCGATGGTGCTACGTGCGTCGCGGTTGTGGCCAAGGCATTGATGCACCAGGACAGCGGTGTGCTGCCTGCCGCCTAGCGGTGTCTGGTGAACCGATGCGTCCTTGGCGGGGCGTAGCGAGGGTGTGCGCTGGCTGGTGTCGAGCTCGCGTCACCGAGACAACGAGCTTTCCGCCTGCTGCGCCGCCGCACGCTCGAGCAACATGGGAATTTCTTGGCGGGCCCGGTGATCCTCGGACATTGCGGCCTCTGGAAGGCCGTGAAGCAAGGCCGTCGCAGCGGTGATGTTCTGGCTTGCCTGACCAAAGTGAGGGAGGGTCCCGTCATCGGTGAGGATCCTTTGGTGTACATCACGAGCTGTGGCGCGTGCGCGCCCACCGCTTCCGCGGCGTTCGATCTCGCGGTTGATCTCCGCGTACTCCCGCACGAGCCCTTGTCCGGCCTCATCGATCTCTAGCTTTCGAGCTCTCAGCTGCTCCATCCTCACACGAGATGGGGCCGCTGCCTCTCCTCTGGTCCTGCCATCGAGGTTGCCTGTCGGGGTAGCCTCCTCCTCGGAGACGCTTTCGACGCGCCCCTCAGGGGTTTTCGCCATGAAGCATCCCCGGGAAGGGTGATGGCTCCCCCTACTGGAGTCAGAGCTGGAGGACGATTCTGGCTCCTCAGTGAGGAGCTTGTAGAGAGACTTCGTGTCATGTTCAATTACCCCCATGAACTTGCTATCCGTGGGTGGTTGAACCATGCGCAGCGCCGTGAGGTGGCCAGCGGTCGCCGCAGCGTTGCGGAGACTGAACAAAAACACCGTCGGGGCGCTCCACACGTGACGCTCCAGAGAGAGGTGTCCCTCTCCGGAAGGTCGTGCCATGTCCTCGTCATTGGAAAGGGCGAGGCGACGCTGGCTCTCCCTGGACTGCTGGGGTCCAAGGGAGACGTCGAGCTAGCGCCCAAGCCTCTCGTGGTTGTGGCCGATGGAGGGGAGAGATTGGATGGCGGTGTACGCCCGTACCAACTCTCCTACCACCGTGATGATGAAATCTAGGCTCCCAAAGCGCACGTGTGCGCCTGGGACCCAGCTGATGTTGTGGTTAGCCATCCGTGGCCTGGTTTGGAAAGCGTAAAGGCCCCTACCTAGCGCGCCAACTGTCGGTGTTTCGAACAAGCACCGGCTAGTAAATTTATAATTCATGCGCGTTAGGCCCGGATGGTGCGCTAAAGGACACAAGGTTTATACTGGTTCGGGCTGAATGTCCCTATGTCCAGTCTATTGCTGCTTGTGTTATTAGCACCGGAAAAGGTTCATAGTAGGGGGTACAAACGGTCGAGAGAGGGACTGGTCCCAGGTCTCTGATGGAGGGGTCGAAAGGATGCCAAGAGCCTGGTGGCGGCCTGGCTGTGTGCGTGATGTGTCGAACCGAGCTCTCGGGGTCGGAGCGAGGCGGAGCCCAGCCCTCGGAGTTGGGTGAGGCGGAGTCTATACCTCGGGGGTCGGGGGAGGAAGAGTCTTACTTTCAGCCATCGATCGAGGTGAAGTCTGGCCCTGGACGTCGGGTAAGGCGGAGCCTAACCCTCAGCCCTCGAGCGAGGCGGAGCCGTCCTTCAGCCGTCGGGCGAGGCGGAGCTGGCCCACGGGCGTCGGGCGAGGCGGAACCAAACTCCCGTTGTTCGGGTGTCCTTCCGGGAGTTTTTAACGTTCGATGGTTATTAGTTCCACCACCTTGGGTACCCCGGTATTAGGTCCTCGACACTAAACCTCTGCCAAACCCACAGAATCTCCATCGATAGGAGGCCAGCGGGCCACCCAGGTTGGTCTCCGAAATGACCTAGGCATATGCCGGGTTGCAAGTAAAGGAGCAGTGGAATGTCACAAGAGGGCTATGCCGACCCCGTCATGAACGACGGACCCAAATTCCACTCGATCATACCCGTTAGCGAGCTCACTGAGCACGTCACTCGAGCCCGAGCGATCGAGGCAAGCGACAAAGCTCAGCCCCTTCGGTTGTGAGAAACCGAGGACGGGGTAACGCAGAAAATTCAAACCAACCCCTACCAAGCCCAACGGGGCTCAGGAGCTCAAGACACCTAAAAACTAACTACCTCGGCAGCGCGAACTACACCGACGCTAGGATCCACGAGCTTCACCTCACCCGATCCCTAAAACTAACTACATCGGCTACGCGGGCTGCACCGACGCTAGGATCCGCAAGCTCCATCTCACCCGATCCCTAAACTAACTGCCTCGGCTACGTGGGCTGCACCGACGCTAGGATCCTTTAGCTCCGCCTCGCCCGATCCCTAAAACTAACTGCCTCGGCTACGCGGGCTGCACCGACGCTAGGATCCACGAGCTCCACCTCGCCCGATCCCTAAACTAACTACCTCGGCTGCGCGGGCTGCACCAACGCCAGGATCCGCGAGCTCCGCCTCGCCCGATCCCTGAACTAACTGCCTCGGCTGCGTGGGCTGCACCGATGCCTAGATCCGTGAGCTCCGCCTCGCCCGATCTCGACTCTGTCTCAACTAAAATGCATGCACACACGTCCGCTGAGAAAACCCCCAGGCGATCCTGCCCGAATCGCCCGGGGGCTCGGGGGCTACACCGGCGGGTGCGCTCGCGCGCACCCACTGACAAAACAAAACCTCCCCCACTGGCAACACGAAAAACACCCCCAAACGATTCTGCCCGAATTGCCCAGGGGCTCGGGGGCTACACCCGCGAGTGCGCTCACGCGCACCCGCCGTCAAGACAAAAATCCCCCAGACGATTCTACCCGAATCGCCCGGGGGCTCGGGGGCTCCTATTAGGTTTATAAACCCAGGGTCCCTCATGGACCGGCTTCCCAGCAAAGGGTCGGCCCAGCAGACAATGTTGCAAACCAACGTGCAACTCTTGGGCCGGACCAAAAACCTAAACAGCAGGCCAGAAGGGCGATCCAATTTTTGACTAGAAGGCCTGGCCAAGGAGGAACGACGCCCCCTTCCGACTCTGGCCCCCTCTTAGACCGGAGCGCTCGCTTCGGTCTCCAGCCTGCCTCCAGATGGCCCCTCTGACCGGAAGGCCTGGCCAAGCCCCACTTTCGACTCTGACCCGCGTCTCCGACTGGGGATGCGCCAAACCCCTGCTCACTGCTCTTCTCCAACTAGCGCAAACAGGGCCGACTGGGACTAACCGACCGGGGACGCCCGCTCGGTAAGGACTAGGAAACAGACGGAGAAAGTAAGACAAGGGCACTCAAGTCAACCGCAATACAAGGAACGTACCCTATACACCTCCAAGACTGCACCCGGGAACCACCCGGCATGGCCAGAATCCAAGCAGTGTTGTAGGCGCCGACATTTCCCCTACAGTGTTGTGGGAGCCATCAACTGCCATACCAGACTAAAGTTGGCAACGGGTAGAAAATACCCGCAAACCCGCGGATATGAAACCCGATGGGCACGGATATGGGTCTAAGTATGTTCCCTTGAGAACGGGTATGGGCATGACCCTAAACCCAATGGATATTTGCTCGCAGGCGTGAAAAATGATATCCGCACCCATAAACCCACCAGACCCGCTCCAATACGACATGCATTTAGCTGTTAATGTGTGTAAGACTTATTTATTTGCTTGTTTAGAACTTTATCTAATAGTTTTTGTCTCTTGCCTGATGGTTCTTTAACGTGGTGAAAAACTAGAATTGAGAGTTCTATACTTGTATTTATGTGTTGCATATACATTGTATAAATGCTATGCGGGTACACGGGCATGCCGTGGGCATCGCTATCCATGGATAGCGGGCGCGAGGCGTGGTTTTTTGCCCGTGGCGGATAGCGGTGTGTAAACGCAGGCGTGGATTTTAGCTCGCGGATATGGATACGAACCTCATATCCGCGCGGATTTTACCCATTGCCATCTTTATACCAGACAAACATGGTAAGGCTCCCCCACATGCCTCTGGACATCAAACAGTGTTGTGGGCGGCGGCATTTACCGTACCAGGCGAACATGGTAAGACCCTTGCATGCCTCACGGGTATCAACGATTGTGCCATGCAATCGCGTCGCATATACGAAGAAGAAGGACGCAACATCCCACGTGCATCTGACGCTAAACAGTATTATGGGCGCCTACCATCATCTTGTACCCGTCGGCGTGGGCAGCAAAACTTAGTAGCCTACGTACTATCTCCCTCTTACTTGTAAGGCTATCACATTCATCTATAAAAGGGGATGCGCTCTCTCCCAACAGATAGATTCATTCAGATCGATCAGTTCACTTACATTGATTCACCCTATGTAACTTTAGACACTCTAAAGTTATACCGAGCACACGCTCGACCACTTAGCGCATAGCGGGGCTCCCGTCACTCTCGGTCCTTCAGACCAGAGTCCGACCGGACCTCTTGTACCCCCATCTTTCTCCTTCTCGTTTGTAACCCCACTGCAAACTTTGAGCATCTGAGCTCAGGAATAAAGTCACCGACCGACTCAAACTAAACGTAGCGCACGTTACGTGAACCAGTACAAACCCCGTGTTATTGAGTGCTAGGCCACCTATGATCACAACGTACGACAAAACTATAAATATTTACGTGTTGATTACTTTCTGCACCGACAATATGTGTGTTTATAATTCCAAATTTACAATTATTAATTAGATTAATCATGGATTCTTTGGTAAATTTTAAATCTAAACCGTTAAATTGTCACAAAATCTAATTATGTAGGTTGGTTTTCATTTTTTTTTATTAATGCGGTGATTTGTAGACCGGCGACCGTAATGACTTGTTTCAACACTATTGTAATAAGATGAAAGATAATAGACATGCCCGTCAATCAATATCATGCATGCATCTAAAATTCTGAACGTGCCAATAATCCAAGAAATGTGCCACTTGTAGGCACTTCCAAATCATGCACTGACTTGCTGAGTTCTCGGCACATAGAGGGTCCCGCGTGGGACATTGTTTGGGAGCTATAGCGGTCATGTTCGCTAGTCTTACGAGCTATATTTTTTCAACGAAGAAATAATATTTTTCTCTCACAATAAATTAACCAACATTACTTTTCAACGTGTCTTTTCAGCAAAATGAACCGGACCGGCGTCTGCATGCCCTTTGTCTCCTTGCATAGCATGGTGACTGCTCTCTCTCTCTCTGAAACTCATGGTGACTGATCTTTGGATGCCAAACTACGTGGGCCCACGGATGACAGGCCAAAATAAACGTGACCACTTAGACCACAATTAGCCTACAACCGGGATAAAGAGGTACAAGCTAATTTCTAAAAAAAACAACCGGGATAAAGATTCGATTTGTGTGGCCTCGCCAAACCGTACCCAAAAAAACCAAGGCGTACTTCGGGTCTAGTCCGGGTTTTTTCAGGCTTGGTTTTCGGTCTCCCGGTTTTTTCGGCTCACCTCTATATATCTCTTCTTGCTGTGTATCATCGTTGGTTAGTTTCTCCGTTCATATATACTGCTAGCTGGTTCGGAGTGGTATAGATAGATTTCACGGCGAGGATTACCCAGAATTAGACAGCAACAGAAGCAGTTCTCTTCTCCAGGCAATAAACTAGTTACATACGTATCACCAAAGAGTAGCTTCTTCGGCGCTACAACCAAAACGAAGTATCATTTAAATGCCACACATGGCCGCGCTCTGTTCTTCGGTTGCTTCCCGAGGCTTGGCACTTCAGACCGCCCTTGTGGTTTCTCCTCCTCCTCGCCGCCGCGGGACTCCAGTGATCTCCGTATCACCTCATGCTCACCGGCAAAGTCTTATCGGCTCAACGACGAATTCTTCAGGCACGAGCCCGATCAAAAGAAGTACACGGTAAAATGCATCTCTCTCTTAAACCTCATCACAGTGACACAGTCACAGATCCTAGGATATATGCACTATCTAGCACCATATATGTCCTTTCAAGACTCTGTGTTTTAGTATCTTGTTTCTTAGCATGCACACAGTAAGTTTCATGAACACATATAAAGTTTCGCTTGTTTTTGTTCAGAATTCGTGCAGTAGATCCAGCCTCTGCAAATTCGTCTGGCGGAAACCTCATAATCCCAATTCCCGACCTGCTTTCAGTTTTATCATGGTGTGTGACGAAAACAGATACTTGCTTGTTCATTTTTCAGATGCAGTTTCCAAATTTACTCGATCAATTTCCTTCTCGCGTTGCAAACCGGCCCACCATCTCCGCTTTGTCAGGCCCTGGATGTTTGGTGCGGCCATAGCTGCAGCAGTACCTCTCTACAGAAGGTTCAGAACATTAGAAGGTATATATAAACACGGAGACGACACAGTGTCCACCACTTTGTGACGAACGAAATCATCATCTTCTAGCATAGTATGCATATACTTTGCTGATTGCAAGTTTTGTGTAACAGATAACGTAGAGAAGGCGGCGGAGGCGGCGATCGAGGTGATCGACACGGTGGCGGAGGCGACCGAGAAGGTCGCCGACGAGGTTGCCGAAGCGTTCCCCGGCAATGAAACTCTGAAGCAGGCAGCCTCCAAGATTAAGGCGATCGCGGATGAGATCGAGGAAGATGCCGACAAAGCTGAGGCCCTAATTGAGAAGGTTAGTTTTACTACTTTTACCCAATTCCCATTATCACTGCAGCTGCTGGTAGTACGTGCTTCCATGATGGCTTGGTGGAGTAGTTTGGTACGATCATGGAGTACCAGTGGGGTCGTCGTTTTGACTATATATATGGCACATGTGAACATACAGCTACATTTATTTCGCCCGCCAAACTATTGTTTGACAAGCAGGCTCACAAACAAACAAAGGGCACTCGCTGCTCGTGAGCCCCCTTAAGCTATTCACCAGCAACTGCACAACGGCTACTGTGTTTATTCCACCTCCTAAACTTTAGTCGATGTCTCATCGATATTTGATATATATATGCAATATTAAATATAGACTAATTATAAAACTAAATACACAGATTGAGATTAATTTGCGAGACGAATTTTTAAAGCCTAATTAGTCAATGATTTGACAATGTGGTGCTACAGTAAACATGTGCTAATCATAGATTAATTATGCTTAATAAATTCGTGGATTATTGACATATTCTATAATTTATTTTTTTATTAGTATCCGAATACCCCATGCAACACCCCATGTGACATCCGATGAGACACCTTTTAAACTTTAATCCCTGCATCAAACGCCCCTTATTACTATTACTATTTTCCGTTGTCATTCTTCTTCCTACTCTAGGAGGATCCGTAAAGAGAAGAGATATTGAACAAAAAAAAGCTAAAGCTAAGCGAACAATTAATCCACTCGACCATGTAGACCAAATATGCATGCATATATTAGCAATAAATATATTTTTACAGTTTATCGACCGTGAAAAATGTTATCATAATATAACAATGATATTGAGAGTTTATTTTAAATTATATGAGACACTATGACAATAAGTTTAGTAAGTTGTTAGGGCAACTCTAAAAGACTCTCTATATTCTTCCTAATTGTTAAAAATAGAGATTTTGGTGAAAAAAAAATATCTTCGAACAGCTTATCTAAATGGATATCTAAATATAGCCATCATCCATTTTGAATTTCCATGAGCCAAAGATGGACAACGGGTTGACTCTCTAGAGTGCGATAAGATATAGAAAAGTTATTCAAGAGTGGAAAGATATGGAAAGCAATTTTATTCAAATGACTTTCCAAATGATGCATGATTTAGAGAATGACTGTAGAAAGACTTTTGGAGATGCCCTTAGTTTAGGTAAGTTTGTACATTTTCAATAAAAAAATTAAATATCAATATTGACAATTTAGTTTAAAACAATATATTTTCTTTATAAACAATACTACTACACATAAAATTCTTTGGTAAAGGAAGTTTAACATCTGGTGCTACGATGCATGCTGAAAACATGGTTTATGCCATTGTGGTAACTAATTGTGGAGACCTAGAATAGATTTTTAATAAAATATAAAAGACAAAAATGAATAAAGATATAATAAGAGAGTTTGAACTTAACATATGAATGAAAGACTTGCAACAACTAATAAGATCAAAAGGTACAAAAACAAATATAGATTTATGATGTCACAACAAGAGATAAAAATGTGATATATAACTTGAGATAATAAGTTTTTTGAAAAATACGCATTGAAACTCATGAGGTGCAATGCCAAGGATGAAATTACATATAGAGTAATTATTAAATTTATCACAAGCACAAATAAATTATTAATTAAGTATTCAAATGAGTATTGTGTTAGAAAATGAAGAGAGAGAGAGAGAGAGTAAAAAATAATCAATTTTGATTGGCTATATATGTTAAATTTATTTACATACCCTAAATTTATTTACAAACTTTTAATTTGATACCTACTCGTAACACCCCCGTCCAAAAATCGCTTATATGGCCCGACTTCAAGACGTGGGCAGGCTGGCCTGCATCTGTAGTAGCACCTCGCTTACACTTCGGTCCTCGCTTCGTTAAAAGGGTTAACACGGAGGTGCTCCATTTGGAACAACAAGGATTATAAGTTAGCCCTCACCCTCTAAACTTTCAAGGTGATTCTAAACCCACCCACCACAACCACATATGTATATATGACACTTGGGCCAACTTCACAACTACTGTAGGCTACTAATGGGCTAGGGTGTTACACTACTCCTTTCATTCCACATTATAAGTTATTTTAACTTTGTTAGAGAGTCCAAGCATCTCAAGTTTGATCAAAATTATAGAAAAAAATACAAGGATTTATGACATCAAATATGTATACTATAATAATATAATTAATGACGATTCTAATGGTACTTATTTGGTATCTTAAATATTATTATTTTATTATATAAATTTAATCAAACTTAAAATGCTTTGACTTTCTAAGAAAGTTAGAATAATTTATAATTTGAGATGGAGGGAGTATTACTCCGTATATAGCATAAGATTCTAGACCATTCTAAAACATGGATTGATAGACTAGTTCTGTATAAATAAAGAGGATAATTGTTTCACTTCGCTGACATTACTATTGGCAGGTTGACGAGATAAAGAAAGAGGTGGATTCAATTATCGATCCTCTAATCGACAAGGTCACGAAGACCAAATCCTAGAGAAGGAGACCATGCAACTGGAGGAGACAATAATGCAAATAAAACAGCCAGTGAATTAATTTAAGAAACAAACACTACTAGCTAGTTGGGCAGTATCCAGAGGAAACTGCGGAGGCAACATGACAAGTCTCGGTGTCATCGCCTATTTAATTATCTCATTCGATGCTTTCTAATCACGGCTTGTTCAGTTAAGTGACTCTTCTAGCTACGAACTCCTCCTATGAGACAGAGAGGACAAATTTCCTTGGATGTTTTAGGCCCTGTTTGGCAGGGCTTCTTTATCAGCTTTATGAGTCGTTTGGAGCTGTTTTCTGCCAAACGGGGTAAAATGAAATAGCTTTACTGATGAAGTCCCTAAAAACATGTTCTCACAGTGATTTGGGGTGGGATGGAGCCAAAAAAAGTGGCTTCTCCCGACTCCTTCTCCAGGCCCCTAAAAACATGCTCTCACAGAGAAGCCATTTTGCCAAATAATTTACCAAAAAAAAAATGGCTTCACTAGTGAAGTGAAGCTCTGTCAAACAGGGCCTTATTATTGTCAAGTGCTTATGTGCTTGTGCAGTTGTGCTTCTACGGTCACTGACATAAAAAAAAGGGGATTGGCAGGAACGAAAATCCCTAAAAATTTGGTCCGAATTTTTTAAAATTTGCACAATTTTTAACTAAAATTTGAAAATCTAAAACAAAATCATCCGAACAAATAAAAACAAAATTACCACTAGATATATTTACTAGAGGTCACTGATAGAGCTGAGAAATCTCGATCGAAATTCCGAACCATGGCTGCGACTAGCGTGAAACGGTAAATTGGTAAATCCTGCTCCTTGTCCTTCTCGTTCACGATGCCATCATCAATTTTACAATGGGCCCACGGATCATTCACCGACGCGTAGGGGCGTAGTGTGCACTCGTCGCCATCGGCCGTCGGTGCCTCTACGCAAGTGGCAACTGTAGACGACAAGGGATCACAAGTTGGCTTCTTATCATCTGCATAATATATGCTCTATTTGTTTGGCTGATAAGATCGGACTGAAAATACTGTTGGTTGATTTGTTAAGAAAAAAAAATAATATTCATTGACTGAAAGTATGGTTTATGAGACAAGTGAACGGGATGATAATCTGAAATTTTCTACGTACGTACTGTATGGCACTCCGTGCGTCTGGGCCACACGTGGATCCAACATATGTTTCCTGCGGTCTTATTTAGATACATGTGTATTCATTTTATTCTATATATGTTAGAATGGAACGAAATAAAATTTAGTTCAATTCTACCTCCGATATATTTCGACGTACGTGCGCATCCAACACCTACGAGATTTGGTTCCCGGCGTCGTCGTCGATCTCGATGTAGCATCGTGCAAAGCATGGCCACACGCACCACTGTCACTGTGATTCCGTACGTGGACGGCAGAACGCTCGGGCACGATCACCGGATGCTCGGGATCTCCCGAGAGGGGGCCGCACCACGTGATGGCAGTATGACGCACATGCATGGATCCCTTCCCTTGTGTGTGTTGTGTCCTTTTCTGTTCTTTTGTGATGAAAGTACGAGTAGCACTCACCTTAGTTTTGGATACATACATAAATTGATCTTCTCAAAATAGAAAAGCTCCGCGACAGATTCTCTAAAGTCAGTTCTATATTTTTTCTGTCATCAAGCTATTTCTCAAATTGATTGCAGTGCCTGTGTCTAATGACTATATTTCTGTCATCAGGCTTGTATTGTACTATTTACTATTGAACTGATGCGTCATCGCTTTGGAGTACACATCATTCAACACTCTCACGGCATCAAAAACATTATTTGAGCATTTGTTTAGTTGTTGGCTGCTGCACAGTTGAACTAAAGTAAAAAAAAAAACAAATCCTAGCACAATTGAACCAACTCCATTAACTGGTGGACTAAAGGGGCTAGTGAAATAGAGTGTGTTTGGATATCTATGGATTTTGGATTTTTGGATGTGGTTATCCACGCTACCTGTTTGATTGGATGAATAGAGTGAACAATTTTTCTGTTTGGTTAGATTAATAAGGATGAACAGGGTAGATATGGTCACCTCCTACCAAACTGATGATGGCACCCCTTCAAACGTGCACATCAGCTACAACATACTCCCTTCGTCCCTAAATGTAGTCGTTTTCGCTTCCCGAAAAACAACTTTGACTAAATATATATTTAAAAAATATTAATATTTATGATACATAGTTAGTATCATTGGATAGATATTTGAATCTAGTTTTTTAATAAATTTATTTAGAGATAGAAATGTTGCACGCATTTTCTATAAATCGAGTCAAAGTTATCGGCACGTAAATCGTGGCAACAAACATTTAGAGGCCGAGTGAGTATCATAGAACACATGATAACTTGATAGACACATGCACTGTGCAATCAAAATATAGTCATTATATAGCTTTAAAATAACATGGCTTAGAACTTGCACACATTAGCTACAAAATACATAAATAATAACCCACAATGCACTGTTTGATGGGGCATAAGCACATTTGCTACATAATATAAAATAACATGGTGCATTGTTTATGGGCTACAAGCAAAGTAGTTGTAGTACTCATGCCAATCTGTAGCAATTGCAAAAGAGTCGCTATAAAGTTATACCGACTGATGTAATGGTCGCGGTAAGTGGCGTCGCTATAAATCTATAGCGACTGACAGGGCCTATATCGATCGATAGTTGGATGCTATATTTATAGCGACCAATTATCTGTTACAAAGTTTTAGCGACCAAAGGTTTGAGGATATGAAACTTTTTACCAACCAATAATCTGTCGCTATGAACTGGTAATTATATAATTAATTTCACATTATACCATATAAGTTTAGGCTTGTTTAACATCCATACAAGTTCACAGTACACATCAACCACATACTCCCTCCATACCTGTAAAGCAAGTCGTTTAGGACATGATTGTGTTTACCAAGGAGTGATTAATTATGAGGTATTTTTCCCTGTTTGCCCTCATTAAATAGGGTTGCGCATATCCCCTAGACAACAAACGTTGGTAGCTGGATTGGTTAGGCTGCTGCGTCCCGAGGCCTGTGGGCAGGTTTCGAATCCCCTTGCTGACGCTTGTTTTTGCTTGAACGTGATTTTGCATGGCGATTAATGCGTAGTGAAGCGGAACGGGCGGCGAGCGCCAGGGGCAAACGCGTCCAAACACGACCCCGCGTGCGTACAACGACATGCTTTGCGAAAACGGGCCAAGAGCCCAGAACGACATGCTTTACGGGTACGGAGGGAGTAATTGTATAAACAGATCTCATATATTCATTGAAATCAACATTTGTACAATTGTACTTGGATAAATTATACAAGGCACCTACCACATAGGCACACAACCCATGAACTTCTAAAGAGTTCAGTATACACAAGACCAATCCTATATACCCTAGCAATCCAAAATCTACAGGCTAGAAACACATTTGAGCGCTCCACACCTTTTTGACCACTTCCATGAGAACTCTAAATAGCTTGTCGACACCATCAAGCATGCTGCTTACTGGCACCTCCCATAACTACATGCCTGAAATCCACATGCAACCCAATATAAGTATTCTGGTATTCAGCTAGGATCCAATAAGTAGACAGGTGCAGGTGCAGTAAATAATAGATCGTTTGACACTAATACTTGTTTTTAGCGACCGATTGTCCGAGGAAACAGCTAAATATATATACCGATCGATGCAGAGTCGGTACAAGAAAAAATAGCGATCGATGATCTGTTAGAAATTTATAGCGACCAATTGTTGGTTGTTAATAATCTGTTTTAGCGATCGTTGTCCGATGCTAATTGTTGGCTATGGTATAGTGCGTGCAACAAGGCACAAGAGTCATATCTTTAGTTTGCTGGAAAATTCTCACAGGTGAACTTTGCAGCCTAGTTTCACTTGTGAGCGAATGACAGATAACATAAAGCTCTAGCTTTGCTTGGATGGCCAACCAGATGCTCATGGTAAAATGACAAATGGGTGCCATCAAAGCCTAGAAGACTACAAACAACATCATCATGCATACCTTTGAGAAGTTCATCGCCTACTCCATCCTTCTGTATGGCACAAGAGAGTCCTTCACCAACATCTTCCATTGCATGTAGCAGTCCATCTTCCCTTTCCCTTTCAATTGTCTTTCATTTTCATCATTAGCAGCAGCATTAGTATTATTACCATCACGACTATCTTTTAGCTTGTTCATTTTCACCAATTCTAGTTGCTAGAGGTTCATTTGACCCCTTTGCATACTTCCATGTGGACATAGTAGCAACAAAGGTAGTAGCCATCTCACCATAATGCTCAATAATAGGCTTGTTTAAAAATTCAGCATCAGATTTATGGTCCTTGCAATAAATACACAAACTATTTGACCAACTAGTAGGCAAACTGGGAGACAACTAGTAAGCAAACTAGGCGAACTAGAAGACAATATTACAATAAGACTTATGGCAACAAGGATACTACAATGTAGCTTGTATAAAGCACATGATCAAGTAAATCACAAAGTTGACTTCATCCCAAAGAGCAACACTCAAGCTCCTGAGTTTGTTGATCTTCACATACTTTCTTTTCCATGTTCTAAGATGGTTATTCATAGCTTTAGCACAAGAGTTCAGATGTGTTTTCTTGAAATTTGATGATGTTTTGCCAGTGTCCACCACATTGGTTTGGCTGCTCACTCCCTGTTTTTGGGGAGCATTCCACACGACTGCTCACTCCCTGTTCCCAATGGTTCGACTACATCCTGGTGGTTGGCACAAGGCAAATGGGAATGAGTACACGAGTTCCTATTTGCACTGCATTAGCTTTTGATCGACTAGAATGAACAAAAATTGGTCATGGCTGGCCCAAGTAACAATGCCATTAGTGCCCTAAGCACTAGTCCCACTAAAGGGTACATCCTAGTTTTTATCTTTGTTCATATGATCAATATATTAGCATGTATGTGGCGACTGCTAGTAGATCACACATCCACATAATTGTCACAAATATCTTTATATGCTTCTAGATTAGAATGTTTCTAAATTTTCCTAAATATCTAATACTATCAGCCCTTCTTTAGTTAGTTGTGCTTGGCTAATAGGCTAACAACTTGCCAAGATCTTGGCTAATTTTTAGACTACATGATGGTCCTCTTATTGGGATCACCTAGGGCTAATTTTTACCAGTTAACAATTAGTCGCTGGTATAATTAAGCAAACATGCCCTAAGCTGAAAGTGAAAAGATGCAAAAAAAAGTTAAAATAAATATCTAGAAGCTAGAGAAAAAAAGCTTTGCACAACTCTAGCGATGGATCATCTTGTATACATGCAAAGTTTCAGGTTACAGTTGAATCATGTTTTGAAGATAAAAGTAATATCAAATTTCATTTGCATTTTCAAGTTCCAATAACAGATTCCTAGTGCAAGTGTACTAGTAAAAAATTGTCAATTTGTCATCCCTTTTTAGTCTTTTTTTTCAAAAAGCTATGGGTAAGAAAATTATAATGGTACGTATGAGTAGATAAGAAGCAATACACAACAATGCACACCAAACAAAAATGATCACCCTCATAGTGAAAGCGATAGCAAGACAACCACCACGACAAACATTGCTCATGAAGCCAACAAAGCAACAGAAAAATCAAATGCCACCTTGCGCCGTAGCAGACAAGCAAAGAGCTTAGGAGGAGAGAATGCCTCCAAGGAGGAGAAAGACATTCACATATGTGTCTAACGCTGACCGAATAGGTGAGATTTTCAACCGAGACTCGACATGGTAAAGGATCTAACAACAAAGCCTCTAACAAGGAGTGTGACACTGGAGACATCATCAATGTCAATCTCAGTGGGGATCCAGGCAGGGCCTTCACAACAAATTACTCCACCTCCTAAACCCACACACCCAACCACATTACAACGCTAAACTTGCAACTGCCAGGAGAGGCGAACCGCCGAGGCAATAACTGCAATAAGTCACAATCACAATTCACGGGAGATGTAACTACACCAACTAGGTCATAGGAGTTCGTGAATAAATGTTCTGATGGTACCATTGGCAGACAAGGGCTGCCTCTACCCCAAATGGCACTAGCCATCGAGGTCCGCCACACCTAGTTAATGCACATGAGCCTCTGTTGCATGTCACCATCCATCAACAAGCTTGTAGACAATCCGACGAGCATCCCTACACGAACAGGTCACCGCCTATGGCCTTGTTAATTTGGATGCACTCGCATGCACCTCAATTCATATGTGTTGGAGTGGATTGTGGCACCGGAGACGTCATCAATGTCGGTCTTAGTGGGCTTATTTGGATGCACTTGTATCCACCTCAATTCATGTACTCCAATGTATATGGATTGAGGTGGATATGAATACATCCAAATAAGCCCTACAATAGGTCGCCTTTCTTTAGTTGTTGTAACAGCTGTGAGTCAGCCATATGCATGCATGACCGGTTGCCTCCATTCCAGTTCTCATATACTGTACCTAACCAAACACTTGTTAGCCCACAGTGCACCAGAGAGGACTGGGTTGCATGAGTCACTTTTGTGAGTGAACGTCGGGTTTCCTTGTATTCAAATGTGATCAAATTGGAGCCTGAAAGTAAAAACTTTTCATGTATGTAGAACATAACCGCACCTAGAGTTGTATGCAAAGTTTTAGAATTTTGTAAAAAATATACTTTACAGCATGTTTGGTTTTGTGACGTGAGGTGATCCGGAATGATCTGATCCTAGAACCGAAGCTGACTAGAATGCAAGGTAGGTTTTCTGTAAACCTGTAAATAGGCGCAATTTTTAGGGTCGGTGAATAACCTGCCTTGCATCTCTAAAAGCTGACAATGTTGTTTCGTTCTCAGTGTTCAACCACACCGTCCATCATTGAGTGCTTCCACGGAGAGTTAAGCACAAGCAATCGTGAGAAACCAAGCCGCAAAAAGTGACGGACGAATTCATTCACTACTGGATTCAGGTTCTTCGCCGAGTGCCTGAGGCACTCGGCAAAGGCTATATTGCACTCGGCAAAGCCTTTGCCGAGTGTGGCACTCGGCAAAGCACACACGGCAAAAAATTGATCGGCAAAGCACTCTTTGCCGAGTGTATTTTATCGGGCACTTTCGGCAAAGGCTTTGCCGAAAGTGCCCCGGAAACACTCACTAAAAGAAAAGCGACCGCCACGGCGCCGGTTCCGTTGACGGTCACTTTGCCGAAAGTGTCAACCCCGCCGCACTCGGCAAAGATTTTTTAAATTTTTTAAAACTTTCTTACCGAAAGTGCCAACACGTGAGGCACTTTCGGCAAAGAGCTTCTATTTTTTTTTTGAGAATTTTCTTTGCCGAAAGTGCCAAACCTCCATGCACTCGGCAAAGCCTTTTTTAAAATTCTTTGCCGAGCGCCAAACCGGAAGGCACTCGGCAAAGAGCTTTTATTTTTTTGAAAATTTTCTTTGAAAGTGCCAAACCTCGAGCGTGCACTCGGCAAAGATTTTTTTTATTTTTAAAATTATTATTTGCCGGCGTCAACCCGGCAGAACACTTTCGGCAAAGAGCTTTTATTTTTTGAAATTTTCTTTGCCGAGTGCCACCACTCGAGCACTTTCGGCAAAGTTGAAATTTTTTTTTAAATTTCTTTGCCGAGTGTTATAGTCATAGCACTTTCGGCAAAAGCTGGAAAATCTGTTTCTCGGTCGCCCATTTTGCCGACTTTGCCGAAAGTGTTTTGACCATTGCGCTTTCGGTAAAGGGTCCTTTTCGAAAAGTGCAACACTCAACAAAGTGACCCAAAACGGCAAATAATTTTTTTTTTATGTTCCATCATGACAAATACATTCATACAAACATATATCACATATATATCTTATCCATCACATATATATCTCATCCATCGCATATATATCTCATCCATCACATATATATCTCATCCATCCACACATCCATCCGCCCATAACACATCCATCACAATATGTAATAATAAGTGCTCAAGTCCATCCAAATAAGTTTACAAGTTCATCAAAGTCCACAAGTGCATCACAAGTCCATCACCAAGTGAACAACAAATGTAAAAATACAACATGCACTCATCTCGCCATCTTCGCGTTGTGGTGAAGGCCCAGTGCATCATTAAGTAGGTGCATGAGGTGGATTATTCGAACCACCGTCCGATGGAGACCGCACAAAGGAGAAAAGATTGCATGTGAGACAAAATTATTTTGATAGCTAATCTAGGACGATAGAGGCCATACAAGCAAAGCACAAGTGAAAGTAAAAACTTTGATACTCACAGGAGTAGCTGCAATTTGCTGCAGGACGCGAGGCGGAGGTGGAACCAACAGCCAGTGGCGAGACAAGCCCATCGTTGCCCAAGCCCTTGTAGAAAATCCGTAATGTCCATCGACCTCTGCGCTGGGCTCCGCCGCTTTCGCCCGCTCGGCCTCAAGCGGGCCCCAGCCTCGGCGTTCCTTCATTTCTTGTTCTAGCCGGGGCCTGCAATATTTCACTCCAATGTTTGATAATGCAAAGCTAATTAAGGTGTGTAAAGATCAATGTATGACGAGTAAAAACAGAATAACCTCGAAAGCGTCGACCGGTCTTTGTCGTGATCGGCCCGTCGCGAATGGCCGGGCTCGGCTCGTGCTCCGTGCTCGGATCTGGGAGAGAGAGGAGTAGAGGCCGTGTCGATGACGCCGTCGCCAAGCAGAACCGTCCATGCTTCTTGCCTTGCCCGCCCTCATGACGGCCTCTCCATCGAAGTCTGTGTGCTCGGATCGTGAGTACGCCCCATGGAGCGACCTCGCCACCTCGATGTACTCACCGATGCGCGAGTGGGACGCCGGGTTCGTGTATGCCTCGGGCGGGTCCTCCAGGTTGAAGGAGACGTCGGACGTCGCCTTACCCTTGTGGGCCATACACCATGCCTGGAAGTCCGAGCAAGCCTGGCCACTATGTGACGCCGACTGCGAGAAAGACAGCACGATGATTAGAAATCAGACAGAACTGAGCGTGACAATAGATAAATCAATTCGCGTACCCATGCTTGTTTGTATCCGGCGAGGTTGCGGCTGCCTTGATGGTGTGCTGGACCTTGCATCAGTAAACGACGGTCCCGGGCATCCCTATGCATCTTGAGGTACTCCTCCGTGAACCACCTGTCCACCATCATCGCCCAACACTCGGGATACGCTTGGCACCACCAGGGAATCACCTACACGTCATCAAGTATTGGACATATAAGAAGATCAAATTAAACCAACTTAATCTCAAATTGAATCAATGTTGATGTTCTTCATTTACCTCAAGTCTTGCTCCGGGTCCGTTGCATCTCTCTTGCGTCTTTCTTGGTTTTCCTCTCTCCAAGCTTCGACCCGTAGTAGGTTACGATGGCTGGATGCGCGCCTCGTGATGCATGTCGTCGTGACGAGTTTTTTACGAGCTTTGGTAGTCGCTCGCTCCATACTGGCCTCAAATCCCTCCTCGTGATCTCGTAATAAGTCTGCGCATACAAAAGCGATGTATCGATTCATTATTTCAAGAAAAGTCTAATGAATGCGACGTATTGAGCAATGTTGTGCAAGGGAGACTTACCCAAAACTCTGCCTTCACCAGCGCCGCCTTGTTGGGGTACTCCGATCGGAGGCGACGGCGTAGTGGTCAAGCAGTAGGCCGGCTCCGTCTTCGCGTGCGCACGTGACAATGCCGGGAAGTCTTTGCTGCATGAAGACCCAGGATGCCGTTGACTAGCCGTGCGCTACCACCCGACACAACCACCCAGTTCCTGCACGAGTAATTAAGAAAAATTATTAGTTTTTTTCATCATATCATATGAAGTAGTGGTGATAACATATACAGTTACTTACTTTTGTCCTTCGGGGCGAATCAGTGGGCATTGGTGACGAAGTGGAACCTGTGGGAGACTCGCGGGACCTCGCAAGTAGACACTCGAAGAGGAGTTGGAGGAAGCAGAACCCGTGCCTGCCGCCTCCCCCTCCTCCTCCTCCTCCTCCTCCTCCTCCGTCTGCCGAACCAACTCCTCGTCTGACTCGTCCACGGGCGCCACCTCCTCCTGCGGCTGGCGGTCCTCCTCACGTGGCGTGGGAAGAGACGGCCCCCTCCTGCGGCTAGCGGTCCTCCTCCTCCTGTTCGATCCCTCTGCTGCCCCCTCCTGCGACCGGCGTTGTCTTTGGTAAATCGAGTTCACAGACCTATGACGGTCGCCCGCCATCTTTGTTCAATCACCTGCAATAAAAAAGAAAAACAAGACATAATTAGAAATAGGTGCAAAAATAAACAAAACATAATTACAAAAAATATAGTATTACATGTACTAGAAATATATGCAAAAATGAACAAAACATAATTACAAAAAATATAGTATTACATGTATTAGAAATAATCTTCATGATTGAAATTAGATGGATCATAGGTCTAAATCATCACTATCAACATTGTCCAACTCATCAACACTATCCGAAGGAGGAATGTTGTCTTCATTGTCATTGCCGAAATGTAATCGCTCAAGCATTTGTATATCCTTGATTTCGCACCTCGTCTCCAGCGTCCTCGTCATCATCCCTTTCATTATCTACTTCCATTCCTATCTCTTGGTTAAGTCTATGTCAAACCTCCCTTGTAGCCCCTCTTCTTGATAGAACTCTCCATCATATGTGTTTGGGTTGAAGTTATAATCTTCATCGTTTGGGACAGGTAGTTTACCGTGTGGCGATACATTGTGCACAATAGACCAACCCTTAAGATGCTCGGCGTCTTGCACGCCAGATGACGTATAATAAACACGGACGGCTGTTGAGCCACAATGTAGACATCTTTTCCGGATAGACGGAATCACTGTCGAATCTCGACTAGCCCGAGCTTAGGGCTCCGGTCTCGTTACACCAGGATGAAACCAGTGGCATTTGAATATGACTGGAGTAAGAGGTTTGGAACCATAAAATGATATTTCGTAGATTTCTTCAATTCTTCCATAATAGTCGAGTCCATCAGTGCCGGGCGTAACAACTCCGCTGTTTGTGGTTTGTCGATTGGGCCGACTCTGCTCGTAGCTTGCTGTGTGAAAACGATATCCATTCACGTCATAACCGGTAAATGACTTGACCCTAACGGCACAGCCATTTGCAACCTGTCTTAACTCATCACTTATAGGCGCATCAGTTTGGGCTTTCTGTTTGAACCAACAAATGAAATCGGGGCTCCCTAGTCCCGCACCCCGTGAAAGAAGGGTATCATTTTCTTGCGGTGTAGGTTGCCTTGATCCATGCCAGGATTGACGAAGAAATTCCCTGTACCAACGAGAAACAAGGGGGTTGGACGATGAAACAAGGACATACGGCGAAATGAAACAAGTTCGTTTAGAACTTACCGAATGAACGGTTGCACCTCGACAAGGTTGGTCAACACATACAGCATGATACTGCGCCACTCTTCATTTTTCAATTGCTTAATGGTCGATGCAGTTGCGCTTCCAAGTTGCCTCATCTGCTTTGTCACGATGTTTGTCATTAAAGCGGATCCAAGCTTCACCATCGGATGGATGTACCATCTTGTCAGGATTGTACCGTTTGCCATTTTTGTGCCATGTCATCATTTAGCGGATTCCTCGGTCATGTATAGCCGTTGAATCCTCGGTAGGAACGGAAGGTACCGTAGGATTTTCATGGGGATCGTAAGTTGCCTCTTCGGCCATCATCATCAGAGTCTACCTCCGGTACACGGAGGATTTACACTTTTGGAGAACTTTGCATGCTCGTGTTCTTTCCTAAATAGGAGACACCCTTTCGGACAAGCATGTATCTGCTCATACGGCATCTTAAGTGCTCGAAGGAGTTTCTGTGACTCGTACATGCTCTTCGGCAGAATGTGGCCCTCCGGAAGCAAGGTGCCAATCACGGCCAACATCTTATCGAAGCCAGGTCGACTTAAGTTTAACTCGGACTTCAACCCCATTAAGCGTCCAATGGCATCCAGTTGAGACACCGTTGACCGATCGTGAAGGGGTTTCTGTGCCGAGTCCATCATATCGTAGAATGCCTGTGCGGCTGCTTCCATCTCCTCCTTCTCACGTCCCTCATCGAACTGTCCTTGGTGAAAGTCATCTAACATGTCTGCTACCCCAGCATCAGCATCAAAAGCCTCCACCCGTGGTCTCACCACCTCCTCTCTCATACGATGGGCTTCACCATGGTGGACCCACCGGGTGTAGTCCGGCGTAAATCCATTCTTCACAAGATGTTTACCCATTTCCACCTTGTTTACCCTTCTCCTGTTTCCACATTTCTTTGCGGGGACACAAAACTAGGCAATGTCCTTTTGGCGTTGCCAAATGCCTTTATTCAAGAAAGCATCGGTCTTGTTCATCCATTCCGTGGTGTAATCACTCTGACTTCTCCAGCCCGTGTACATCCACTGACGGTCATCCATCCTCTAACATATGTATCGGCAAGTAATGTAACCATTAATTGCATGTACATGGTGTTCCTACTGTCTAATAGGTGAGGATAGGTCTAATCCCACCCATGAGATGTGTAGATGAGGTTAGTTTCCATGCTCTACTCCTATCCGAGAGAAGAGAATTTGGCTGACACCTCTCATTTGTTCTCCGGATACACGTCCTACCAAAGAAGAGTGTGTATCAGGAGAACAACAGGAGGTGATGCCGAAAGTCTATCTCGGACTAGAGCGTAACATGGAAACTAACCCATCTACATGCATCCAATGGCTGTCCAAAAAGCGTGGACAATCCGAAATAGATACGGTCATAGATATGCAAAGATCTGCATACCTCCAACCGTATCTCTTTCGAACGGGAGACGCCTAACTGGGTTACGCGATCTACGACAATGATATAAAAAGAGGGGTTATACCTAGGGTGGCGATGGAGTCAGGCTAGCGGGGCCGTGGCGGGTCGGTGCAGTGGCGAGACGACGCGGTGCAGGCAGACCGACACGGTGGCGAGAACTCCGACTCAACTCTGACGGGCTCTTCTCTACAAAAATGGAACAAAATACTGTTATTTACAAAAAAAATCGGCAGAACCTCCCCTGCACGGTGAGGTTTCCAAAACCTGCAAAAAACAACGGCACGATGGCCGACAAGCACATATGGCTCAACAGAAGCCATGTAGTTTGGATATCAATCCATGTAGAAGAATATATCCAAGTAGTACCTCTACTTGTACTACTACTACCACTACTTCTACTACTACTACTACCACTAATTCTACTACTAATACTACCACTAGTTGTACTAATACTGCCACTAGTACAACTAATACTACTACAACTACCACTACCTCCACAATAATAAGTGAGAAGGCATACCGACAGGCGACGGGTAGGGGTAGGGGCGTCGGGATCGAGTGAGTCGGGGATGGGGTCGAGCACGGATGGCGTCGAGGGTGGTGGTCCACGGGAGTGTGGGCAGGGCAGGCGGAAAAAAAAGGCGGCCAGGCGTGAGGCGGGCCGAGGTGTGGCGGGGAAGGGGGCCGGGGAGCCGTGGCGGGCGGCAGGCGGTGGCTGGCGGCGCTGGGCGTGTGCCGAGCGAGGGAAGTGGCGCCGAGGGGGTGGCAGCGTGAAGGCAAGGCGGGGCTGGCCATGTGTGGAGCGCTGAAGGCAATGCGGCAGTGGCGATATGGGCGTATGGCGGTGTGGTGGCGCAATGGTGGGCGTATGGGCGGGTGATGGCGGCGTAGTATGGTATGGGTATGTGGTATGTGGTGTGTATGGTAGTAGGGCGGCATGGCGTGGTGCGCCGGTAGCCATGTGGTGGGCGATGTGTGGGTAATGGGCAGGTGCTGGCGTTAGATGTTTTACCGGCGATGGCTGCCCCGGGTCAAAAAAGCGTGTCATGGCTTTGCGCAGTCTTGCCGGATCGAGGAGGCACTCGGCAAAGATTTTTTTTTTTAATTTCTTTGCGAGTGCCCCGGATCGGCTTTCGGCAAAGATTTCCCTTTTTTTTTTAAATTTTTTGCGGCGTCTCGGATCTGGCGCTTCGGCAAGAAAATTTTTTTATTTTAAAAATACTTTTTGCTGGAGTGCTCCACGGACGGCACTTTTCGGCAAGATTTAATTTTTTTTTTAATTTTTCTTGCCGAGTGCTCTGTATGCGCGCATGGCAAAAAAAAATTAAAAAAATTAAAACATTCTTTTCGAGTGCAGTGAAGAGAGGTTTTCGGCAAAAACTTCCCTAAAAGAAAGTGCCATGCCAGAGCACTCGGCAAAGTTTTTTTTATTTTTTGTTTTGGCCTCCAATTTTTTTTGTCGACCTTTTTTAAAGCACCGTGGAACTCTAGTTACAATTTGAAGATTTGATATTTGAGATGTTTTGTTATATTTAGTTACTTTATTTAAAATTTACTTGAATTTTTCATAAAATATGAAATTTGACATCTCAACAAGTTTCATGAATTTTGGAGTTTAATGATTTTGTAGAATTTATAAACACTTCATGTTCATGACATGTTTGTGTAGATATGAAATTTTGGGTCCGTATCGATACGGACCTCATCATAACAACATTAACATGACTATCAATTTTCGAATCATTAAACTCCATTATTCATTCACGAAATTCAAATTTGAATTTTATAAATTCAAGTAAACAAAATAAAGTAACTAAATATAACAAAAAGCCATGAAAAATCTTCAAATTGTAACTAGGAGTTCGTGATATCATATAAAAGGCTATGATAAAAAAATTGAGAAGATTTAAAAACAAAAAAAAAAAAACGATGCTTAGTGTCGGGACATGGCACATCATCGTGATATCTTTGTGGAGATGTCTGCTTTTCGTGCACTCTGGCAGAAGAATGTTTTAATTTTTTTTAAATTTTTTCTTTGCCGAAAGTGCATACAGAGCACTCGGCAAAGAAAGAAATAATTAAAAAAATTTTAAATTTTTGCCGAAAGTGCCGCCAGGAGCACTCGGCAAAGTATTTAAAAATAAAATTTTTTTTGCCGGCGCCAGATCCGAGACGCCGCAAAGAATTTTAAAAAAATAAAAAATCTTTGCCGAAGCGCCAGATCCGGGGCACTCGCAAAGAAAAAAAAAAATCTTTTGCCGAAAGTGCCTAATCTGCAGCGCGGCAAAAAGAAGGACGTGGGCACGGCGCCGCTTCACCAGGCGACCTATGCCGAGTGTATAGATTTTGCCGAGAGTTTGGCGCTCGGCAAAGAAGTCCTTGCCGAGAGTGCCCGTGTTTGCCGAAAGTGCGGCGCTTCGCCGCAAAGAAATCTTTGCCGAGTGTAATTCTTTGCGAGTGCAGACACTCGGCAAATAAGATCTTTCTGCCGAGTGTCCGATTTTGACACTAAGAAAGAAATTTACACTCGGCAAAGTCTCTGTTTCGATGAGTGATTGGTTTCGGCGGGTGGGTTCAGGTTGGAGTTCATCCGCCAAACCAAACACATTGTTAATGGATGAGAATAAGGTGCACCATTTTGATGTTTATCTGTATTCGACCGATACCCACCGAGCACGGAGCATGCTTTGCCTCGATTTGAGTCTCAATCGGTGTCTCGCAACTCGATCAGATCCCACTACACCACCCTTAAAACAGCGACTGCTTTGGAGTTGCTAAAAGGCCTATACACGAACGAATAGTCAGTTGCTAAATGTTATAGCGATGGACCCTATTGTTCCTAACAAAGGTGTCGTTATATCAACGACGGACATGATCTTTAGTAGTTTGACGATTCGACGGCCTACTTTTAGTGACTGACAACATATTAGAGCTTTTAGCAACTGACAGTTTATCGCAATAAAGAACTTTTAGCAACTAACAGTCCATCGAGCTCAATTAAATAGGTAAAAAAAAATAAACCGCATGTATATTAAAACTGTGTACATAAATATTGAGGACCAATACAACATTGAAATAATATTGTACAAATTTTGAATGACATACACAAATGGGCACATTAATCATACTCATTCATTTATATCAAACGAGTACATATGTAATCATGTCACTAGCTTGTTGACATCAAGCCAAAATACAAGCATATAGCTGATTACAAAAACTGTTGGTTAAAGGGAAAACACAAATGCTCTTTCATTGACTCACTTTATGTTCGCTATGCCAATTGTGTTGATGCAATGTGTGCAAAAACAAAACTGCAGTACAAGCATCTTCAGACCAGCAACACTCATCATCCTCACTTCTCATGCTCCTGCAACATGTTGCATTGAGATACAATGCTGCGTAAATCCTCGAGGTTTATCTGTGGAGTGGCAAAATCAAGATGTAAGAGAATAGGGGAGAAAGTATATAGTAGAATAATTGGAGGTTGAAAAGAAACCATACATTGGCAAGTTAAAGAGATTCGTATCCATTGAATTGCACATTCAGCATGTTCATGATGATCCAGGGTGTTTTCAAACATATAAATCAACTTGCTTTGGTGGGGCAAATAAAGGGAAAAGAAAACTGTCAGTTCTGGTTCATTTTCAGGTGCTAGTGAATGCTTAGCAAATCGCATGAACCAGACTGGTTCTATTTTTTCAATTGGGTTCCAAATAAAAACATTGATTCTTAAATTTGAGTGGAAATCGAAGACAAACCTTTCCATCACCGTCACTGTCAAAGCAACGGATCATCTTAGATATCTCAGAATCTGTCCAGATGAAAGCATTTATGGTAGCCATTCTTTCAAGATACCACGGGGTAATATATCCTTTACCAACTTCTGTGAAACAAAATGTGAACAAATCAGTACTATATGCACAAGTAGTATACTAAGAACAATATTTTCTTTAGCAGAGCATGCAGTAAATATAAGCAATAAGTGTACCAATCATTTTTTTAATAAAATTGTGTAGATCATTTGTTTGCTCTTTAGATAACTATATATCCATTTCCCTCGGAACAAATCCCAGAGAAGCTATTTCGAGGCTAGTACTCCCTCCGTCCACAAAATAATGTAATTCTCGTTTTTCGAGAAGTCAAACAGTTTAAACTTTAACTAAATTTATATAAAAGGTAATAACATTCATAATACAAAATAAGTATCATTGAATTCATTATAGGATATATTTTCATAATAAATTTATTTGGAGACATAAGCATTAATACTATTTATTATAAACTTGGTCAAACTTGAACTAGTTTGGTGGTGTGAATCCATAGTTGCATTCTTTCCGGACGGAGGAAGGAAAGAATGCAATTCTAGCACGGTGTCATAGTTTTGTATCTTAAGTTCGATCAATTATAGATAAAAAAAATATTAATATTTATAATATCAAATAAATATCATTAGATTAATTATGAAATGTATTTTTATAATAAATTATTTTAAAGCCATAAATGTGAATATTATTTACTATAAATTTAATCATACATGAACTACTTTTTGCTGTCACGCAACACGTAGTTGCATTCTTTTCTGAACGGATGGAATGGAGTACATCAGTACTACTGTACTAACACCTGTTGCTATCATTTCTTGGCAGATATTGCACAATAAATGAATTGTAGACCAAAGTAAGTTCGCAAATGTTCCTACCAGCTTCCGCAGATATTAAGTTGCGAGCAACCAATGAAGTGAAAGGTGTATCATTTTTTCCTTTCAAGTCTCTGTGCACCAACATATTACGATAGCAGCATGGTCATGGTCCTTTCTCTAGAAACAAGACTAGAAATCAGAATAATGCTAGTTTTAAGTTTGGTTTAAGCTTCTATCTTGCATCTAATCTACAGCTGATCCATAAGCATAAGCAGATGGGGATTGGAAGGGGCCGAGGGCTAATTCTATGAGCTGCAAACAAGTATATATGAGAGGGTCAAACTATACTAAAGAACCAGTGAAGTCTGTTCACGTGTTTCGCTCTGCGGCTCTGCGTATAAAATGATGAGTGAGTGCCTCGTACTTCCCTCCGATCCGTGCGCCGCACACTGCGTCGAAGCGCTCCTCGAACGCACCGCTCCAGCAGCTAATGCATATGAAAGGCACCGCTCCAGCAGCTAATTCTTCAGCGCCTCTAGACTCGTAGAGGTAGAGCTCAGGGTTTAGGACTTGGGTGGTAAGCTAGCCAGCGCGCTAGTAGTAGGAGCAGTCCACACCAGGTCATGGAAGGCATGCTCTCGCCGGCAGCTCGAAATGGCGGTGTCGCCGACCCGCTGCTGGCCAACGGCGACGGCACGGGGCGGGCCGGCGCCATCAGCAAGGACAAGGAGAAGTATTGGGTGCCCGTCGACGACGAGGAGGAGGTGGCGGCGGCGGAGGAACACGGCGGTAAGGACTGCCGCCGGCCGCTGCTGTACCGGACGTTCAAGGTTAAAGGGATCGTCCTGCAAACTTACAGGTACGTACGTTATGGGCCTAATATTATTTATTGGTAGTTTTGTAATAAAGCTATGAGGAGTTTCGTCAGATTCATTCACACTTGAAATATCGATGATTTGGTTAATCGGAAAAGGTAATTAGTAATTTCAAAGGCAGTTATGTGCATTATTTTCTTCCCATGTTGCTAAAGATGTTTGCGGAATGTGGATTGATCTCTGCAAGTAGCTAACGGCATGTTTAGTTTCCAAAATTTTTTGCGCAGTACTCATCCCATCGAATCTTACGGCACATGCATGAAGTATTAAATGTAGACGAAAAAAAACTAATTGCACAGTTGGATGAGAAATCGCGAGACAAAACTTTTAAACCTAATTAGTCTATAATTAGACACTAATTGTCAAATACAAACGAAAGTAATACAGTAGCCAAAAGCAAAAAAAAAAAAATTACATACGTCCTCTCGTAAATATATAGATGGCGTTCAGATAACTATCTATTGGTGTCAGCTGACATTTATCAAAAAAAAAATGGACGGCATGTTACTAGCAGTGACCCAAAAGCCTTACAAAACAGCACTACGATAAAGTCGTTTTAGACCGTCTTCAGCGAACCACCAAAAATATAAGATCTAGCCCTCGTTTAGTTCGTAAAAAGTTTTCCCAAAAAGTGCTACAGTATTCATCACATCAAATTTTACGATACGTGCATGGAGCATTAAATATAGATGAAAAAAAACTAATTGCACAGTTTAGTTAGAAATTGTGAGATGAACGTTTTGAGCCTAATTAGTCCATGATTGAACACTAATTACCAAATAAAAACGAAAGTGCTACAGTAGCCAAATTTCCAACTTTTCTTGAACTAAACAAGGACCTATTTATTCTTTGAGTAGTGTTACAGATAAAGGATTTAATATATATTTTTGTCTTCTTTAATAATAAGACCTAAAAGACAACTATTTCTATAACTAGGTTTCTAGAAAGAGAATATTTAGATTTGGGTTATGCCTCTTCTAGTATCTAAAATAGATCTTCTATCTAGGTACTCTGCTGTCTGCTGGAGACTATAAGTATTAGGTTAAAGACCTATTTTTATTTTTAGGCACGCAGCAGACAGCCTTAGCGCGCGTGAGACGTGGGCCGTACGCGCGTGAGACAAGGTGCGTAGTACGTGTGGAGAAAAGTGCAAAAGGACGACGCGTTGCACGTGATTGCCTCTGAAGTCACTGGACCGTACGCGGAGGGTAGATTTGTTTATTTCAGCGACAGATATCTTTTTTAATCTTTCAAATGGGGTCATGTACGAAGGTGAATGATGGGCACCATAAACAGGCCCATCGATTTCAGCGTCAGATTTGCAATTGCAACTGCACCAGGCCACCAGCTACTCTACAGTACCATACCATGCATATTGATCAGGATCCGCTGCGCCGAAGCAAATAAATAGGCTGAATACCACAAACCCGCATCTACCAATACCGAATCTTTATGATTTTAGAAAACTTTTTTTTCTTTTTACGAAAGCGTGCGCTGCACGTGCTTCGTGAGTTTTCAATACACAATGGCGGAGTTGTTGCTTGGGACTTGGTAATACCTTTTTTTTACTCGGGCATGTGCATTGTGAGGCGAAGTGGGGATTTTTTTGAGAGATGGAGGGCCGGTCCGCTGCGTAGGCTTTGGGAGCCGCGTTTAGACGGACGGACATCCGTGGCCGAGCATTACCATTGGTTGAGTGCCATAAGAGCACCTCCAATAGCCTTTCTAAATCCCACTCTCTAAATTATCATTTGAAGAGCCATTTGCATAAAAATCGCTTCTATATCTTTGCACTCTCCAACAGTTTTTCTATATCACATGCGCACTCTAGAGAGTCATTCTCGTCTTCTATTTTTGGCTAACGAAAAATCTAGAATAGAAGATGGCTATATTTGGATGACCATTTAGAGAAGCTGTTGGAGGAAAATTTTACCAAAATTTTTATTTCTAGCATTTAAGAAGGATATGGAGAGTCCCTCGGAGGTGCTCTAACAACGGTAGAAAAATGACATAACAACGGTAGAAAGCATTTTTCTCTCTCTTATTCAATTTAAGAAGTTTCTACAAACTGGCCAAAACTGATGTGTTAACTCTTTGGGAATGAACCAATTGATCACTAATATTTTTGGCTTGCCATAATCTATTTTTCTTTGTCGGATTCGGATCGGAGCAGATAATACTCGAATGCCAATGAAAATATGGATTTTTTGGATGTCAGAACTAGTACAGAAAACGGATTAGATATGAATTTTATACTTCAAGAAATAATTTGTAAAGAGTCAGTAACAAGTAGTAGACAAAATCATATATTGCATTTCCATGTTGTGGCTATCACACCAACACAATTATAACACTTAACAAGTTATCTTCGCTCACAGATGATAAGTATTCGCCAATAGTAATAACAGCAAGTAAGATCTTAATTCAAAATTTATAACGTCAAACAATGACATCACAAACCAAGAGTTCTCAACCAACAAACTTTTGTTACATCCAGAATTCCCCTAGGTTTTAGTCTAGTTAGAGAAATTATTAAATATCCTATTCTAAACAATATAGAATTTGTGGATGATCCATGTCCTCCAGATTTTGGTGATTCCATATCCCACTTTGCATCCGCACACAATCGGTTCGGGTGATTCATATATCCTCATGGATATTAAATTTTTTTCTCTATATCATTAAAATTCAGATTTAGATCGGAGTGGAGCGGAGAACCATCCGCACCACTTTCACCCCTACCAAAGAGTATAGGAGATTTTTTTTCATCTAAAAAAAAGTATAGGAGGTTTTGCCACTATATCTCGGTACTTTAATCAACGAGAGTTGTTCAGTTTTATCTGACCCTTAGAAATTGACCAAAAACAACAAAATTTTAAATACACTTTCATCTTCTAATATTCTTTATATTTTCCCATTCCCGTTAAACAGGTTGCTGGCCTTGGCCAGATTGGCTGTCGTCGTCCAGTTTTTCATCTGGCGTTTGGGGCACCGGGACTCGGACAGCATGGTCCTCTGGTGGGTCACGGTGGTCGGCGACTTCTGGTTCGCCGTCAGCTGGCTGCTGAACCAGGCCTCCAAGCTCAACCCCATCCGGCGCGTCCCCAACCTCGCGCTCCTCAACCAACACTTTGATCCTCCCACTCCCAGCGGCGGTGGCAGCTCCAGCCAGCTCCCGGGCGTCGACGTGTTCATCAACACCGTGGACCCCGTGGACGAGCCCGTGCTGTGCACCATGAACTCCGTCCTGTCCATCCTCGCCACGGACTACCCAGTGGACAGGCACGCGACGTACTTCTCCGACGACGGCGGGTCGCTCGTCCACTACGAGGCGCTGCTCGAGACCGCGAGGTTCGCCGCGCTCTGGACGCCGTTCTGCCGGAAGCACCGCGTCGAGCCGAGGGCACCCGAGAGCTACTTCGCGGCGAAGGCGGACGCGCCCTACGCTGGGGACGCGCCGGGCGAGTTCGTCGGCGACCGTCGGCGCATTCGCCAGGAGTACGAGGAGTTCAAGGCTCGGGTGGATGCGCTGTTCACCGTCATTCCCCAGAGGCCGGCGGAGGCGAACCACCGTGACGACGCGAAACGAGGTGGTGCCCAAGCGACGTACATGGCCGATGGGACGCATTGGCCTGGCACTTGGATTGAGCCGGCTGAAAACCACAAGAAAGGACAGCACGCCGCCATTGTTCAGGTAGCACATGGTAGTTTGCAGATGAGAATGAGGATCAAACTGCCATATTGGATTTGAGTACTTGGGAAATATTAGTAGTAACGAATTGTATGTGCTGCTCTGACACAGGTTATTTTGAACCATCCCGGCGACGAGCCTCAGCATGGCACGCCGGCGAGCTCCTTTAGCCACCTCGACTTTAGCGCCGTCGACGTGCGCCTCCCGATGCTAGTGTACATCGCTCGGGAAAAGCGCCCGGGGTACGACCACCAGAAGAAGGCCGGCGCCATGAACGTGCAGCTGCGCGTCTCGGCGCTGCTCTCCAACGCGCCCTTCATCATCAACTTCGACTGCGACCACTACATCAACAACTCGGGTGCGTTCCGCGCCGCCTTGTGCTTCATGCTCGACCGCCGCCACGGCGACGACACCGCCTTCGTGCAGTTCCCGCAGCGCTTCGACGACGTCGACCCCACGGACCGGTACTGCAACCACAACCGCGTCTTCTTCGACGCCACCTCCCTCGGCCTCAACGGCATCCAGGGGCCTTCCTACGTCGGCACCGGCTGCATGTTCCGGCGCGTCGCGCTCTATGGCGCCGACCCACCCCGGTGGCAGCCCGACGGCGCCTCCAAGCTCGTGGACAGCGCCCGCAGGCAGTTCGCCAACTCCATGCCGTTCATCAACTCTGTGACACTGGCCGCGCACCAGGAACGGCCCCTCACGCCGCCAGCGTCGCTCGACGAGGAGCGGCTCGTGGCGGAGCTGGCCGACGTAGCGACCTGCGCGTACGAGGACGGGACGCAGTGGGGCAATGGCGTCGGGTGGGTGTACAACATCGCGACGGAGGACGTGGTGACCGGCTTCCGGCTGCACCGGAAGGGGTGGCGGTCCATGTACTGCGCCATGGAGCCTGACGCGTTCCGCGGCACGGCGCCGATCAACCTCACGGAGCGCCTCCACCAGATCCTGCGCTGGTCGGGGGGCTCCCTGGACATGTTCTTCTCCCGCAACAGCCCGCTCCTAGCCGGCCGGCGGCTCTACCCGATGCAGCGCGTCGCCTACGCCAACATGACCGCCTACCCGATCTCGGCGGCCTTCATCTTCGTCTACGACCTCCTCCCGCTGATGTGGCTCTCCGGCGACGGCGAGTTCTACATACAAAAACCGTTCCAGACCTACGCGCTCTACCTGTTCGTCGGCATCGCCATGATGGAGGTGAGCGGCATGGTGGAGATCAAGTGGGCGGGGCTCACGCTGCTGGACTGGTGCCGCAACGAGCAGTTCTACATGATCGGCGCGACGGGCGTGTACCCGGCGGCGGTGCTGCACAGCCTGCTCAGGCTTGTCGGCCTCAAGGGCTTGCCGTTCAAGCTGACGTCAAAGCCGGTGTCCGCGAGCGGCGGCGCCGCCGCGAGGGAGAGGTTTGCGGAGCTGTACGAGGTGCAGTGGGCGCCGCTGCTGGTGCCGACCGTGCTGGTGATCGCCGTGAACGTCGTGGCCATTGGCGCGGCGGTTGGGAGGGCGGCCGCCTTCTGGTGGTCGTTCGCGCAGGTCGCCGGCGCGGCGAGCGGGCTGCTGTTCAACGTGTGGGTCCTGCTGCTGCTCTACCCGTTCGCGCTCGGGATCATGGGGCGGTGGAGCAAGAGGCCCTACCTGCTCTTCGTCCTGCTTGTGGCCGTGATCACTGTCATCGCGTCCGCGTACGTCGCGGTCCTGGCGGTAGTTGCTCCAGGTTCCGTGGCGGCGTTCTGGCTGGGAGGATGGCCAGGCATCGGCGCAGTATCTCCGGCAAGATGGTGGGTTTAGCTGATTATTAGTCTCATCGATCTCACTGGGTGCTGTTGCTTGCTAATTAAGTTTGGTTTACATCTTGCCGGCGAGCAGCAATTTGATTCGATTCAACGCGATAACAATTGTTGGCACAAGAGCTCTGCTTTCAAAACGAATCTGTATTTGTAGCTTTCGACAGCTGAGACCTTTGGAATCAGCCCAGGGCCCAGGCGGCCCATTTCACACAAATAAAGGATGGAAAAAAGGAAAAAGTCTACTTAACCCCCCACCTTTCATATATGGTCTACTTCACCCCCTAACTATGAAACCGTCTGTTTTATCCCCTGAACATTCCAAAACCGTCTATTTTACCCCCCGGTGGTTTTTGACAGCGGTTTTGCTACAGTGCCGGTGGGTTTGATTTTCTTTTTTTTCGGTGAATTTTTGAAAAATCATAGTAAATCATAGAAAAATCATAAAATAAAAAATCTAATTTTATTGGACTCACATGAGTAGATCTACACACAGTAAAATATATAATACGGTATGCTTTAGTACAAAATTTTTACTGTAGCCTTAGATTAATTGGAAAATCTAATTTTTATGCGTAATTAATTGTAATAATTCATAGCTGCAGCTTCTATGGTCCAATTGTGGTGAAATTTTTATGGCACGCTAATTATTGTATGCTTGAACTATAGTACAAATTTCGTACTCATTGGACTATATATAACTTAGTTATAGATAAATTCTAATTAATTACAGAAAAAATTAGATTTTCCAATTAATCTAAAGCTACAAAAAAAATTGTACTAAAGCATACCGTATTATATATTCACTGTGTAGATCTACTCACGTGGAGTCCAATAAAATTAGATTTATCATTTTATGATTTTTCTATGATTTTTCAAAAATTCACCGAAAATAAATAAATAAAAGGAAATTCAAACACACAGGCACTGCAGCAAACCCACCGTTACTGTAGCAAACCCGCTGTCAAAAAACGCCCGGGGGTAAAATAGACGGTTTTGAAAAGTTCAGGGGGTAAAACAGACGGTTTCATAGTTGGGGGTGAAGTAGACCATGTATGAAAGGTGGGGGGTTAAGTAGACTTTTTCCATGGAAAAAAGGTCTATTTTACCTCTATGTACTATTGCTGGCATCTCCCAATATCTTTAGATATGAAAATGGTGGCCGTTGACATCAAAGGTGGCACACAAAATGAATCACAAGTGCATGACTTTTGAGGTAGTTTTCACCTGGAAGTATTCGAAGTAATCGATTTCTGTACAGAACCTGAGCTTAACTAACTAAAAATCAAGTTCGTCCTATGATGACACTAGAAGAGGTTTATGATATATAGGTTGGGTAGAGATGATTTATATGTTTATGATAACCGTAAGAGCTCTTCCTGGTACTTTTGTTTTTCCTATTTTTTGGACATTTAGTCGTGAAAGATTATTTATAAAAAATAATTACTGTTGTTTAGGACATTATGGTAATTGACTTTTTTGCCTTATAACGCTAGCTGCTAGGGACGGGCCCCGTTCGCTGATCTAAAACTTGGCTGAAACTGGCTGGTTTTGTGAGAGAGAAACACTGTAGCTGCGGGTTAATGAACAGTGTTTGCTGAGGGGGTCAGCCGGTCAGGATCCATACCAGCGAACGCGAGGATGTCCCGCTCGGCGCAGACGCAGCCGCCGCGGCGTGCCGGCGTCCGTACGCTTGCCCCGGCAACCCCGCCGCCGCAGCCTCGTTCTGCTCGCCCCAGCAAGGCAACAACTGTCAACAGCTGCAGAATTTTTTTTTTCTCTGCGCGAGGCGCAGTTGGTAGTTGGCCGGATCTTTTTGTTGCTGGTAGTTTTTCGCGGCCAGACTTCCCAGGATGCGCATGTTTCATCTTTATGGCGTTCCTGGCGGAGCATTGCAGGTGTGCGGGGGCCGGGGGCGGGCATTACGTCGTGGCGCGTCGGCTGCTGCGCCACCATGCGGCCGCCGAAGGCGCATGCGCGTGCTGGCAGCAGGGAGAGCGTTAGGGGTGGGGGACCCGTCCGGTGTTGTCGCAGGGCGGATGCGGACGGCGAGCCTGCGGTCAGCAGGATGAGGTGAGACGTGAGAGGCTGGAGCGGTTGCGGCAGCGGAGCAAGCAGCGGCCGTCGGCGCGTCTGCGGCGGACCGGGAGCTCCGAGCAAGCGCGATGGGACAACTGGAGATTACCTTCCAAGAACAGATGGCAATTATGGATTTACCCTTAACCGAAAAAATTAATAAGCACAATAAAAGTTTGGGAACTGGCCCATGAATTTTGGTACTGGTTCTACCTACTTTGGTACCGTCCCTACTATTTTAGCTTAGTAGTAGTGAAAGTACTTTCACATTTGGCGCTCATATGTTTACACGATTCGATCTCTCTATGGATGATCCATATTTTTTCAACTATTGTAAAATTTCTCCAACCATAAAGGTAAGGTAGATACAAAAGATTTGTTCATTTCGGAATGGCCGAAAGAATTGACAACTACGCACATATACATTTTCTTCTCCAACTACATACAAGAATTGACAACTCAACTGACGATCTCAATTTTGTTGGTCTGGGTGCTTGGCTTTGTTTTTATGTAAATATCGGATGTGCAACTCTGAAACTGGACAACTTGTTCAACCAAACAAGCAAAAAAAACGAACGAGGCGATTATTCTGCTATTAGCAGCCACAATAGTCAACAGCAATGTCCCTAGGCCCTAGCTTTCTGATGTTTCAAAGCCATGCAATCTCGTTAGGCTGACAGTACAAATTACCGAAACTTCCAATTGGTAGCACATACATAGGTTTCGTGGTGTAGTTGGTTATCACGTCAGCGGAGCTTTTTACAAATCATGCTGGCAAATAATAAAGAAAGATCTGCTGGACGCCATTCATGGTTTTTTCAGTTTCAGGACCAGCAAGCTACATCTGATTAACACGGCAAATAAAGTGTTATTGCCTAAGAAAGCCGACGCGAACAGCCTAGGGGATTATCGCCCAATCAGTCTAATCAACAGTATTATGAAGATCATCACGAAAATCATGGCAAATAGACCAGCGCCGAAACTCAACGAATTGGTCTCAATCTCACAAAGTGCGTTCATAAAAAAACGTTGCATTCACGACATTTTTCTTTATGTGCAAAACGTGATAAGGTCTCTGCACAGAAAGAAAACTCAAGCCCTCTTCATAAACTGGACATATCAAAGGCTTTTGATACCTTACACTGGATATACTTAATAGAGGTTCTCCAAGCGCTGGGTTTTGGACAGAAATGGCGTGATTGGATTTGTTCTATCCTGGCAACATCTTCATCAAGAGTGTTTGACATCAGTATAACTGCTGATGAAGTGTCACTGTGTCAGACTTGAGACTGGAGCCAAGGCACGAGGAATTGAAGTCAAATGCCGTCACACTGCACGTACATGACCAGTGAGGCAGTTGCGATGAGTTTCCGTCTGATGTTTTCGTACTGCACTCGTATGCTGTCACGCTCATGCATGGAGCAGTGCAGGCTCGGTTGTGTCCTCTTCGAGATCCGGTGACCAGTGAGGCATGCAGATCTTGCTACAGGCAGGTACCATACACTCGGTGAACATTTGTTTGTTCGAAAAAAAAAATACACATGTCAGTATCTCATCGTCTGAAAGAGCATTTGTGGCATTCTATGTATCATTTTGCTGTTTAATACTATACAGCACCAGGAAGGGGGAACAAGTAATCAGAGGAGTCTGTATGGGCATCATGCTGCATCCAAGATCCAACAGCATCAGTACTTCTCCAACAGCCTGCAATTTCGGTCTGCCTGCAAGTGAGACAAGAAAATGGCAGCCAGCCACCTCCATCCAGTGCTGTCAGCATGCGGAAATTTAACTGCTCACTGCCAGCCAGTTCGCCGCCTTCTTGGATAGCCACTCTTTGTTGTCCTCTGTTTCTTCTTCCTTCGTCTCCCCTCCCCTGATCCCCTTGCCATGGACGCCAATTGAGCTCCGTGGCTGAGGTCGAAAACGTTGGCCCTTTACCTTATCTGTCTTCAGACCTTCCACTCCCTGCACAGCCTGCGCTGCTACCTCCCACACAGACAAGCCGAGCACGCCCTGTTCGCTTCAGCCATACCGTTTCAGCAAAATAGTAGTGTTTTTCTCTCACAACAAATCAGCATCAGTATCAGTCATTTTTCCAGCCAGCCGGCCGAACAGATCAATGGAGAGCTATGCAGTCAAGTAAAGCACGCAAGAGGACAGCGACAGGGGGATCCATTACCCCTCATGCTGTTCATCCTAGCTATTGACATCTTGTTCATTTAGGCTTGTTTGACTTATAAGCCGTACTTTTTCAACCAATGAACAATATTTTTCTCTCACACCAAATCAGCCAACGGTATTTTTAGCCATGGCTTATCAGGCAAACAAACAATTCCAAGCGAACAGGGCGATAAAGACGGCAGCTAACAGAGGAAATTTGAAACCAGTGTTACCAAAAGCAGCGCATCTACGATGTTCCTTATATGCTGATGACGCCGGAATTTTTGCTAGGCCAGAAGCAATAGTACTGCAAGCTTTGGCAAACATTCTTGACTTCTTTGGCAAATGTTCGGGGCTAAAGATTAACATGACCAAAACGGAGGTCTTCCCGATTCAATGCGGGGACCTAAATCTAGAAGACATCTTAACGCATTCTCCCGGAAAGATTGCAGCCTTCCCCGGAAAATACCTAGGACTGCCCTTACACACAAGAAAACTCAGGAAAGTGGAACTCCAACCTCTCATAGAAAAAATAGGATCAAGGCTTCCAGGATGGAAAGGAAGGTTCTTCACTAAGGCAGGCCGTGAAACTCTGGTAAGAGCGGTGCTATCGTCGCAACCTATTTATCAGCTGACTGTATTCCCACTACATAAATGCTTAATCAAAAAAATTGACTGAATCCGGGGAGCTTTCCTTTGGAAAGGAGAAGAACCCGAAAAGGTAAGCGGAGGGCATTGTCTAGTAAAATGGCCAATCACCTGCCAACCGAAAGAGAAAGGGAGCTTAGGCATCTTAGACCTAGACGTTTTGCGAAGGAGAGGACATGGACTGGAATGGCATCCCTTGTGACATGATTGACAGAGACCTTTTTTATGTATCCACAGTGGTCACAGTTGGAAAAGGAGATATGGCGAGTTTTTGGTTTTCAGCTTGGCTAAATGGAGAATCACCAAGAAACATTGCACCAAGCCTCTTCAAGACGGCAATAAGAAAGAAAATTTCAGTACAGGATGCACTCAACAACAATAGGTGGGTGAAACACGTACTGCCTATCCAATCGGTGCAGGAAATCAAGGAATATGTGGAATTATGGGAGAGATTGGCAAAAACCTACAGGATTCCACAGAATGAGGATGAGATAACTCGAGATGGACAACAAACGGCGAATACACTGCTAAAAGTGCCTATAGGATCCAATTCGTGGGTGACTACAACAAATTGAGGATTAGCGCTATTTGGAAAGCAAAAGCGGAGCCAAAATGTAGGTTCTTTGCATGGACTTTGTTACATGGTAAAATTCTAACAACGGATAACCTACAAAAGAAGGGATGGCTAAGCGACCCGGTGTGTAAACTATGCAACATCGAACATGAAAGCCCACGAACATGAAAGCCCACGATACACCAAGAGAGTCTGGGAGATTATAAGTGGCTGGTGGAATCTGACTCCAAGTAGATTTGCAAGGATCTGTGTACAAGTGTTGGCGAAAATGGAGAAGCAAATTTGAAAAGTCCATAAGAAAGGATTTCGACGGAATTTTAACTTATTTCTGGTGGAATGTTTGGAATGAAAGGAACCGAAGAATTTTTCAACACAAGCAGCTGCAACCGATGGATGTAGCCTACCTAATCAAGGAAGACATCCAACAGAATGCAATAGCTTTTGCAAGTTTTCAACATGTTTATTGAAGATAGTGTATCTCCCGGTTACTCTATTGTTAAAAAAAAAACATTTGCGTAGTGTTTTATTTTAATGTCCTGTTTTCTGCTAAGTTGTAAATAAGTGTGTTACTTGTTTATTTTTCTCCTACTAATATATTTTCGGCAAAGCTTTTGCCGACCATTCCAAAAAAAAAATAGTAGCACAATCTTCTGGCTCCACCAACACAAAACTGTTTGCGACTTTCCCCTACCGGCCTACCATGTCAACAAATCTACAAAGCTATATGGGTAGGGGCAGGTGACTACCTTCCTACCCGCTAGCTTTCGAGTCCTGCTCGACGCTGGTGTCTGGGGTTTTCCCCAGTTTCTCATTGCAGGTACTTCAGGTGCCTATGGTCCACAAAGGGAGGCGACACGCCCATCGCACGAAGCCAAGTCTTCGTAAATATCTTGTTGGCGTATACAAACACTGTATGTGTGGTAGTATAAGGTTTTAGGTCTAGCGCGCACCTTAGTGGTGTGTGTCGCGCGTGTACGTGCTACGTTCAGATACTACATTGTAATACCAGTTATGAGGAATTAAAAAAAACTATATGCGCCAAGCGGTGCCCAAACGAGCATGCTCCATATTTGTCTTATAATTTATACTTTTCAGCTTATTTTTTCAGTCGGAAAAGCGTTTTTCTCTCACAACAAATTAGCCGGAATAGTGTTTCGGCTGTTTTGTCAGTGAAGTGAACGGGGCCGTAGCTAGTATGAATGAATATGAAGAGAAGGGCGTGAACCGCAGCGCGCATCTGGGGACAGAGAGAACATATCACTACCGGAAACGCCTAAGTTGCCGAGTGTCCCCAGATTTCCCGTGGGTACGATTTCGGGCACTCGGCAAATAACATGTTTGCCGAGTGTCCCGAAGACGACACTCGGCAAAAACAAAACTCACGGCATAATTGTTTACGCCGAGTGCCTGCACTCGGCAAACAATAGACACACGGCAACTTCATGCCCAGGTAACACCGTCGACCTCCGTTAGTATTTTGCCGAGTGTTACATGTTAACACACGGCAAACCCACCTATGTGCCGAGTGTCACCTTGCGACACTCGGCAAACCATGCTATATGCCGAGTGTCACCATCTGACACTCGGCAAACCATTTTTTTTATTTTGCCACCCAAACTTTTTGTACTGTTGTATTACAATACCTGTTGCTATGTGTTGAAGTTTTGTACATTTCTGAGTGATTTTACTATATTTCGTCAATTTATTTTAGTTAAATGAATTTTTGGTAATTTTTTGGATTTGAACTGCAAGTGCTTCGAATATCCGAAAAAAGTGAATAAAAATGATATTCTTGTCCTTTGAGTCCGATGTGAGACCGTATCGAGGGCGGACGAAATTTCGAACATCGTGTTCATGAAACATGACCACAAACGTGTGGCGGAAACGTCTGAAAATTATATAAAAAGCAAACGAAGTCTGAAAATCATTAAATTCATCGAGTTGTCACGATATCATACGTGGAGGCTATGGTAAAAAATTGAGAATGTTTCGGCACAGTTAACACGTACGCTACTTACAAATCGGAGCATCTCCAGAGAAGTTTATGAGATTTGAGAAGTATCCTGTAAGATTTGGAGACAATTTGAATTTTGATTTGGAGTTTCACTTCAAAAAATTTTCTATATGGATTAGAGAACAAAGATCGTTTCCTGTAAAATTTTGGCAATTTTTCGGATCCGTTTGACAATTTTTAATTTTTTTTACCGCAATTATTGAATTTTATTTACGATAAATTGGATTTGAACAACAATTACATGAAATGTTGCCCAATAATTTATAAAAGCATTGAACATAAATTTCTAAGTGAATTTAACAAGGATTTTTTGGAACTTCATCTGGGAAAAATTGAGTTTTGGAACTAAACAAAGTAAGAAAGCACATGAAATAACGAGTACCTTTGCCGAGTGCCAGAAGGTGGGGCACTCGGCAAAGTTTTAAAAAATGTTTTTTAAAAAAGCTGTAAGTACTGAAAGGTTTGCAGCAAAAAAAAAATAAAAAAGAAAAATGTTGCCGAGTGCCCCATCGGGCCGGCAAACAGGGCCCAAGAGCGCAAATAGGCCTGGCCGCGCCTCCCTCCTCCCTCCTCTCCCCATTCAATTATCTCCTCCTCCCCCCAGTGTGCGCGCCTCCCCCGCCCACCGTAGCAGCGCCCGTCGCCACGCCCACTCCGCCCGTCCCCGCCCCTACCCGGGTGCTCGTCGGAGAAGGCCGCCGGAGACGACTGCTCCCCTCGCGCCGCCGTCGTCACACCCTCCCCACTCCACGGCCCCCTCCCTCCCCACCCGCTTTGCCTCCGCCGCCGACCTCCCCCCCCTGCCGATCCGCCACACCACGGCTGGCCACGCCCGTCTCCCCGCCATGAAACGGCCTTGAGCCGCGAGCACGCCACATGAAACCGCCCTAGGGTTGTGGAGAGAATCGGCGGAGACTTCGCCGTCGCCGCAGGAGCCCACCGAGATCCCACCGCTTCCCCCATTCTCCGGTAAGCCCCATTGTATCTATCGCTTCCCCCATCCAATGTTACCCATGTTTCTCGCCTGGCCCCTCGGATTGGTGTATCCCTTCGTTCATATATTATCTATCGCCACTAGGTTGTCAGGATCCCAAAGTTGGGAAGGAAATAGCTAGACTTCTTCATGTTGCCTTGCCTTGCTGCTGCTATTTGTCTTCGTTTGTTGCGTGATAGATTCAGTTATAGGCTCCTTCAGGCTTATGACTTACAACTGTGTATCAGTATTCTGCAATAGATCTGAATTTTACCTGTTTTTCAATTCTATGGACCATTGGTTGCTCGATCTTTTCTTCAGTAAATAATGTTTGTATCTGTACTCTGGCTGTTTATAAAAAATATTAGTGATAGCAACCCTGACTGTTTATATGTAGTAGCATCCCTGACTACTTATTTACATGTTAATAGAGCAAAGGATGTCACGCTAATCTTGTGCGTTGCTGCTCAGATTTTTAGTAGGAGCTTTTTTAGAATATTTATTCAGAGTTGTGTTGGGTTTCAAAGTCAGGGATATCTCATTTTTCTTGAAAGACATACCACACTGCCATTTATTTACTGCCACCTAATTCCTTTTCAACATAAAGATATATAGCTCAGGACCGATACTTTTGAGGAATTTTTCAAAAGGTCAAAGCAATTTGCTAGTAGCAATCTTCCTAGAATTGAAATTTGTGTTCTTGAGAAAATAATTAGCTACTATAAAGCATGATGAATGCCCTTGTAGCACTTCGTTCTTCTCCAGATTTCAAATTTGTAGGCTGTTTTTTTCATTAGCAATCTTCCTAGTTGTAGCATGCCTATGAATATAGTCATATGTCTGTCTTTACAAAGCTCACGTGGTGGACTAGCAGCTGTTCTCTTGGCCATTTAGTGTGTGTTGTTTATCTTAAAATAAAATCCTGTGGATTTTTCATTTGAGCTAGTTGTTGGTGACA